>JASFAX010000025.1:25047500-25647500 GCA_030737875.1 Allium sativum
CGAGTGATTTTGCTAAAATCTTTCATAAAGCGTCGGTAAAATCTAGCATGCCCAAGAAATGAACGAATGTCCTTAACGCATTTTGGAATTGGTAGTTTTGAAGTAACATCAGTTTTCGCTTTATCTACTTTAATGCCATTATTTTAAATTGCACGACCAAGGATAATGCCTTGTTTGACACTAAGTGGTATTTTTCCTAATTCATTGTTAAGTGTTTTTTTACATCGATTCAAAACAAATTCAAGACGATGTAAGTAAGAGGAAAAATAATCGCCAAAGATCGAAAAATCATCCATAAAAACTTCAAGAAACCGTTCCATCATATCGGAAAAGATGCCAACCATACATTGTTGGAAAGTCGCAGAAGCGTTGCAAAGTCCAAAAGGCATACGTCGATAAGCGAAGGTACCGAATGGACATGTGAAAGTCATTTTCTCTTGATCTTCGGGAGCGATTGGAATTTGGTAATAGCTAGAATAACCATCAAAAAACAATAGAATTCGTGATCGGCTAACCGTTTAAGCATTTGATCAATGAAGGGAAGAGGAAAGTGATCTTTATGTGTTGCAGCATTTAATTTGCGATAATCAATGCAGACACGCCAACCCACTTGAGTACGAATTTGAAGAAGTTTGTTTTGTTCGTTTGCGACAACGGTGAGTCCCGACTTTTTAGGAACAACATGAATGGGGATGACCCATAAGCTATCAGAAATGGGGTAAATCATATCATTGTAAAGAAGTTTAAATATTCTTCACGAACTACCTCCTTCATCTTAGGGTTAAGCCTGCGTTGCGCTTCACAAGTGGGTTTGGCTTCGTCGGTTAAGTGAATATAATGTTGAACGATTACAGGGATACTTCCCTTGATGTCATAAATGGACCAACCGATTGCTCCTTTGTTTTTAGAAAGAGTCGAAAGAAGAGAAATTTCTTAATCACAAGTTAAATTTAAGGAAACTATGACAGGACAAGTTTTGTTATCACCTAAGTAGACGTACCTAAGGTGATTAGGAAGAGGTTTAAGATCCAACTTTGGAGGATCCTTGATCAAAGAACTTGGTTGAGATTTAGACTCAACTGAAAGTGATTCAAATGGAAACATGTATTCAATTTCATTAGGAGTGTCTTGGAACAATTTTTCGTACTCGGCCTCACGTTCGTCATCAAGGTCAATTGATTCGTTTTCGAAATTTTCGTGAATGGCATTCACTTCCAAGGTTTGGTCACATGATTCATTCAATTGGCTTTCAAGATTGAAAATATTAAGACTAAAGTCATGTTTCCAAAAGAGATTTTAACTGAACCGTTGCGATAATTTATTAAAGCATTTGAAGTAGCCAAAAAGGATCAGCCTAAAATCAATGGAATTTGACTCATTGGATTACTCATGGGTTGAGTCTCCAAAATGATGAAATCAACGGGAAATATGAATTCCCCGACTTTGATGAGTACGTCCTCGTTTTCTCCAATGGTTGTTTTAATTGAACAATCAGCTAATGAAGAGTTATTTTCATCGGTTTAAGTTCACCCAAGCCAAGTTGTTGGTAAACTGAATAAGGAATCAAATTGAAACTCACACCCAAATCAATTCAGCATTTGTTTATTGGTTTATCTCCTACTGTGCATGAGATCATAGGACATCCAAGATCTTTTTATTTGACGGGGATCGATTGGGTCAAAACTTTGCTAAGTTCGGTAGCTAAGAAGACTATCTTGGGTACATGAGTGTGTCGTTTTTGGGTCCACGAGTCTTTGAGAAATTTATCATAGGTTGGGACTTATTGAATGATGTCAAGAAGAGGAATGTTGACTTTCACTTGTTTGAAATTTTTTAACATCTTTTCCATTTGGTCCGAATGTTTCTTTGGTCGAAGACGAGGAGGAAATGGAATTCGAAACTTAGTAGGTCGGTCTACTTGCGTTGGAGAAGAATCAGACTCAGAGTTTGGATCAAGGTTAGACACATCATTTTGATTCGAAGAGTCGAGAGGAACATCTGGTACATTATTTGGATTTTCAACTTGATTATCGATTTTATCACTGGATCGTAAAGTCATGACACCATTCAGTTGAGCTAGTTTGCTATCTTAAACAACATGAGCTTGGTTTGTATTTGGATTTGGATTTAGGCTCTTGGAATTTGGAAATGGGTTGACTCAGGAATGATCCGCTTTACCGTTCTCTCAAAAAGGTGGCTAATAGACTCATTTGCATTTCGAGTTTTGTGATCGATTGACTCGAGGTTTTCATATATAAGGTTAGAAGGTTTCGCAGTATATTTGCATTTTGATTGGTCGTCTTAGTAAAAGCTTCCAAACTTTTTTTAAGAGAGGTCATTTGTTTGTCATCATGGGGAACGAATGATTGTTGCGCTTGGTTCTGAGAAGGTAGCGCAGAATTTTGAAATTGATTTTGAAAAGGAGCATTCGAGGGATTATTCAAAAATGGTTTAAAAGGGGGTCAAACCAAATTCGAATTTGGGTTGTTTTGGGTCCAAGAGAAATTAGGATGATTTCTCCAACCAGGATTGTACGTTGGGGAGAATGGGTCGTTCCTAACTTTGTTGAAAGCGTGGAGTTATTGTAAGGTGTGTGGACACTGATCGGCAATATGGTTAGGAGCATTACATTTGTAACACAAGGATTAAGAAGCTTGAGATTGATTCATTTGGTTTGATGAAAGAACTTTATCGAATTCGGTTAACATTGCATCGATTTTCGCTTCTAAGGCCAAAGAAGATCCTACCGATTAAGCGTTTGATCGAGAATAAATTGATTTCTCGTTACAACATTACCAATGAGATGATTTTTCGATCAAGTTTTCAAGAACTGGCTAAGCGGCGTCATGATCTTGGGCTAAAAAGTTTCCTTGGCACATTGATTCGAGCATGGTTCGAGAGTTATTTTCAAGTCCAACGTATAAAATTTGGCAAAAAGTCCATTTTTCAAAATTATGGTGTGGACATTAGACTAAAAGTTCTTTAAATCTCTCAAAATATTTTGAAAAGGATTCACCCCCAAATTGACGAAAATTAACGATTTCGTTTTGAATTTTGGACAATTCTTCCAAGGAGTAAAATTTCTTTACAAAATTTTTCACAAATTCCCCCATGTTGTAGTCAAATTTGAAGGCAAGCTATACAACCATTTTTCGACACAATCGGTAAGTGCTAATGGAATAAACGTAAGTTTTACTCCATCGTCACTTAATTATTGAAGTTTCATGGTTGAAAATTTTGTTCAAATTTGGTTAAGAAAATGTAAGGGTCATCATGTTCAAGATTGCCAAATTTTGGAAGAGTATTTATGTGACTAGAGTGATTTTCAAAGTGATTATCTGTTGGGGTGGGCAATATGATGCAAGAACGAACAAAAAGTCGATCGGGGAAGATTCTATTCATAAGAGTTCGATGGGGGTTTTCTTCGCCCATAGTTGAAGGAATGTTTGTCCGAACTAAACGACTAGTGGAAGGGTTACGTGTCCAACGATTCGTACATGGATCGTGAGTCCAAATACTTATGCACAAGCGAGAAGAATTAGAAAAGAGAAGAAATGACAAAAAAGAAAGAGACGTTAATTTTTTTTTTACAAAAGGATTTGTTATTTTTGAGAATTTCTTTTTGTTTTTTTAAAATATGCATGAATCTAATGCAACTAAATGAATGCAAAGATTAACTACAAATTTTATGTCCTTAGTGGCTCCTTTTCCAAAATTATATAGTGATACGGTTGATTAATTAAAGTAAAAAAATTCTTGACTAGTTAACGGGAAGGAGTTATCGGTGCACCCGGAATCACCCTAGAAATGCAACCGAAGGTTTAAGTAACTTCAAAGTAACAACCAATATAATATTTATGAATCTCCGTAATATTTATAAACGGTTATTTCTCTACCGTAGTCTAGACACCAAGAAATAATTTGTTCCAAAGAAATCAACTATCAAAATATAATTAATCCCTAGATGAGCCCGCGACTCCCTTAAGTCCAACGTCTACCTGTTATTGTTAGTCAAATTCTATGATGAAAATGCAATTTTCAAAGCTAAGAAAGGGTAATGATCTTCCCACCTTATGTGAATTGGGGTGTTCCCTTAAGAAATGAAAATAAGATGAGATGAATGCAAAACAGAAATTAAACGTGTATTAACAATGCAACTACAAATGAATTTTTATTTTGTTTTTGGGAATTTTTTTTAAATGCAAAAGAAAGCAAACAAAAGAATGCAATTAAAATAAAGGGGTTAAAACATGATACCTGAGCATGCAGAATTATTAGCATTTTTTTTAAGCGGCGTTTTTAAGCAAGCGTAAGCAAAGCAATTTTAGCAAATCCAAGCAAGCAATTCCTTGTTTTATCTGATTTGACTACATAAAAAAGAAATATGATATATAAACAAATGTATGATTTTTTTTTTCTTTTAAGTGAAAAACTAACATAAAAGAGAATGAACAAACATATACACAAATAACCAAAGTGAACAAATTCAAGCAAAATAAACAAACAACTTTTTTTTTTAAATGATGAAAACACACTCAAATTAATTCGAAGAGAAAAACTAAAATTAGATTACAATCCCCAGCAACGGCGCCAAAAACTTATTTGCAAAACAGTCTTTCTATCGAATTATAAAGCCAAAAACAAAATATTGTAATAAAACCGCAAGTGCACAACGTACAATTGTTGGCACGGGGGTGAGTACTGGTCGATCCGCAGAGAAAGAAATAATTTCAATCTTACTCAATCAAATTAAACCAAACTTTGGATTGTTTCAACTAAAAAAACTAATGAAAACTAGAACTAAGTTGGGAGTTAAATATGAGATTAAAAAGCAATTTAGAGGTAAATCCCCTCTCATTTTTATGTAAATTAACAAACGTACGATATATGATATCTATTTTTAAGTGACATAAATGTTGCACTTGTCACAAGTATAGTTTATTCATGTTATTGATTTACACAACATAAACATTCAAACCTTAACACAACAATAGAGATGTCAACAGAAACTTTCGGATGCGGATAATGCGATATCCGCATCTGCATGTGAAATCATTTTCTGATATCGGATATCTGCATCTGTAGATACAGACAGATGTCGAATAATTATCCGCTCCGCTAACAATCGATAAATCTATGAGCATAAATGAATTTTTTTAGCATAATATTAAGCTTTTTCAACCTAGTTGATTACTGAAGTACTAAAATCAAATAAATATGATGATAATATATATTTTGAGTAGTTAACATGCGTTTAGTAGACTTTCAACTTTACTAAATAATAAATTAGTATATCTGATTATGTTAAAATACATATAATTTAAGCTATAATCATGAAAAAAGCAGATGGACAATTTTCAATTGCAGATGTGCCTACATCCGCATCCTTTTTTCGGATATGGGATATTTATCCACTTTTCGAATGCGGATGCAGACAGATTTCGGATTTTTCGGGTATCCACTAACAGCTCTACACAATAATTAACCATTTATGATTCTCATGAAAATGGAACTAAAGCTAAAACTATTTTAAGCATGGCCTATGAACTATTAATTAGAAATATAGACCATCAAATTTTTTTCTTACTTTTATTTCCAATTCAATAAACACTTAGCAAACATTGATGCAAATTTTGTTTATATTGAATAAGAATAGCTTATTTGCATATGCAACATAAACTATCAAACCCACTTGTATGAACTTACATCAAAATCCACTACCATGAAGCACAAATTAGAGAGATCACAAATCATACAAATGTTGTACTTACATAAAATGAGAGAGCTTCATTACCTCTAAATTGTAAGGGCTTAGCTTCTAATGTACGTTATCATATTAACACATGTAACTTTTAACATTAGAAAAGAAAGCAAAATGAAAGAAAATCTAAATTGAACAAGAAAAGAACTAAACTAAGTGCATGTAAATAATTCTAAACTATGAACATAAAGTACAGAGCATGTGAATAAATCTAAACTATGAACATAAAGTAAAAAAGCATAGAAATTTAAAGAAACATAGAAATAGAAATAAGAAAAAGAGGCTTGGAATTCATTTTATTTATTTGATCACTTACACTTTCATATGATAAAAAGAGGATCCAAAATACATGAAACAAAGGTGTAACACCCCGTATTTCTATTAACACTAAAGTTCACAAATTAAAGAATAACTAATCTCAGGTTTGAGAATTAAGGGAAACGGGTTGCGTCATTGTATTCGTCTCGGAATTCTGGTTGAGATAGAGTCCGAGTTTGCGTCAATTGGACTTCGTATGAAGAAGTTATGGCCATCGGAAGTTTTAGAAAATTCAAAACAGGTTTTGAAAATTCAATTTTCAGAGTCAGATGGGCTAGGCAGGAAATTTCCCGCCAGGGCCAGGTCGACCATAGGGTCGACCTGGGGGTCGACCTACCCTGACCAGGTCGACCATAGGGTCGACCTTGGGGTCGACCTGCCCCTCCCCCCCCCGGGGGTAGATTTGTTTGGTGACCTGTTTATGACTGTGCGCTGACTCATTAGGGTTTTTGATCTGCTCTGATTGGCTGGGATTAATTCTGGGTTGATGGGACGACTTAAATTAATCCTAAACTCTATAAAAAGACATGTAGACTCAAACCCTAAAATCAAATTAAAATTAGATTCATGGCCTCCATGTCGTCACTTAGCAACCTAGAATAGTCGCCGCCAATTAGAGAGGAAGAAAGCTAATCAAATTCAATTCTATTCAACTCTAACAATGAGTCTACTTCAAAGGAAAGCTAATTCAACTTCAGAACTAAGATTTCAGAATTCAAGACCTTCTTTGAGTTGTGTGTTCGATTTCTTTAATAAAATAATTAACAATTTAATCAGATTAAGCTATGATGCAGATTATATGGTTATGTTGTGAATTATTGACCGCATGTTATCATCTATGTTGTAAAATTGTGATGTTATCATTTATGTTGTAAATTCTATGATGTTATCGTCTATGTCGTAAAGTTGTGATGTTATCATCCATGTTGTAATTCTATGATTATGTATTCATAGTGATGTTTCATACGCTAGTTTGGTTATGTTGATTCATATGATTTATGTATGTATGCAAGTTAGGATGTTAATTGAGACATAGATCATATGCAAGTTAGTGAGATTTTATATATAACCTTACATGTTTCATGACATCTATTTTAGACCTAAAGTTAGGCTATGACATGTGTGAGTTATATGCTAAATTCTACATGCTAGTTTACATGTTTAGATGTAAGTTTACACCATCATTATGTTGCATAAATCAGATATGCAAATATATATATATATATATATATGTTTGGAATAGAAATCATGCCTATGCAAGTTTACCCCTTATGGTTAGATCCATGGCATACATGGTTTATGCAAGTTTGTGGTTATTACCTATGCTAGTTTACACCTTTAGATTTGGATCTATGACATATGTGGTTTTATGCAAGTTTGTGATTTTTCCTATGCAAGTTTTAGATGTAGAACCTCATTCACACATGCAAGTTCACCCCTTATGTTTAGATCTAGTTTTATCTATATGTATGTTGTGATGTTTTCTCTTTATTCCATAAGTTAGACTATTCGAGTTTAACGTATATTTTACGTTAAACGAACAAACGTACAATGTGCGGTAATGGGATAATATTAAAAGATTTAATATTGAGAATTGGCTTAAATGCCTTAAATGGCATAAAATAAATTTGTGATGAAAATTGGTATGATTTTGCATACCATAAATGGATGGACATAATTGAGTCAATTATGGCCATAATTAAATTTGGAATTGATTGATAATTTGAATAGGGAAATTAATTCAAATTTGGGGATAATTAATTTTGTGTAATTAATCGCCTAAGACACGAGGTTATGCTCTTTTGTGGTGTAAGACTACGCGGACCCACCCGGCAAATCCAGCTGCCACAAATTCCAGTCTAATGTGGGAGGTCTTAGGCATAAATTAAATGCGTAACAGTTGTAAAGACATGAGCTTAGGCTCGTTTGTGGTGTAAGACTGCCCGGACCCACCCGACAAATCTAGCTGCCACAGATGCCATTCTAATGTGGGAGGTCTTTATAAGGTTATGGTCCTAATAAATTAAGAAACACTTAACCAGATAAACATGTAGTGGGACATGAGGGGGTTAAGTGCGTGCCTTGGCTGGCAGGTGGAATTTTGTGGGTGCCTTGGGTGGCATTTGAAATACGTTTAGAAACACTTAACCAAAAACTGAAACATGTAAGTGAACATGACAAAGAAGAGGGTTAAGTGGGATGAACTAGAGGGGACCAAGCTTAGGTGGATAGCTTGTGTCAAGTAATGGGGACCCGTTTCAACCAGTAACCCATACGTATCTTTTTGGGCTCGACCCAAGTCGAGGACATGACACGCATATTTGGCTTGACTGTAAGAGGCCAAAACGGGTTAGCGGTGGCAACGCAAGTCCAATGGGTTCATATGCGTGTATGGGCCGGGGCTGGTAGGTAAGACGTTGTTGCATCGTGTAGGTATAAGCCGTGCATCATTGGTGGTATCGGGTTGCCATTTTGGGGCCCACTGTGGGGCCAGCGTGGGTATCTACGTGTTATGGAGCCAATCGTTTAGGGGTAGTGGGTTCACCTAGTGGAGATAGGGGCAGGAGGCACCTATGAAGGCAACTAGGGGTGCACGAACTACCATTATCATTATTAAGTTTTGTAGGCGGGATCAACCTTAGGGTGACTAGTGGTGGTGCAGTATAGTAATTATCTTATAGTGGTTTAGGTGCACCTTTAACGTTATCTTTGTTCAATCTTATTTCTTTGTTTACTCTGTCATACCCAATTGTTCACAGTTATTTCCTTATTTTCCAACTTATGCCTTAGCCTAGTTATTTTGTTAATTATATTGTTAAAGTTATCACACTCGCCGGACTTTATGTCTGACCCCTTTGTTTCCACCTCTTTTCTTCCTTCCCCCAGGTGCTCAGGTTGGAACTAGCACCAGTGGAGCTTGATTTTGGACAGCTGTATCTCTTGGTTTTAGAAGTTGCTTGGATCGCTGAAGTAAAGTTCAGCCTCTCTTATTTATGGCTATTTTGTACTAGGGTTATGTCTTTCAATTTATGTACTTTGTTTTAGTCAAAATGGATATTATGTACTTTGACTCTGGTTTTTGATGTAATCAAACTTATGTGTTTACCGTTGCAATGATTAAAATTTTAAAGTCTTAAGTACAGCTTATATCTGTCTTATTGGTACGTTTCTGTTCTATACACACAAAAATGCTCCATGGAAGTTAATGCATTCCATTTTTGAGTGACATTAATGGATGTGGGGTGTTACACGTGGTATCAGAGCTGAAGGTTACCGGAACATATATGAATTTTGAAAAACTATTTTTCAAAAACACTTTTATAAAGAAGTACCTTCAAAAGTATGTTTTAAGGAAAGTATTTTCAAGAGAAAAGCTTATTTTAGAAAGCATAACCCCAAGAGCCATATATCTTTCCTTAGGTTCTTTTGTATTGAATCTTTCCTTTTTCGTTTCAGCATGTCTGGAATTCCCGAGATACCCAAGGGGATGCCGATACCAGGATGGTTTAGGAGGTATTTGGAGACTAGGGCCGCCAACGCAGGTCCAGCAAATGCTCCTCCTCCTCCTCCTCGTGTCGATACTTTTGCGAAGATATGTAAGAACTTTCGGGCAATGGGTGGGAAACCTTTTCACGGGACGGAGACATTTGTTGAAGCTCGAAATTGGCTAAAGGAGGTGGAAGGATTGTTTGGAATCTTTGAAGTGGAAGATGGAAGAAAGGTCCAGTTAGCTGCATGGCTATTGAAGGATAAGGCCTCGTTTTGGTGGGAGGTCACTAATGAAGAACGTCCAGTCGATACATCGCCAAATTTTAGGCGAAGGTTTGAAGCAAAGTTTCTCTCACGGGCTGAAGAGAATTTATATATGGAAAGATTTTTGGCATTGAAGCAAGGGAATCTATCAGTAAAAGAATACGTCAACAAGTTCAATCAGTTGGCGAGATTTGGCTTGGACTTGGTGAATACACCAGAAAAGAAGGCCCTGAGATTTGTTAAGGGTTTGAACGAGCCGCTTCATGGGTTAGCTATGACCCACATCCCTATGGGGGCTACCTTTGAGAGACTAGTTGACATGGCGATTATGCATGAAGAGGAGAAGGGCGCCAACGCTAATAAGGCACCCGAGAAGAAAAGGGATCAAAAGAAACCGCAACAGCAATAACAGAGCAAGAAGGGTGGTAAAGGCAACAATGCTATGGGAAAGAAAAGATGCTTTAACTGTGGGACACCAGGCCATCTAAGCAAAGATTGTAGGAAGAAAAAGAAGATTGGTTGTTTCCACTGTGGCGAAGCAGGACATCTGATTAAGGACTTCCCAAAGAAAGGGCAGAGGGCAGGGTCTACCTCGGGAGGACAGGTGCAGACTCTTATGGTACAAGGCCAGGCAAGGGGGCAAGTTCAGGCTCTCATGGTCCCACCGCTGCAAGAACGAGGTAGAGCAATTTCCATTGAAAGTTTAGTTTTTCTATTTGATCATCATGTCCGTACTTTATTCGATTCTGGCGCATCACATTCGTTTATCTCACATCATTAGTTGAAACACTGCACCTAGATACTAGTTTAGTTACTGATCCCATAGTAGTTTCAAATCCTATTGATGGTTTGGCTCATCTTTCTATGATCTATCGGGATTTGAGAGTGTTTATCTTGGGCGTTGAGTTTGAATGCAATGCCTTTGTTCTTGGTTTCATAGGCTACGGCTTGATTCTAGGTATGGATTGGCTAACTAGATATGGGGCCATCCTAGATTGTGAAAGAAGGGTAGTTACATTGTTGACCCATTGTGGAAAGACCCTTGATATTTCTTGTGACCCTAGAGGTCCAGTAATGCTTAGCTACCTAGAATCCCTTGACGCATCCGATGATGATTTACATTCTGTTCGTATAGTCCGTGAATACGTTGATGTCTTTGATGAGGTGAGGGGTTTACCCCTAAAACGTGAGATAGACTTTCGAATATATCTAGTAGATAATGCAAAGCCAGTTGCATTGCCAGTGCGCCATATGGCTCCAAGAGAGAGAAGAGAATTCAGTAAGCATGTGAAAGAATTGCTTGAGAAGGGGTTCATAAGACAAAGTATATCGGAGTGGGGTGCTCCAGTAGTATTTTCCACAAAGGCGGATGGGCCCCTTAGACTTTATGTGTACTATAGAGAACTTAATAAGAAGAATAGACACCCATTGCCAAGGATTGAAGATCTCTACAATCAGTTAGTTGGCTCCTCAGTGTTTTCGCAGTTGGACTTAGCCACGGGTTTCCATCAGTTGAGAGTGACTGAGGATAGCATAGACAAGACTGCCTTTAGGACTTCGGACAACTTCTTCGGGTGGCTTGTAATGCCCTTCGGTTTGACAAACGTCCCCGCATACTTTGTTGACTTGATGAGTAGGGTGTTTAGGGAGTACCTTCATAAATTCTTGGTAGTCTTTGTGGACGACAACTTGATCTTTTATAAAAATGAGGAAGACCATGCTCTACATCTTAGAGAAGTGTTGGAGACTCTTCGAGCGCATAGACTCAAAGCTAAATTTTCAAAATGTCACTTTTGGAGGAAGGAAGTGCGATTCTTAGGGCACGTGGTTTCCAAAGAAGGGATAGCTGTGGATCCCACAAAGTTAGTGGCCATCCAAGATTGTAAGGTCCCTAAAAATGCTAACGTGGTGAGGAGTTTCTTAGGGTTGGCTGGGTACTATAGGAAGTTTATCAAAGACTTCGCAAAAATATCAGCCCCATTAACACGCTTGACAAAGAAGAACCTAGTTTTCACATGGGACGTAGATTGTGATGATGCGTTCCAACGTTTAAAGAGAGCTTTGACCACAGCCCGTCTTAGTGTTGCCAGATGGGATCAAGCCATTTACTTTTTATACGGATGATTGTGGGACAGGACTGGGCGCAGTCTTAATGCAAGAGGGAAGGGTAATAGCCTATGGAGGGAGTCAGTTGAGAGTGCATGAGAAAAATTACCCTACACATGACCTAGAGTTGGCCGGTATTGTTTTCGCGCTTAAGTCTTGGCGCCATTATCTTCTTGGCGAAAAATTCGAATTGTTCACTGACCACAAATCGCTAAAATACTTGTTCTCTCAGAAGGACTTGAACTTAAGGCAGCAAAGGTGGATGTAATTCTTAGCATCCTACGACTTCAAGATAGCATATACCCTTGGCAAGGGTAATGTGGTGGCAGACACCTTAAGCAGGAAAAGGTTATCCTTGAGTCCGTTGTTTGTTGAGCGGCGAAGCTTGGAGTTAATCTCTACGTTTGACTTTAGACCTTTCGTTGACTTTGTACCCGGTTTGCTAGCATCCTCAGAGGTCAGACCTACGCTTTTGGGACAAATTGGTGAGGCACAGCGAGAAGACCCAAAGTTGGTTGAGTTAGTAGAGAGGCTCAAAAGAGGGGAGTCATCGAGCCATCTCCGTAGGTATACCCTAGATGATAAAGGTTGGTTACGTAGGGACGGTAGACTTTGTGTACCATGGGACGAGAATTTGAGGAAGACCATTCTTGGTGATGCACATCGTTCGAAGATGACCATCCATCCCGGCAGGGACAAGATGTACATGGACATGAAACGAGTTTACTTTTGGGCCGGCATAAAGAGGGATGTGGCTAAGTTTGTCGCTAGATGCTTGGTGTGCCAATAAATAAAAGCAGAGCAAAAGAAGCCCTGTGGGTTGTTTCACCAATTGGAGGTCCCACAATGGAAGTGGGAAAGTGTCTCGATGGACTTTATTGATGGATTACTGAGGTCGAGGAAGGGGAATACGGGGATTTGGGTCGTGGTAGACAGACTTACTAAGAGCGCCCATTTCATTCCCATGAAGAGTAAGAGGGCTGCTCCAAGGTTAGCCTCGCTATACATTCGAGAGATAGTTCGTTTACACGGTGTTCCTTCTAGCATAGTGAGCGACTGCGATCCTATCTTTACTAGTGAGTTTTGGAAGAGCTTGCAAGAGGCGGTATGGACTCATTTATGTTTGAGCACCGCATATCATCCTCAGATGGACAGCCAGACCGAGAGGGTGAACCGTATTCTAGAGGACCTATTGGGGTTGTGTATCTTAGACTTCGGAGGTACATGGGAGGAATATCTTCCATTGGTGGAGTTCGCATATAATAATAGCTTTCAGTCTAGCATTGGCATGGCACCGTTCGAGGCTCTTTATGGATGGCCGTGTCGTTCGCCTACATGTTGGTGGGAAACTACATATAAGATCTTGCTTCGGCCCGGTATGATTAGAGAGACTTCGGAAAAGATTGATTTGATTTGAAGGAGGATGAAGACGGTGCAAGATAGGAAGAAATCTAATGCGTACAAGAGGAGGACAGATCTTGAGTTTGATATTGGGCACATGGTCTTTGTCAAGGTGTCTGCATTACGGAATGTCGTTCGCTTTGGGTCCGTTGGTAAGTTAGCGCCAAGGTTTGTAAGGCCGTTTCCTTTTAAGGAGAGGATTGGACAGATGGTGTATAGATTGGAGTTGCCTGAGAGACTTAGTGGTGTGCACAATGTATTCCATGTATCACATTTGAGGAAGTGCTTGCATGAGACCGCGGAAGTGGTAGAGCCGAGCTTGCTTAGTGAGATGGAGATAGAGCGTGATGCGATGATTCGACGAGCTCCTATGTGCATTCTTGGGTCGGAGATTAAGAAGTTAAGGAATCAAGAGGTCGGGCTAGTCAAAGTGCAATGGGGAGATGATGAGAGCAACGCTACTTGGGAGACAGAAGAGAAGATGCATTCACTGTACCCTTTTCTTTTGAGGGTATGTCTTTTAATTTCTCCTTTATCGCTTAGCTTGTACTTGTTTTATCTCTAGTATGTCCTCTCGCTAGTATCTTTGACCTTTAGATAGGGTAATCCTATAGTTGAAACATGTGTTTGAGACATGTTATGTATGATGGACGCATGTTGATGCAAGTGTTTGCTAGTGGTTGCTCGTGGATGCATATATACACACTTTAGGCACTAGATCGGCTCAGTCACTTCATATCGCATATAAATGTGTGTGCATATTTAAGCTAATGGATGTATAATGGTTGTGTTATCATATGGATGATGCATTTTGGTGAATGGTTGTGCATACATGTAGAAATAGTATGTATCGATAGGATTCTTTCGCATACATAATGGACGCATGGCACTATCATGGTTTGCATTAAGGAGGTCAACTGAATCAGTAGACCGCCTGATTTTGCATTAGATAAAGAACATATACACACACTTCTTGCATATGTTCATACAGCATTAGGAATTTTATAAGGACAATGGATGCCTGTGTTTGATGGTTGAGTAGATGGTTGTTTGGATGTTAGGATATGCATTCTCCTTAACTTGGAGATTTCGGGGGCAAAATCTTTTAAGGAGGGGAGAATGTAACACCCCGTATTTCTGTTAACACTAAAGTTCACAAATTAAAGAATAACTAATCACAGATGTGAGAATTAAGGGAAAAAGATTGTGCCATTGTGTTCGTCTCAGAATTCTGGTTGAGATAGAGTCCGAGTTTGCGTGAATTGGACTTCGTATGAAGAAGTTATAGCCATCGGAAGTTTCAGAAAATTCAAAACAGATTTCGAAAATTCAAATTTCAGAGTCAGATGGGCTATGCGGAAAATTTCCCGCCAGGGCCAGGTCGACCATAGGGTCAACCTACCCTGACCAGGTCGACCGTAGGGTCGACCTGGGGGTCGACCTGCCCCCTCCCCCCTGGGCAGATTTGTTTGGTGACCTGTTTATGACTGTGTGTTGACTCATTAGGGTTTCTGATCTGCTATGATTGGCTGGGATTAATTCTGGGTTGATCGGACGGCTTAAATTAATCCTAAACTCTATAAAAAGAAATGTAGACTCAAACCCTAAAATCAAATTAAAATTACATTCATGGCCTTCATGCCGTCACTTAGCAACCTAGAATAGTCGCCGCCAATTTGAGAGGAAGAAAGCTAATCAAATTCAATTCTATTCAACTCTAACAATGAGTCTACTTCAAAGGAAAGCTAATTCTACTTCAGAACTAAGATTTCAGAACTCAAGACCTTCTTTGAGTTGTGTGTTCGATTTCTTTAATAAAATAATTAACAATTTAATTGGATTAAGCTATGATGCAGATTATATGGTTATGTTGTGAATTATTGACCGCATGTTATCATCTATGTTGTAAAATTGTGATGTTATCATTTATGTTGTAAATTCTATGATGTTATCATCTATGTCGTAAAGTTGTGATGTTATCATCCATGTTGTAATTCTATGATTATGTATTCATAGTGATGTTTCATATGCTAGTTTGGTTATGTTGATTCATATGATTTATGTATGTATGCAAGTTAGGATGTTAATTGAGACATAGATCATATGTAAGTTAGTGAGATTTTATATATAACCTTACATGTTTCATGACATCTATTTTAGACCTAAAGTTAGGCTATGACATGTGTGAGTTACATGCTAAATTCTACATGCTAGTTTACATGTTTAGATGTAAGTTTACACCATCATTATGTTGCATAAATCACATATGCAAATATATATATATATATATATATATATATATATATATATATGTGTCTGGAATAGGAATCATGCCTATGCAAGTTTACCCCTTATGGTTAGATCCATGACATACATGGTTTATGCAAGTTTGTGGTTATTACCTACGCCTGTTTACACCTTTAGATTTGGATCTATGATATTTGTGGTTTTATGCAAGTTTGTGACTTTGTCCTATGCAAGTTTTAGATGTAGAACCTCATTCAGACATGCAAGTTCACCCCTTATGTTTAGATCTAGTTTTATTTATATGTATGTTGTGATGTTTTCTCTTTATTCCATAAGTTAGACTATTCGAGTCTAACATATATTTTACGTTAAACGAACGAACGGACAACGTGGGGTAATGGGATAATATTAAAAGATTTAATATTGAGAATTGGCATAAATGCCTTAAATGCCATAAAATAAATTTGTGATGAAAATTGGTATGCTTTTGCATACCATAAATGGATGGACATAATTGAGTCAATTATGGCCATAGTTAAATTTGGAATTGATTGATAATTTGAATAGGGAAATTAAATCAAATTGGGGGATAATTAATTTTGTGTAATTAATTGCCTAAGACACGAGGTTAGGCTCTTTTGTGGTGTAAGACTGCCCGGACCCGCCCGGCAAATCCAACTGCCATAAATGCCAGTCTAATGTGTGAGGTCTTAGACGTAAATTAAGTGCGTAACAGTTGTAAAGACACGAGGTTAGGCTCGTTTGTGGTGTAAGACTGCCCGGACCCGCCCGGCAAATCCAGCTGCCACATATGCTAGTCAAATGTGGGAGGTCTTTATAAGGTTACGGTCTTAATAAACTAAGAAACACTTAACCAGATAAAAATGTAGTGGGACATGAGGGGGTTAAGTGGGTGCCTTAGGTGGCCTTTGAAATACGATTAGAAACACTTAACCAAAAATTGAAGCATGTAAGTGAACATGACTAAGAAGAGGGTTAAGTGGGATGTACTAAAGAGCACCAAACTTAGGTGGATAGCTTGTGTCAAGTAATGGGGGCCCGTTTGAACCAGTAACCCATACGTATCTTTGTGGGCTCGACCCAAGTCGAGGACGGGACACGCATACTGGGCTTGACTGTAAGAGGCCAAAACGGGTTAGCGGTGGCAACGCAAGTCCAACGGGTTCATATGCGTATATGGGCCCGGGCTGGTAGGTAAGATGTTTTTGCATCGTGTAGGTATAAGTCGTGCATCATTGGTGGTATCAGGTTGCCACTTTAGGGAGTGATACACCCCACTGTGGGGCCAACACGAGTATCTACGAGTTAGGGAGCCGATCTCTTGGGGGTAGTGGGTACACCTAGTGTATATAGGGGCAGGAGGCACCTATGAAGGCAACTAGGGGTGCACGAAACTACCATTATCGTTATTAAGTTTTGTAGGCGGGATCAACCTTAGGTTGACTAGTGGGGGAGCAGTATAGTAATTATCTTATAGTGGTTTTGGTGCACCTTTAACGTTATCTTTGTTCAATCTTATTTCTTTGTTTACTTTGTCATACCCAATTGTTCACAGTCATTTACTTATTTTCCAACTTATGCCTTAGCCTAGTTATTTTGGTAATTATATTGTTAAAGTTATCGCACTCGCCAGACTTTATGTCTGACCCCCTTTGTTTCCACCTATTTTCTTCCTTCCCCCCCTAGGTGCTCAGGTTGGAACTAACACCAGTGGAGCTTGATTTTGGACAACTGTATCTCTTGCTTTTAGAAATTGCTTGGATCGCTGAAGTAAAGTTTAGCCTCTCTTATTTATGGCTATTTTGTACTGGGGTTATGTCTTTTAATTTATGTACTTTGATTTAGTCAAGATGGATATTATGTACTTTGACTCTGGTTTTTGATGATGTAATCAAACTTATGTGTTTACCGCTGCAGTGAATAAAATTTTAAAGTCTTAAGTATTGTTTATATCTGTCTTGTTGTTAAGTTTCTGTTCTATACACACTTAAAATGCTCCATGGAAGTTAATGCATTCCCTTTGTGAGTGACATTAATGGACGTGGGGTGTTACAAAAGGGGTATATACACATGGTCTAAAACCCTAACCACTCTTCTTGGGAATTCGCCAAAATGCCCATTCATGAAGCTTCTAATTGTCATTACCCACTAATAAGTCATGTAGAATGCATGAGGCCTTTTGTCTCATCCAATTAGTCTTTAATATGAAGCTTAAAAGAAAGTGGGTTGGTTGATAGGTGGGGGCCTCCATTATCCATAAAATGAATTATTTCTTTTCCTACTCTTGTGTATATGTATGCTTTCCTTCATATCTTCATGTGTATATATCAATTTTGCCCCTAAATTCCTACAAGAGAATAACAAGGAACAAGTAAATGCGACCTCAAACTAAAAAATGCACATTTTCCCGTTAAACCCCTCAAAAGAGTGATGATTTTGAAAACATTTAAAACTTTATTTGATCATATAAAATACCCAAAAATGTTCATTTGATAAAATAAAACAGGAATAAATATGTGAATATAAATGTTCATTTTCTTCAAAAGGATCGGAGGTTCTGGCTCCTTCATGCGCCAAAATGTTAATGTTATTTTTCGTCAACACCGAAATATAAAGAAATTTTAAAGATCCGAAATCCCCCTGTCTCCGAGGAGACAGGAAACACTAGATTGCTTTGAGAACAAGACGCGTCAAAATACAAACAGAAGAACATTTCATTGCTATTACAACAATTTACATCAGAGTACAAGATATCAGAGTATGAATAAATATTACACGATAGAAATAAAATAATATCAGAGATTTAAATTACAAAGCGGCGGAAAATATATACATAAGTATAATGTAGAGAAGAAGTCATCTACAACCACAACTGAAAGAGATATATGGATACAAAGTTTTTGAACATAGCTCCTGCTGTAATCCATGATCCTATGAAAAGAAGTATTTGCGAAAACCAAAACTACTAGCTGCCCGTTTGGAAATATAGACATCCAGAGTTTAGGTTAAAACAATAAACTCCAAATCAATCGTGGGACTAGTGTAAGAACTAAAACAGTTATTAGCTTTTTATTTTAAAGTTACGTAAATCATGGGACCACGCCATATAACACGGAACGGGTTTATCCCCTATGAATACCAGTGCTTAAAACAAACAACGCAATGCTAAACAGAAAAATGAAGTTATTATAAGACTCAGGTCCCATCACATAATGAACGCAGTCGAGGATTGGGTTTTACCTTATAACAGTCAAATAAGCTTGATATGCGAAATTTCATCTTTTATTATTACTATAAGTGAAGAAATCAACTTCAAATATAAATATATCAATCATAGGCGGCGTAGGTACCCTTATATTACGTCACCATATAGGTTTACAACTAAATCGTAAAATCATGTATTGGAAATTGGGTTTCCACCTATGAACCAAGGCAAGCGATCGTCTTAGCTGATTCGAGACACACTAGCAATGCCTCTGGATCACACCTACGGGCAACCCTAGGTTAGCGACAGGGCCGGTCATCTGCGATGATTGGCAATACCATAAACTATATGTTAGCCAGTTCTATCGAACCTCCAAAATGGATTAGTATGTCGACCACTCCAAGACCTTTCAATCGGTCCAAATGTCAATTCCGAGGTACCTCGCTTTCCATCATAAAGTTTTTCCAACATCTACATAAGTAAATAGTATGGGCTCCATACAATGATATTACTCGTAGCTAGAAACTAACATATGTCCATTTGCCGAAGACCTCATCCCGTTTTTGGTTCATACCGGGGTGTGAAGATCGCGAATTAACGCTACACAAAGCTATGCTATTTAAAGCCGTGCTTTTATCATCAACCACAAAGACTTGCTTTTCACAAAAGCTTTGATCATTTGCATCTCAGCATGCCACACTGTCAATCCATACCGTATTACTGATTTCCACCGAAATATAACCTCTAAGCTCGTACGTCTCAAAGAAGGGAGTTAAGCAAGAGAGGCCCTCGCATATCTGGTCGATCTACAAGTACGTTTGGGCAATCACCACTTATTACCTTGTCTTGGGTGTACATCCCAATCAAGACATCAGTAATCATCCAAAACGATGTAAAGATCTCCGGTCTTCAACCACCGTCTTCATATCATCAACATTTAGTCGTCGTATCGGTTATTCAGAATGGGATAAACCCGGTCTTTCCGAATAACTCACGTATTTTATAATCAAGGGCTATAAAAACACATCATACGCCTCACTCCAATTCAGAATAATATTTTATTCAAATATTCACACCTTTAGGGAAAGGTTCCCATTAATTTTATTAAAGATAAAGTCTTTTAATTTTTTTTTTTAATCTTCCTTTGGATATCGTTTTCAAAAGAATTATTTTATCCTTTAACAATTCTAAACCAAATTAATGTTTATAAAACTAGTCGGATTATCATACCATACCGAAGCAATCGTTTATTTTATTTATCCAATCCCAACCTACTCATCCCCTGGAGCAAAACTGGTAGTACTCCATATCTAACACCCACTGTGTTATCGGTAAAATTGATTACCATTCCTCGTTTCAAATCTAATTAAATATTTAATTATCGCATGGAGTAAAACTGATGGTACTCCATCCTTGATTATTTCAAGAATTCAATAAATTTAATTACCATTTAACTTTAAATCTAATTATAGATTCATTAAAACTCCATTTAGGTTTAATCTTCCAAAAATCATTACTTAATGATTGTTCAATTTTTAGGAAAATTAATCTTGTCATTAACCGGCTTAAAGAGCCAATGTCATTTAAAACACAGTTCACGATAAACCCCAAAATCATATTCCATCAACCACGGAATTTTCACGGAAAATAGATCAATATATAATCGAAATGAATTTCTGTATCGTACTAATAATATAAATGGAATAACGACAAGGCCCTTTAAATTCCATATATAATAATGGCCATCCTTTACAGAAGCTCATCTTAGTTATTACCAAATCGAGTTCTGATTAATTCCAATTTAATATATTAAATTTGAAAACTTTACTTTGGAAAATTTCCAGTAAATCTTAATAAAAAAGATTTACAAATTTCAAACCATGTCTCCACTGTTAATTGGGTCAAAGAATGAATGTTGTTTAAAACATTGTTCATGATAAACCAAAAATCCAATTCTTTTATTCAATTCCAATTAAATGTTAATTAATTGGTAAACTTCTCTGAATCTTATTTAAAAGATTTATTCCTTTCTCCTCAAGGTCTAAGAATAGTGTTATTGAAGACACCATTCACGATGAACCCCAATATCTAATTTTGTATTAAATACAAAGCTCTAAATAGAAATTATATCGGCTTATGTTCAATATCAAGTTCTGAAACCAACGGATATCGTATTGGGAATAACAATATCTACATCTTCTAAATTCCTCAACAATATCCATATAATCACGGAATACAATATCAAAATATTCCAAAGATTATTTCTATGCAAATCCATTCCAAATTCTATACATTGGAAAAATTATGGTTATTTCAAAAACCATTTACAATCCAATCTATTATTTCTAAAAGTAATTGGATTATTATTCTTGTTATTAACTAATTCATTTTGATAAAAATATGTTTTTATCATTTCACACTTGTAATTTTTCATCCAAAATCTTTATAAATCATTTATTATGATTTTACACAATTTTTCCATATTTTTAATAATTTTTATAAGGCCCTTACAGTCGGTTTCCAATGACGGCCACCGAATTGTATCCAGCAAACTTTTCTGAAATTGATTTGGACATATTTTAAAATCTAACAATTCAAATTTAAATCTCTTATATCTGTTGGAATGACCTTTTCGACACGAACCCAACGGTTCCGGTTTTATGAGAATCCGACAGTCGGATCTCCCGTTACATCAATTCGAAATCAATGGTTGAAATTCGTAAACGGTCATTGCGCGGCGCGTTCTTATCAAGTCATTTATATATATATATAAAAAAAATATTTCTGATGATTTCCATTCAAATCATATTTTATGAATCGTTTATAAATTTATTTTAAAATGATTTCAGCTTCCATTTCAATTTTTAATCAAAATTGAATATTCTATATCATTATAAACTTTAAAATGATAATATTTCCAAAATATCATATTTTAAAATCAATTCTTTTCGATATTCATTATAAAATAAATGAAATCGACAGAAAATTCCATTCGAGTAAAAATGGCGTATATCTACTTAACTCGGCTTCATATATTTCAATATTTTCGTGTCTACCCAAAATCGTACATCAAAATCATATTTTGATTCTTTACTGAATAATATTTTAAAATATTCGTTATTTCTGAATTGGAATCAGGATCAATCAATTACCATATAATTTTATTTATATGGATTCCATACATTGCATGTATTCAAAAATAGTTATAAACAACTATTAACATTCAATTCACATCCATAGTGCAATTTACAACTGTATAAGCATTAAATAATTAAATTACGCTTATCACAGTCTATCAATCAATCGGTTGACAAACAATTTAATTCAAGGGAAGATGTCAATAAATTATCATCCCTAGACCCATGTGGGGTTTTCAATCATCAACAAATAATTTGGCTACGTGTAAAATTATCGTTCCAATACCCGTGTCGGGTTTACATCATAATCCATGTGAATTTATTTATTATTTATAAATATTTATAATCATAGTTTAATAATGATAACAACAAACTGTAAACAATCATCAACCACAAAGTGTATCCACATTGTTTGAAATACGAGCATCGTATATTCAGACAACACTTCTTGTGCAAATGAGTCATGAATAGTTCATGTGTTGAACTCAAGCAATGTCACATACAATAGATAAAAATCAATACCTACAATTCATGTATATATAGAGAGAGTTATAAAATAAACTAAATAACTTTACAAATATTTTAGTAAGAGAATTCTCACATTGGTTTCAACTCCATCAGTCTTTATTTCCGAATTTTATTTTTGTTCGGATTTGAATTTGCCTCAATTTCTAATTTTCTCCAAATTGCTTCTAGCCAGTTCTGTAATGCGGAGCTCGTTTGCACGATTCCAATGGCTTTGAAATCGTCGAATTCTGATCTAATATGAACAAGATAACATATATTTTACATTGAACAATTTAATAACTAATTAAACAAATAATTAATTTAATTATAATCACTTAACCCTTGTAACACCCCACCTCCGTTAAGGTCACTCGCAAAGGGAATGCCTTAACTTTGGTGGAGCATTTTTAGTAGATAGAACAGAAATTTAAAAGACAGATAAAGTAGTACTTGAAAATTTTATAACTTTACTACAACAGAAACAGAAATGAGTTTAGATACATCTTTCAAAATCACAATATTGGAATTCAAGTACATAAATATCGGTCTTGTACAAAAGCCTTCAGAATCCATAGTTTTTAAAGCCATAATCCCCAATATAAACTGCCATGGAAAGATAGAGCCAAAAACCAAGCAATACTTGAAACACTTCAAGCAGAGAGAATAAGAATCAAGCTCCTATGTTTCCACGCTGAGAACGGGGGGGAGGGGGGACGGAAGAAAAGAGGCAAAACAAACTAGGTCAGACATAAGTCTGGTGAGTCCAGTGACTTTCAGCATATAAACAGATAATAGTATCATGACATGTAAATAAAACTGGATGAGAGATAACCGTAACAGGAATAGCAGGTTAACAGAAGAAACAGAATGATATAGGCTAAGCTAAGCTTCTTACTTAGTTTTCACTTCTCTGCACTAATACTAGTATAACAGGATTAGGTGTTACCCTAATGTCTCAACTGAAACAAAAACGGAAACAGAATAATCTATACAGAAACAGAATGCTAGTAATGGGCCTTTACCACCCCAATAGAGAGAAGGTACGGAAACAGAATACTAATAATGGGCCTTTACCACCCAACTAATGGGCCTTTACCACCCCAACAGACAGAAGGTACGGAAACAGAATCAGAAATGGGATCAGAGACAGAAACAGAATAATCCCTACGGAAACAGAATGTCAGAATTCGGTGTACACTAGTAGTGGGCCTTTACCACCCCAACAGACGGTACCATGCAGAAACAGACAGGTGTTACCACCCAACAGAAACAGATGGTACCAATAGAAACAGACAGAACTAAATGTACCCTAAACCCTACCCTAAGCGATCGGCTCCGTAATACATAAATACCCTGTGTCGGCCCCACAGTAGAGTGTATCACTCCCTAAAGTGGCAACCTATTGGCACAGACCTATTTACATATGTCACGGTGTCTTACATCCTCAAAGCAGACTGGATCCATGCACGCACATGACCCGGTTGGAATGCACCATCAACACCCCTCGCCATTATCAGAATGAACCACTTATAATTAGTTCAGTAAGCGTGCCCGGACCCCTACATAGCATGGGGTCAAAGTTTTGAAGCCAGAAAGGGTTACTGACTAATATGGGTTCCCCACAACAGATGACACAAGTAATTCCCCTCCTAACCTTGTGTCCCCTGACTAACAGATTTCAGATTAACTTGTTTGCAGATTTCAGATAGAGTTCGGATTACTAGTTCACAGATCAGACAATCAAGTTAACAAGTTTTCAGATTAACAGATCAGATGTACGAATTTAACGGACGTACAGATTGTCTAACTTTGTATTGGGCCTACAGATTCATGAAACGGGTTTATTAGATTCATCAGTCTAGTTGGTTTAACCCTATCCACCCAACACGTTTTTTGACACCACATTTCTCTTAAATTTGCATTAATTAAATATTAATGCATAGACCTTTCACATTAGGTCGGTAGCTTGTGGCCGCTGGATGTGCTGGGCGGTTCCGGGCAGACTTCTACCACAAGCCAGACCGAACCTCGTGTTGAAGCATATTTTAGTTATGCCTACGACCTCTCACATTAGACTGACAGTTTGCGGTTGCTGGTTAAGCCGGTTGGTTTTGGGCAGGCTTCTACCGCAAACAGAGTCTAACCTCGTTTCATAGCCAATTTATTCTAATACAGATTATACAGATACCAGACTAATTATGTCCATTTAACAGATTAAACTTCTTTGCAGGTTACAGCAGCTTAATCAGATTTTCATGTTTTTACTCAATCTTAGATTGAGCCTACGGATTTTCGTACCCAGTTTACAATTATTTAGCTTTCAACAGATTAGGCAACTCAACAGATATCAGATCTAACAGATTAGGCGATTCAACAGATTTAGCAAATAACAGATTTAGCAGATTAGGCAACTCTACAGATTTAGCAGATAACAGATTTAGCAGATTAGGCAATTCAACATATTTAGCAGATAACAGATTTAGCAGATTAGCCAATTCGACAGATTTAGCAAATTACAGATTTAGCAGATTAGGCAATTCGACAGATTTAGCAGGTAGCAGATTAGGCATTCCAATAGATTTAGCAGATAACAGATTTAGCAGATTAGGCAATTCAACAGATTTAGCAGATTAAAAAATTCAACAGATTAAACAATTCTAAAATTATATTTACATATCATGCCTAATCATAAATTAAGCCTAATCTTGCATGCTTAAATCATGGTTGTTGGATCTAGATTAACCCTAGAGGGGGGTGAATAGGGTTTATCACAGTTTTTAACTGAATTAAAAATCTAACGAGATATATAATAATAAACAGATCACAGGCTGCAGTAGAAATAAAAAGTAGAAAAGAAATAACACACAGAGATACCCAACATCGGCACAATCCTGCCTACTTCTGCATTCCTAAGATTTCTACTAGGTGTTATAAACAGATCCCGCATACAAGACCATGTACACTCATAGCGCGTGCTCCTGTCCTAACCGTACGCTCAAAACCCTAGACTGACCGATATCCCCTCGATCAGATTTCCACTGATTACGACCCCGTAACCAGTAACCTAGATTTTACAGACTCTGTCAACTATTAGTTAACACCCTGACTGATTTCCCTAGATTTTACAGATCTCTAGAAACTGTTTAAGAGTTGTACAAAAGAATTGAAAATGATACAGAAATTTAAAAACAATTTAAAACTAAAGCAACTAAGAAAACCCTAGGATTTAAAATTCAAGGGGTCATCCCCTTTTATCATTTCAAAAGTTAGGCTGGCCACTCTCTAATAGATTCAACCCTTGTCTCCTTTGTCCTCTGAAAAAATATGGCGGTGGCTTCGAAAAAAAATAGGGTTTTTATAATCCCCAAATCGATTTCGACTTCGATGGCTTTCCGGAATTGATGGAATAGCTTCTCTGATGCTTGATTCTTTGTAGGTTTGCTCGATCTGTTTGAGATTGTTCTCTGGCTCTCTCTCGATCGATCGAAAAACGTGTGAGTAAATTCTGAATTGATTTCTGCTCTTTGAATTTTTGATTTTTGCTTTCGATCTGCTTGTCGATGATGAATTGGTGTGAAACTTATAAGGTAATTTTGAAACCCTAATCTCTGATTTCTTGTATGTGGCTTGATTTTATTTTCGTGCTTTTTCCCCTTTTGGTTCTCGGTTTCAATTTGATTCCTTGGTATTGAAAAGCTTCTATGATTTGCTATGATTGATAAATTGCCGAGAATAAACCTGATTGATAAAATTATCGAGAATTCATTTTTGATTTTTGGAAGGAATTTGAACCATGAATTGATTTACTTCATAAAGCATTCCCTTGATATTACCGAAATCACTCAAAACCTTACCGTATATGATTATGTAGAAACAAGAAACATTATTCATCCTTGCCACATCATGCAGATTGAAATGTTTACCAAAAATAAACACTTTGCCATACTTGTGAAAGCTGTGATGCGCTTGAACCATTATAACTTGTTTTTATTGTTTCTCGGCTTTGATTGTGGAAAGATTCCTTAGCTTTTATGAAATCAGTATTTCTGGAATTGATCTGTGAATTTCTGAATTTAAAGCTTGCCCAAAATTCTCTTTTGTATTTCTTGCCAAACACATGGCTGCACTGTTTTTAATCTTTGCCTTGAATTTTTATATTGCCGAGATTAATTATTGCCTTTTGTTCTGCCTTGAATAAAATTGTCTTGAGTAACAAATGTGATTTTCTGGTCTTTGATATTTTGCAATTCTGGGAACAAACCTTGAAATTGATTTGAATGGTTTAGTCCAAATACTTGATTCATTTATGTCACCAGATTTTTGTGTAAATCTTAAACTGGTGCATATTATTGTCTACACACACAATCCTGTGTGATGTCAGTATGAACACTAGAGATTTTTACCATTTACTGAACTATGAACCATGCACATGAATTATCACACTGCTTTTCCACTCTGTTATGTCAATTGTTCACTTGACTGTTGCTTCCTTTTTCATATCACTTGTAGCCATAATCATTTGTAAATATGTCTTGTGCATGCTTTCATATTTTTCTGATGAGTGATGCATGTATACATACAAACTTATATTTGTAGCTGTATGTGTAGCTCCACCATTTGAACTTTGTTCACCTTTGTTTTTGCTGTTTGGCTTTGTATGTGAAAGTTTGCCTTGTGAAACTTCTTGTCTATGTTTACACCATATTGAATTGTCGTGCTCCATGTATATGTCGTATATGCACTGTTCATATGATATTTTTGTGTTCAACCTTGTGAAGTGGTAGCTGCCATGTTTTTGCTGTTTGAAACTAATCACTGTACATCACTTATACATGCTTGCTTCTTGTCTTAATTATGTATGTACACTGTCATTACACTTGAATGTGAACCTGCCTCTCACACTTCATGTACATGCTTGTACCATGTTGACCCTGATTTGATTTTCTGCCATCTTTGCTCGACTTGTATTTGCACTTGTATAGCTGCGTTAACTTTGTTATGTGCATTGTGACTACTTGAACCATGCTGAAATGAGTCATGACTTGTTCGTGACATGTTCACTTGCATTTTCCTTTCTTTGTGCATGTTGAGTCGAGTTGTACTCTATCATACTTGCAGCTGCTCCATTGTTGTTGTTTTTAAAAAAAATGAATTTCAACTTTTGTATCACCCCACATCCGTTAGTGTCACTCACAAAGGGAATGCACTAAGTTCTGCGGAGCATTTAAGGTAAAAGATGCAGATAAATTACAAGACAGACAGAAATTAAACAGCGGAAAATAAAACTTTTCTTTATTGATAAAATAGTTTGTACAATGATTTCTTTATAATATCAGAGTGTCATCTGTCTTATAAAACAAAGAAGCATAAAACAACATTTTTATTCCCCAAATTCTAGCAAGAGCAAGCCATAGCATCTGAAAAGAGAATCCAAGCAAAACTTCGACAAATCTTCAAGCTGGGAAAGAGTGACAGTCCGACTTAACCTGAGCTATACTATTCCCTTCTTTACTACCTGGGGGGGAACGGAAGAAAAGAAGACGAAAGAAAAACAGAGTCAGACATAACTCCTGAGTAAGTTCAGTAACTTCTAGCATGTGAACATGGAAAAACAAAACGACATGAATTAACTGAATACAAGATAACACCATGACGATAGGGTCAGCAAGATTAGAAAAAATAATCACAAGATATGCTAAGATAAGACAAACTGGATATGCTCTAATACTTTCGCCGCTTCGCTATTTCCTTGTTATACTGGTTTCTATATCTCGGCACCGCCTAACTAGTGTCCCAACTAGTAACGATAATGTGATCCCAAACCCTGTAGTTTCCATTGCCTTCAGGCATACATTTATTATTTATTACCTAGATCTAATCTAGGGTTTTCTATCAAGTGCCTTCTAGTTTCAACTAGAGTTTACGCTATCTGCTGAACGCTTTTTCGGATTCAGGGTTTATGCCACCTAGTCCAACTAGGGATTATGCTACCTGTCGAACCATGCCCCCAAGTCTAGGACACACTACCTAGAGTGGTATATGTTCCTGTACTTCCCCACGCATGTATCGCGAATCGTTATCGCTTGTCTAGATGCACATGTCCTGTAATGTGCGGCCCGAGTCCTGTGACAGGGCAAATCAAGGAATACAGAACTCGGTCGGGAGCTTTCAGATATCTGCCGATGCAGATGCTAAGGTCTGTTTTTATTCCAGTGGCTATGGTCCCACTTGACCCCTCCCTCAACTAATGAAAGGCACACCTTGAAAAATGAGAATTATACGCAGGCCCCCGGTGCCCCACTATCCTATGGCCATCCTCACCCATAACTAGATAGCAAGTTTATGGACTTTTGGAGTTCTCCGCCTTTCCGCTTCACGTATCTCGACTGACTTAAGATGGATGGTAGACGACGAGTTGCTATCACAGGGCTACCGTTTTCTCGCCGAATCACGCCGGTCCATCCTAGTCTTTAGGTTGCCATATATTGCAACCAAGGCATACCCCTGGTTCTTCTAACGTAGACCTTAACCTCTGTGAGCCCAGGAGGATCATCTGCAGCCTCACAGAGGGATACAAAGAGTACCCTCACGTCCCCTCGAAGCCTCGGGCTTCGTAACCCAATTTGTTGGAGCCTTCTTTTTACTTAGACGGACATTCGCTCCTTCCCGTGTTATACTAAGAATTACTACTTAGTTCTACTAACTAAGGTTTACCACTTAGTTTCCAGAGTCGTTGTTTTCTTAACTAAGGTTTACTACTTAGCCCCTTTTAACTAAGGTTTACTACTTAGTTCTCTTTCCCGTCAATTTGGATTGGTTAAGTGTCATTAGTCAATTCAAGCTAACTTAACCCTCTTCATTTATCCTGATAAACTGGTTAAGTGTTATTAGTACTTCACGATGACTTAACCCTACCACAAACCAAGTTATATTGGTTAAGTATCTCTTATTACTTAACCCTACCCATTCATCCTGTATTGGTTAAGTGTTCCTTTTTAACTTAACCTTGCCCGTCTGTTTTAACTAACATGTTATTAATGGTTAAGTATTATCCCTTCATGTTCTAGACTTAACCCTACTCCTTTATCACAATCTGATGGTTAAGTGTTCAAGTTTACTTAACCCTACGGTCTAGACCAGCTAACATATCAAATTGGCTAAGTGTATTAAATTTTACTTAACCCCAACCTCTAGTCTAGTTAACATGTTAATTTGGCTAAGTGTATTAACTTTACTTAACCCCACCTTCTAGCCTAGTTAACATGTTAATTTGGCTAAGTGTTTTCTTAGTTACTTAACCCCTACAAATCTGGTCTTGTTACCATGAGTTTGGTTAAGTGTCCCTATGGACTTAGCCCTCCCATTCTAGCTTAACTGTGTTACGTGTCTATACGAACCTAACCCCACCCACCGGTCTGGTTATCATGTTGAGTTTGTTAGTTAACTTAACCCTACCATCCTTGTTCTAGCTTTAATTAAATAAATTAAAGCCACGACCACTCACATTAGACAGATATTATTGCGAATACTGGATATGCCGGTTGGTTCCGGGCAGGTTTACATCGCAACTCAGTCTAACCTCGGCTTAGGCATATTCGTGTTTTCTAAGTTCAAAGGGTTTGATTTATTTTCAAATCAGGTTTTGAAAGTAACCATCCCGTCTGTCGAATCAGTTAGGGATAGCCAGGGAGAGCAGGAAACTTGTATTTTCCAAACCCAAGCCTAGACACTATCCTCTCTGTCACCCTAGAACTTTCTGGTGTGTTATTAAAAGAGATGTTGTTAACAAACCTTTAATTTGTCTAAATTTATATTTTCTCATTTAGGAAAAATTTTATAAGTAAATTATTCCTAATTTACTTATTTCCTAATTACTCTTTTAATGTAACTTGTCAAAATTTATTCTTATGGCCCATTTTCCCCTCTATATAATATTTATGCCTTTTTGGTATGTAAAATATACCAAATTAAATGTCACTAACCATGATTTTACTAAACCTGACGATTTACTCCCAATTATGGCCAATTTCAAATTTATGCCAATATACTTATCATACCAATTTAGCTAATCCAATTCTGATTTAACATTCTAATTACAGTTCATGTCAAACTAGACTTATTATTCTAGTTCACAATTCATGTAAATGCTAGATTTACAAGTCAATACTAGATTCAAATTACACATCCTATAATTCTTGTCAAATTTATCCAAGTTGCACTTCTATGAACATGCCATAATACATGTTCCCAATTTATGCCAATTTCCAAGTTTATAACTACGTTTTTAGTAAATTTCATACTTTGCCCAAATCGTATTCCCATCGTTCGCATAATCGTGATTCAATCTAGATTATAGATAAATCTAGATTCGTAGAAATTAGGGAATGAACCAAAGATACAATGAGAGAGATAGACATAATAACTGGCATAAAATGATAATTTACTAATTACAGACCTAACGAATTTCACTGAAATTGATCTAAAACATCGAATGCCTATAGGTCTGAAAGTCTTATGACATAAAAAATGTTGAATAACGACGTAGGTTCAAGAACATGGGTAGACCTAACTTAATAGGTAAATTCCCAAGGTCTAAAACCAAAGAAAACCAAGAGTTAGACAGAATAGCTAATCAGGATTAGACCCAATTTCATAGTCACAAAACTTAAGCAACACTTTCTTAGTCATGAATCATAGATGTTTTAATCACAGTTGTTCTTCTTATGTCATAGGCAATAGTTTATGTTTCCTAATCAAAGGCATAGGCTTGAGTTCATAGTCAAGGAAATAATTCTCATAGTCATGAGTCACAGTCATAGGCAGTGTTCATAGTCATAGGCAATGTTCATAGTCATAGGCAAGGCCTAATTGGTCATCGAATCATAACAGTTCTTAATTAGGTCCAAAGATATAGGCACAGATTCGAATAGAAAGATTTGGCATATTCTTTTATTCCCTTAATTTCATGTCACGAATAGAGAAAACGTTCAAATCTAAAAATAACTGACTTACAGAGATCAGACTAGATTCGTAGAAAAACAGTCGTTGCAGTCGTTTGAATCTTCACTTGAAATCCTAGCTTGACTTGAACCTCTTCTTAAAAGTCTTGAGCAGCATTTCCTCGTCTTGATTTATTATATATATATTATTTTATTTATTTATACATTTTCTCAGAGGAAGCATAAGGATAGAAAAGAATTGTGAATAGAGAAGAAGACTAGGGTTGTTTATATAGTGTAGAAGTCAACGAATCTGGTCAGAATGGCGTCCGGATACAGAAGAACGAACCAGACTGCAGATCTGGAAAAAGCAGGGGGGTCGACCCCCAGGTCGACTACCCAGTCGACCTGGGTCCTGGGCGGGAATTTTCCCGCCCAGCCCAATCTGGGTCTGTTTTTCGAATTTGAACTCGTTTTCTGACCTGTTCGAATTCTAAATCGAGTTCTGAAACTTCTGAAGACCATAACTCCTTCATACGGAGTCCGATTAATGCAAACTCGGACTTTATCTTATGAAGAATTCCGAGACGAACGCAATGTCGCAGCCCGTTTCCCTTGATTTTGATTTTAGAATTTAATTCTGCCTTGATTTGTGAATCCTAGTGTTACATAATTACGGGGTGTTACATTCTCCCCCACTTAAAAGGATTTCGTCCCCGAAATCTTCAAGTTAGGAAGAATGTGTCCTACCATCCAATCACTCATCTACTCAACCATCCAATCACAGGCATTCATTGTCCTTAAAAGATCTCTAATGCTTTCATGTTCATATGCATAGTGTGTGTATATGTCTTTATCTAATGCAAAATCAGGTGGTCTACTGACTCAGTTGACCTCCTTAATGCAAATCATGTCAGTGTCATGCGTCCAATCATGTATGCAAGAATCCCTAGTTATGTAAGTACTACATGCATGCATAGCCATTCATCCATATGCAACATCCATATGATAACATATCAAGTTCAACTTTCAGACAAATACATATCTGTAAATGCAGTATGAAAGCGTCCGAACTGATCTAGTGCCTAATATGTATGCATATGCATTCATGAGCAACCATTAGCAACCACTTGCAACCATCAACCATAACATGTTTCAAATACATGTTTACATCCATTGGCTTCTACCTAAGGATCGAAGATACGACCTAGAGGATATACTTTGGAAAGAGAGAAACAATTATGCGTAAAGCTCCTAAACAAAGAAATCAAGGATGCACCCTTAAGGAAAAAGGGTATGATGCTAGTATCTAGCCTTCTTGAGCTTTACTCCATTGTATCTTAACTAATTTAACTTCACAATTGTGAAGTTCCTGATCTCCATTCCCAAAATAAACAGATGTCAATCACGGTACCAAGTATATGTACTAAGATGATTAGAGGTCTCCCTCTTATCCGCCATGCCATAACTATAAGGGTCGAAAGGTTACTACGTGCTTTTTAGAGTGCATGTCACAACTATTCATCTCTCACGCAAACCATCCTAGTCGAACTCGACATTCCTCAAGTACAAGCCCCAAAGGCCTAAACCAATATCAGACAAGCATGCAAGGAATATCTCCTCCGGATTTAGACGATCTACGTGAGATGATGTAAGCAAACTCGATAGCTATTCTCAAATCCCTACTAACCAAAAATAAACTGGTTGGACCACCAATCGTATTTGAGACTCTAGTGGGATCTTTCTACTATACAAGTACTATGGTGCAGAGACTCAACTATGGAAGTGGATATGAACAATTACGAAGCGCTAAATCCAAAGGAAAGAGTACTAACAGCAAAACTAGACTCTTCCAACAGAACTTTACTACCTTTCTCCTAGGTACGCTTGGTGGTGAAAGTATGTACTTGCCCTTCTGAAAATCTTGTTCCTCATTCTTGCCCTTGTCCTTAATTATATGCCCTATCATACCCTAGTAAAGATACTTCCTCTTGTCTTAGGTTTTATAATTTCTTCCTCCTTCGTGAGCTAAATCTACATCCATGAATTCCTCATCCTAGGGTTGTGTTCCTTAGCCAAAATCCTTATCCCCTTCCGTGTGTAACCATGTTGACAAATCTCTCAAAAGCTGCTTCCATCGTACAGAGGACCCTATAAGCTTGAAAGAAAACTAGCCGCAGGTGAAACTACTATGGTTATAGATGGAAGTCGGGCACTACTTCGCCCTTCGATGAGGTTACCTCCCAGAAAGCCAGGAGCCCCAGAGACTCAAGAAAGAATGAGACAAGAATTCAAACAGAGGAAGAGAAGATAGTGCGTATGGCTTTGGGGAATATGCCTTTAAAACAAATCTTTTCTCTTGAAAATGCTTCTTTTAAAACTGTTTTGAAAATAATTTTTCAAATCCTTTATCTGATCTGGTAACCTTCAGCTCTGATACCAAGTGTAACACCCCACATCCGTTAGTGTCACTCACAAAGGGAATGCACTAAATTCTGCGGAGCATTTAGGGTAAAAGATGCAGATAAATTACAAGACAAACAGAAATTAAACAGCGGAAAATAAAACTTTTCTTTATTGATAAAATAGTTTGTACAACGATTTCTTTATAATATCAGAGTGTAATCTGTCTTACAAAATAAAAAAGCATAAAACACCATTTTTATTCCCCAAATTTTAGCAAGAGCCAGCCATAGCATCTGAAAAGAGAATCCAAGCAAAACTTCGACAAATCTTCAAGCTGGGAAAGAGTGACAGTGCGACTTAACCTGAGCTATACTATTCCCTTCTTTACTACCTGGGGGGGGGACGGAAGAAAAGAAGACGAAAGAAAAACAGAGTCAGACATAAAGCCTGAGTAAGTTCAGTAACTTCTAGCATGTGAACATGGAAAAACAAAACGACATGAATTAACTGAATACAAGATAACACCATGACGATAGGGTCAGCAAGATTAGACAAGATAATCACAAGATATGCTAAGATAAGACAAACTGGATATGCTCTAATACTTTCGCCGCTTCGCTATTTCCTTGTTATACTGGTTTCTATATCTCTGCACCGCCTAACTAGTGTCCCAACTAGTAACGATAACGTGATCCCAATCACTGTAGTTTCCATTGCCTTCAGGCATACATTTATTATTTATTACCTAGATCTAATCTAGGGTTTTCTATCAAGTGCCTTCTAGATTCAACTAGAGTTTACGCTATCTGCTGAACGCTTTTTCGGATTCAGGGTTTATGCCACCTAGTCCAACTAGGGATTATGCTACCTGTCGAACGATGCCCCCAAGCCTAGGACACACTACCTAGAGTGGTATATGTTCCTATACTTCCCCACGCATGTATCACGAATTGTTATCGCTTGTCTAGATGCACATGTCCTGTAATGTGCGGCCTGAGTCCTGTGACAGGGCAAATCAAGGAATACAGAACTCGGTCGGGAGCTCTCAGATATCTGCCGATGCAGATGCTAAGCTCTGTTTTTATTCCAGTGGCTATGGTCCCACTTGACCCCTCCCTCAACTAATGAAAGGCACACCTTGAAAAATGAGAACTATACGCAGGCCAACGGTGCCCCACTATCCTATGGCCATCCTCACCCATAACTAGATAGCAAGTATATGGTCTTTTGGAGCTCTCCGCCTTTCCGCTTCACGTATCTCGACTGACTTAAGATGGATGGTAGACGATGAGTTGCTATCACAGGGCTACCGTTTTCTCGCCGAATCACGCCGGTCCATCCAAGTCTTTAGGTTGCCATATATTGCAACCAAGGCATACCCCTGGTTCTTCTAACACAGACCTTAACCTCTGTGAGCCCAGGAGGATCATCTACAGCCTCACAGAGGGATACCAAGAGTGCCCTCACGTCCCCTCGAAGCCTCGGGCTTCGTAACCCAATTCGTTGGAGCCTTCTTTTTACTCAAACGGACATTCGCTCCTTCCCGTGTTATACTAAGAATTACTACTTAGTTCTACTAACTAAGGTTTACCACTTAGTTTCCAGAGTCGTTGTTTTCTTAACTAAGGTTTATTACTTAGCCCCTTTTAACTAAGGTTTACTACTTAGTTCTCTTTCCCGTCAATTTGGATTGGTTAAGTGTCATTAGTCAATTCAAGCTAACTTAACCCTCTTCATTTATCCTGATAAACTGGTTAAGTGTTATTAGTACTTCATGATGACTTAACCTTACCACAAACCAAGTTATATTGGTTAAGTATCTCTTATTACTTAACCCTACCCATTCATCATGTATTGGTTAAGTGTTCCTTTTTAATTTAACCTTGCCCGTCTGTTTTAACTAACATGTTATTAATGGTTAAGTATTATCCCTTCATGTTCTAGAATTAACCCTACTCCTTTATCACAATCTGATGGTTAAGTGTTCAAGTTTACTTAACCCTACGGTCTAGCCCAGCTAACATGTCAAATTGGCTAAGTGTATTAAATTTTACTTAACCCCAACCTGTAGTCTAGTTAACATGTTAATTTGGCTAAGTATATTAACTTTACTTAACCCCACCTTCTAGTCTAGTTAACATGTTAATTTGGCTAAGTGTTTTCTTAGTTACTTAACCCCTACAAATCTTGTCTTGTTACCATGAGTTTGGCTAAGTGTCCCTATGGACTTAGCCCTCCCATTCTAGCTTAACTGTGTTACGTGTCTGTATGAACCTAACCGCACCCACCGGTCTGGTCATCATGTTGAATTGGTTAGTTAACTTAACCTTACCTTCCTTGTTCTAGCTTTAATTAAATAAATTAAAGCCACGACCACTCACATTAGACAGATATTGTTGTGAACACTGGATATGCCGGTTGGTTCCGGGCAGGTTTACATCGCAACTCAGTCTAACCTCGGGTTAGGCGTACTCGTGTTTTCTAAGTTCAAAGGGTTTGATTTATTTTAAAATCAGGTTTTGAAAGTAACCATCCCGTCCGTCGGATCAGTTAGGGATAGCCAGTGAGAGCAGGAAACTTGTATTTTCCAAACCCAAGCCTAGACACTATCCTCTCTGTCACTCTAGAACTTTCTGGTGTGTTATTAAAAGAGATGTTGTTAACAAACCTTTAATTTGTCTAAATTTATATTTTCTCATTTAGGACAAATTCTATAAGTAAATTATTCCTAATTTACTTATTTCCTAATTACTCTTTTAATGTAACTTGTCAACATTTATTCTTATGGCCCATTTTCCCCTCTATATCATATTTATGCCTTTTTGGTATGTAAACTATACCAAATTAAATGTCACTAACCATGATTTTACTAAACCTGACGATTTACTCCCAATTATGGCCAATTTCAAATTTATGCCAATATACTTATCATACCAATTTAGCTAATCCAATTCTGATTTAACATTCTAATTATAGTTCACGTCAAACTAGACTTATTATTCTAGTTCACAATTCATGTAAATGCTAGATTTACAAGTCAATACTCGATTCAAATTACACGTCCTATAATTCTTGTCAAATTTATCCAAGTTGCACTTCTATGAACATGCCATAATACATGTTCCCAATTTATGCCAATTTCCAAGTTTATAACTACGTTTTTAGTAAATTTCATATTTTGCCCAAAGCGTATTCCCATCGTTCGCATAATCGTGATTCAATCTAGATTATAGATAAATCTAGACTCGTAGAAAATAGGGAATGAACCAAAGATACAATGAGAAAGATAGACATAATAACTGGCATAAAATGATAATTTACTAATTACAGACCTAACGAATTTCACTGAAATTGATCTAAAACATCGAATGCCTATAGGTCTGAAAGTCTTATGACATAAAAAGGGTTGAATAACGATGTAGGTTCAAGAACATGGGTAGACCTAACTTAATAGGTAAATTCCCAAGGTCTAAAACCAAAGAAAACCAAGAGTTAGACAGAATAGCTAATCAGGTTTAGACCCAATTTCATAGTCACAAAACTTAAGCAACACTTTCTTAGTCATGAATCATAGGTGTTTTAATCACAGTTGTTCTTGTTATGTCATAGGCAATAGTTTATGTTTCCTAATCAAAGGCATAAGCTTGAGTTTATAGTCAAGGAAATAATTCTCATAGTCATGATTCACAGTCATAGGCAGTGTTCATAGTCATAGGCAATGTTCATAGTCATAGGCAATGTTCATAGTCATAGGCAAGGCCTAATTGGTCATCGAATCATAACAGTTCTTAATTAGGTCCAAAGATATAGGCACAGATTAGAATAGAAAGATTTGGCATATTCTTTTATTCCTTTAATTTCATGTCACGAATAGAGAAAACGTTCAAATCTAAAAATAACTGACTTACAGAGATCAGACTAGATTCGTAGAAAAACAGTCGTTGCAGTCGTTTGAATCTTCACTTGAAATCCTAGCTTGACTTGAACCTCTTCTTAAAAGTCTTGAGCAGCATTTCCTCGTCTTGATTTATTATATATATATATATTATTTTATTTATTTATACATTTTCTCAGAGGCAGCATAAGGATAGAAAATAATTGTGAATAGAGAAGAAGACTAGGGCTGTTTATATAGTGTAGAAGTCAACGAATCTGGTCAGAATGGCGTCCGGATACAGAAGAACGAACCAGACTGCAGATCTGGAAAAAGCAGGGGGGTCGACCCCCAGGTCGACTGCCCAATCGACCTGGGTACCCACAGGTCGACTACCTAGTCGACCGGGGTCCTGGGCGGGAATTTTCGCGCCCAGCCCAATCTGGGTCTGTTTTTCGAATTTGAACTCGTTTTCTGACCTGTTCGAATTCTAAATCGAATTCTGAAACTTCTGAAGACCATAACTCCTTCATTCGGAGTCCGATTAACGCAAACTCGGACTCTATCTTATGCAGAATTCCGAGACAAACGCAATGGCGCAGCCCGTTTCCCTTGATTTTGATTTTAGAATTTAATTCTGCCTTGATTTGTGAATCCTAGTGTTACAGAATTACGGGGTGTTACAACTTTGCCTTGAGTCACTTGATTTTGAACTGAAGTTTGTGATCTGCCACATGTTTTCATTGCTGAGCCGATTTTCATCTTTCTTCTTTGATTTGATTGTCCCACTGATGACTGTGCAGTGAGTCGAGATGGTTCACGTGGCTACTCCTCAGTTGCACTCTGATTGGCGTGGCAGTACACACATGTATATTTATATACGTGTGTATATGCATCCAACAGACAAAATTTCCTGTCCCAGTACTATATACAAACTGGCTAGACACATATGAATCAGATCAAGTCATGAAAAATGATAAGAAGCACCAGAAATATGAGGCAAATAAAAAAAAATTATATTTGCATGTATTCAGTTTAAATTCCTGTTGCAGTGTACTGTGTGTTTCTGTTTTCATGTGACAGGTATGAAGACTGGGCCAACTGTGTGGATGCTGTAAGGACATAAGACTGAAGACTGAAGTTGGCAGTGAAAGAGAGTGTCAGTATATATATATATATATGAGTCTGAAACTGTATATGAGTCAATGTATATATATCAAATGTAACTGTGTATCTGTTGTGTATGTATAACTGAGTGACAATGAATGAACTGTACTGAGGTGCTGTGAGAGAATATTACTGATATATGTAATAAACAAATTTGATTGAAATAAAATATTATTTTATTGTTGTCAAACAAACTTGTCTATTTTATTCTGTTTATATACAAGTACAATATGAAGTGAATATTAAAATAGTGGAGTTATAAATAGTTGTACTGTTTGAGTGTTTTAAATATAATATTATATTTAAATACAATACTATATGAATATATGAATGTCTGTACAGTCGTATATAAATATAAATATTATATTCATGTATGTGAAGTAATACAGCATTACAATAACAAACACATTTAAAATATTATTTATTTGGTTGTTATCATCAAACAAAAATCATATAATTGTGTATACAACTACGTCATATACAACAATCTCCCCCTTTTGATGATGACAAACAAATAAAAGATTTTGAGCAAAATATATGAGTTTGATAGTGAATTTTGAACTCCCCCTATTTATTAGCTCCCCCTACAACAGAAAACTCCCCCTATAACTGTGCATGAGTGAACTGAACTGAATAATAATGAATTTTCAAATTTAAAAATATTTATAAAATATTCACTCATAAATCAAAATCTCAACCCATTCTCCCCCTTTTATTATCATCAAAAGGATACAGAATTTAAAATATAGATGAATAGTGACTAATAAATATAATATCAGCTTAAGAGGAAGAACGGTCATCATAAATCTCAATCAGTCAAACAAAAATCATAGTAAACTAAGAACTAGTGGCATATTTCACATTGTAGAAAATGACGGATTTACGATGAATTATATAATAATGAGGAGAGTTAAAAAATATGAATATTTTCCAATTATTTTCAAAAGAATTTTATAAATTGAAGCACAAAAACAATGATGGATTTGGACTATTGTTATAATTTCAATTCAAGTGAGAATATTGTACAATCTCAAATCCCAATGCCTATCAATCAACAAATCATAATACGTCATAAGATTTCAACACATTTCACAGATTAAAAAGATGGATTGATAGGCTGATTTTTAAACCCCGAGGAGAATTTCAGAATAATTTCAATTTATAGCACAATATTTCCTTTTTCTTTTTATTTTATTTGAGAGCACACTGACCACGCATAACTAGAGCTTGGATTTTTAAATGAGGTCAGTCGCGGCTTAAATTATAAGCTATCTCTTAACCATAAATGACCAGAGCTTGGATTTTTAAATGAGGTTAGAGACACACTTATATATTTATTATATATTTATCATTTTCAGTTTCAAAATGAAAAACTCCTCAGAATATAAAACCAAAAAATGGAGGATAAAAATGCGGTACGTACATAAATGATCTGTGAAATAAATTTCTAAATTAATTATATTATGAAATATGCTCGATTGTACTAGGATTATTGAAAATTTTCAATTATCACTAATTCTGAATAATAACAACATAGCCACAATTCCATCACAAATATTTTCACTGTTTATTCAAGATTATCTTTTAAAAAATATCAAACTCTCCACATTATTATAAAATCATGATGGATGGTAGAAGGATGATAGATAATGAAGATGGTCGTGAAATAATAGCCAGTTCAAAGATATTATAACAAATATTCAACTATCATGAAAAAAAATCAAATAAAATTCCCCTCTTGTTGTGAAATATATTGCAGTCACGATCCGTCATAATGTCAAACTCTAATAATAATTTTGATGAATTATAAATACAGTTCAATTTGGATATTGATTTCAATTTCTGAACGGATAAAAAATAAATAATTTTAAAATTGAAAATCAGTTTCAAGAGGAATATGAAGAGCTATACAGAACAAGAGGGAGTAAAAAAATATATACAAAAAAAAAAATTAGCACATCTGATACCAAATGGTGTCTCTATTTATAAGAATTTTAACATGACATGGTTGGTAACACGGGTATTATAGACAATGATATCCAAATTCAGATCATAACCAGACAAGACAAATAAATTTGGCACATTTGTCAAACCAGCAGACAGTATATACCAACACAAGCACTTATCAAAGAACATTTTCAAAGAACAGTATCAGAGCAGCACAGAAAAATCAATATCATAGCAGACTTGTCAGACGATATTTCTGAAGGTCACAAAAACAATATATTCCATGATTCATGACTATAAAATTTAGTTTATTTTAAATCATTTGAAGGAATGTGAAAGTATTAGGATTTAACGAATCAATCACACCATGTTATATTTCAGATTCAAAATTATGTGTGAGATTCAATAAAGTAATAAGTTCAAATGATTTTAAACCAACATATATTCAAATCAAATAATCATGAAATAACAGTGACATTTATGACCATATATTCAAAAGAATTTTCACAAATATTTTTGATAGGTATGAAGAATATTCAGATCATTTACATCTAATTTGAAGTACATTCATGATCAAGAAAATTTATTTGAAATCACTTGAATCAATGTTAAGTTTTGAGATATAATGAATTATTAACACAAGATTGATAATTTCAAATTTAAATGGTGTGTGATATTAAAAATATCTAGGATTTCAGATGATTTCAAACAAAAAAAATTCAACCATAATAATCATGAATAAAGGTGAAATTCAAGATGTATCACTGCGATCCAAGCCAATCCGAAAATCAATGAAATTATCACGAATGATGAGAAGCAGTGTACTGTAATGAGTATAATACTTTAAGCGTTTCTAAAATGAATTGGAAGAAACTCAAAACAGCATAAGTGTTGAAATTTCATTAATTATTCAGATCTTCAAAAATTTAGAATTCAAAATAACAGTGTTCAAGATATAACAAGAATACGTCAACACTGTTAGTAATTCAGAACACAGGAAAAGAACTTCAAAACAATTGCAGATATTTACAAAATAAATTCAAGATCTGGAAAAGATTAAAAAACATTAGAGTTTTATTCAAGAGAAGCAAATTTCCAGAGAAAACATGACTTCTGCAATTGGAAGTTAATGAAGCCCATAAAGAGAAAATAAATACGGCAGTGATAAATCAACAAAAAAAACTGAATAAAAATAGAAGGGGTAGAGAAAGGAATAACCACAGAAAAGAACAAAAAGAATATACAAAGGTGAGTTTAGAGATCATACCAGAATCCAATGTAAAACATAATCTCTAACTCAACAGATGTGGCTTAAGGAACTGTGAATGATTTAGTGACATGAAGCGGTTTGAATCCAGTTTTTCTTTAGCAATGCATTTCTTCAGCCTCCTTTGGTACCTAACAATTTAAGAGATCGAGTGGTCTAACAAAATTTGCAAAACCACCCATAGTTGTATTCAAATGTTTTGGAACCCAGACTTGTTTATATAACAATCCATATGAATTTACCTTTGTCCCCTTTGGAACCCATATCTGTTTGAATTTAGCGAAGTTTTTTTTATCTCTTTTTAGGATCCAGGATTGTTTAGATGGATTATCCCAAAACAAATTCAAATTTTGCTTTTGATTCAAAAATCCTTTAGAATTAACAAATTCAAGACGATTCTTTTCAAAGAAAGTTGAAGGATTTTTAAAATCGTTTGACCTTCTCCTTTCAGAAAACTCAGATTTCCCAAAACCAAGTCCATTTCTATTTCCCGATGAAAATTGATTTTTCAACAACATATTTAAAGATTTTTCACCATTTGAAATTTTTTTCAGGGTTGTTTCAAGTTGTTGAATTTTAGTCTTAAGATCACCATTTTCTTTCAATAAATATGAACAATGATTTTCAGTGATCTTACATTTTTCAAAAACAAATTTTCATCTTTAAGCAAATTAATTTTGGTTTGGGACTCAGCAATCTCAGATTCAAAAAGCTTTTGTTTTTCAAACTCAAATTTCTTGGATTTTTCAATCTCGTTTTCCAGTTCTTTCAAAATCAAATCGGATTTCAACAAATTCTCCTTTTCAGCAATTTCAAATTTGGAATATATATCAGTCTTAAAAATTTCAAATTCCTTTTGTAACAAATTATTCAAACTTGATAACTCAATCTTGTTCTCTTTTAAGATCAGAATTTCTTTTTCAAACTTTTGAATATTTTTATTGAGATAAACAAGATTGGTTTTCAATTTCAAACAATTTTTGCAATCTGAATTTGAAGAATTTTTAAAATGTTCTAGTTGTGATTCCAAATCATCAATTTTGCTAATCAACTCAGAATTCCTAGATTTCAGAGATTTATTTTTAAATTGGAGTTTATCAACCGACTTAGTTAGATCAGCACAAAAATAAACATGGTCTTCATAAGAGAAATTTTCTACTTCATTGTCTGTTGAGTCTCCATCAGCTGATCCATCTGAATTATCATCTGTAAGTCCTGTTAAGCAAAATTCTGAAACTAAGTTGACATTCTGGGGTTTTGAGCTATTGTCAGATTTTCCATACTTCGTATTGAGAGTATCCCAGATTTCCTGTGCAGATAAACAATGGCAGATAAGATTAAACTGTTCAGTACTAAGATAATCAAATATATTTTTCATAGCACGAGCATTGAAAGTAATATCTACACTATCAAACCCATTGATAACAACATCCCAACATTTAATATTAACATATTTTAAATAAAATTCCATTTTGGATTTCTAGTTTAAAAAATTTGTTCCATTGAAAATAGTTGGAGATGAACTTGACTGACTCTTACTAGACTGACAACTAGGGATCACCATTACTCTAGAGTTGACAGAATAGCTGCTCTGATACCACTTGTTGAATCTAGATTAACCCTAGAGGGGGGGTGAAAAGGGTTTATCACAGTTTTTAACTGAATTAAAAATCTAACGAGATATATAATAATAAACAGATCACAGGCTGCAGTAGAAATAAAAAGCAGAAAAGAAATAACACATAGAGATACCCAGCTTCGGCAAAATCCTTCCTACTGCTGCATTCCTAAGATTTCTACTAGGTGTTATAAACAGATCCCGCATACAAGACCATGTACACTCGCAGCGCCTGCTCCTGTCCTAACCCTATGCTCAAAACCCTAGATTGATCGATATCCCCTCGATCAGATTTCCTGTGACGATCCCAAAACCCCGTGACACGGTGTTAAGGATAATCATTGGAATATAACACATTAATCATCATTAGCAGATCACAGATAATAGCATGAACAGAAAATAGAATAATTTACACACATATGACAGCGGAATCATATAGATATCATCACATCAGAGAAGCACAGTACAGGATACAACTTAGTGCATAATGATACATAATCAGTCACCATCGCCTGAGGCGGAATCATACATAAAGAGTACACAAAAGGAATATCAGTCTACATCACCAGTGGCGGAATCATAATATAGATACAAGAATGGCGGAGAAAATCCAAGTCAGCACGGTGTAGTCAAGCCTCGCCATGAGCCAAAAGGTGCATCAGAAACCTGTAACTAGGCTGCCCGTGTGAAAAGGAGGGCACCCGAGTTTGCAAGGTGAAACTAACTACGAGTCAGTCATGGGACTGGTATGAGAAATCTACTCTACTTATTAACAACAATAATAAGGCAAATCAAAGGACCACGCCACTTTCGCGGAACGGGTTTACTCCAATGAGTGCTAGTGCATGAAATAAAATAAATGATTAAATCAACGCAATGCTTTTTATAAAATGAGGCCATTATAAGACTCAGGTCCCATCACACAATGCAACGCAAGCCGGAGGATAGAGTTTTTACCTTATAATGGCCAAAGATGCTTCATACGAATAAAACAAAGGTGTTCGATATTATTACTAGTGCATATATGTTTCAAAAGCAATTCAATCATAAATATCAATCCTAGGCGGCATAGCTACCATCTACTATGTCGCCATACTAGTAATACAATCACATCCGCATATTTCGTATTGGAAATTGGATTCCTTCATGAGTCGAGGCAAGGGGCAAGCTCCTCTCCGATTCGAGACACTCTAGCAAATGCCTCGGGACCGCACACAGCAATCCTTTGGATCCTCCAAGGCCGGTCCACTCTTACTTTTGAGGATTGGCAATTCCTGAACACACGTTTCCCGGTCCTTACAGACCTATAATCGAGGCGCCTCGTATTCCAACAACCACACAGGTGAAAAGTAGATATAAATGTCAGGGCTGGGAGGTCACTGACACCACCTTAGCTAGAAAGAAACGTCATGCACTCCTTGGGTCCTTCTCCCGTTTTTGACTCATACCGGGGTGTGAGGCTCGCGAATTCACGTTATACACAAAGCTATGTCACACAGACCATGCTTTGATCATCAACCACAAGATTTTGCTTTGCAACAGAAGCCTTGATCATATGCCACTTAGGCGTGCCACATAGGCAATCCACTCCATGCGACTGATTTCTATCAATGTATAACCTCTGAGCTCGTACGTCTCAGAGAAGGGCGTTAAGCAAGAGAATAAATTCTCCGCCGCCAAACAGATATATATTTAACAGAGATCAATCAACACAGAACAAAATCCAATGTCAGACACACAGTCTATTTACAAGTCCGTTCTGGGTCTGAACGAAACCGGAGGCACCAATTCCTCGCATATCCGTACAATCAACAGTATGTTTGGACGGCTACTACTTCAATTCCTTCATGGTAGCTACTCCAATCACGAGCATCAGTAGCGCCCATCCATCCAATGTGGAGATCGTCGGTCTTCAGTCGTCTTCGACTCTTCGACTTCTCAACGTCGATCGATTATTTGAAATGAGATAAACTCGGCCTTTTCAAATAACCCACGTATATTTAGATTTTCAAATCAATTATTCACATGGTTGGACTATTCAACATTCACATTTCAATTATTTAGTTATAATTTCATGTCAAATACATTCAACCATCACATATCAAGCAAACACAACAAAATTGGTTTATTTCCACTCTATATTGTCTATAGTATTTTATAACGATATATCGCCATTTTTATTTGATTTAAAACGGCCATATTTAATTAAACGACGTTTCCGGTCGTGTCGATACACTGGCGCTGCTTTTCACTAATTTTGTTTTACACATATATGAAAATCTAACCGTTGGATCTTCACAAATTTTACATCATTAGGAAGGTCATTTCAAAACGAATCCAACGGTTTCAGTTTTGGGAAAATCCGACGGTCGGATCTTCCACACTAACCATTTGAAGTTACGATTTCAATTTACGAACTGCAGCGTCGTTATTCGATTTAATTTAATTATATTTATATATATATAAATATAATCGTTTCTGGCGTTGTTTTTCTTCAGTTTTGAATTAAACATTCCAGATAATCCAACCGTCGGATCTTCACAAAGTTGGTGCCGTTGGAAAGATATTTCCAAGGCGAACCCAACGGTTGATGTTTCGGGAAAATCCAATGGTCGGATTTCCCGCACTAGTCGTTTGAAATCACGGTTTCAAAACATGAACTGCACGGCCACGTTTCGTTTTTATTCTATTTATATTTATATATTTATATAAATATAGTTCATTAAAAAATTCCTACATCGTTTCCACTTCAATTATTTCACTAACGCCTTTAAATTTTGGAAAATTTCGCCATAACCTCCTTTGTACGGGAGGGTCTGGGAAAATTCCCAAATAGCCACACGGGCGTCTCATATCAAAAGAAAAAGAAAAAGCCAACAGGCTCATAAAATCATCACCCAAACAAAGCGTTAAATGTGTACCTATTTGTCGGGCACAAAATTCTATTTCTCTTCTCTAGCCCCTTTTTGCTTTAACCTGCTCAATAGATATGCATGTACATATATACAATTTCTAACATTTATCACTTTCCATTCAATTTCATATTTGATTTGCTTTGGTTTAAAAACACCATTCATTCTAATGTTGCATGCATAGGCTAAAATCATATCATTAGCTAGTTAATGTATATTTCAACTCATGCACGTTTATTTGAACAAGTGGCTATTTTTAACACTTCACATTTCAAAGATGATAATTTTGGCGAACTAAAATAGATTTCAACACATGACTATTTTATTTAGTTCCTATGCATGTTAAAAATACTATTTCTATCACAAATATTTATTTCAACGTCCGCATATCTTTAGCATATCACACATATGATAAAAAATGATATTTTTGTCATTTAAAATATTTATTCGACAAATAGATGTTTCAACACTTCATAGTTTAAATAAAAATGTAATTTTTATTGTTCGATCTTTTTATTCAACACATGAACTTTTCCACTACACACACTTCTCAACAAATGAGTATCTCCACACATGGACATTTTATTTATGTTGTTCATATTAGAAAGATGGGATTTTTATTGTTGAAACTAGTTATATAAGGCGAATATTTTTCATACTTCATATATATATAAAAATGTGATTTTTATTGTTTATACACTTCATTCATTCACAAATGAATTTAATTTTCACACAACACTTTTCAACACATGAACAATTTCCACACATGGATATAGTTTCAACACATGACTTTAATTTCAATGCATGAAAATAATTTCAACATATGAAAATAATTCTAACACACAAAGATTATTCAAAATTTCGGCAGCATAACGGCAGGGTAGTTAAAACCGGCACCGTCCCTAGTACGGCTCCTCGCTCTACCTTAAAACCTCACGGTTTTTGACAATGGGGATTCATGCATCTAATTCGCACGCAGGTGGCATGTTTATTTTTATTTCCACAAATATTTTCAATTCATTTCAATCACCAATGGGTATTTTTCAACCACAACCAAACAATATCAACCACAAACAATTATTCAACCATTCGTATTTTTCATCCAATATTTCACACCAATTCACCACAATAAATATCGTCCATGGTTTGTGGACGAGGGGAGTATATATATATATATAATATAATATATATTTGCTATATTTCACTTGCATTTTAACACATATATCAATTATTCTATGCATGTAAAAATTCATACTTCGCTTATATAGCTTACACTACGCATGTACATGAGGTATACAACACGTATGTAATTTATATTTCGCTTATATAAATTATACACGACATTTTCCATTCAATTTCACGTTAATTTAGATTTCTCACATTGGTTTTCTGAGCGCTAAAAATCGATACGATGTCAGAAAAATCCGCAGCTTCTTCTATTGGGTAGAGAGCTTCCTTGCGGTCTCGATGTTTCCTGTTTCATCGAATTTCGTCAACACACCAAAAAGATATGATTTTTCAAAGTGTAAAGATCAAAGAAAACTCACTTTCACGAAGCTTCAAAACTAGGTTTACAGTTTTCGCGAAATCCGTGGCACGTGGGGACGATCGGGGAGTTGGACGTGGAAGAGGGAAGAGAGGGCTTTAAATCGGTGGTGGTTTGGTGGCGTTCGGTGGTCGGTGGCGTTCAGGGCTGCGGCGGGAAGTGCTCGACTTCCTGGCGTCGATACGGGCGGAGGAGGCGACGAAGGTGGCAGTGGTGGGGTCGGATTTGAAGAGGAGGCTGAGGCGCGTCGAATGGTGGCGGCGGCGAAGGCTGTAGGTTGCGGTAGCGGCGGCGGCGGAGGAGAGTAGGTGGTGAACGGGTTTCGCCGTTGATCGGGGGGGTTTTTCTTTTTTTTTTATTTTTAAAATTATGAATGGAAATTTTTGATTGGCCCATAATTTCAATAAATTTTTAAATAGTGTTTTCTCAAACAAACTCCTTTTTAAACCCAACGACTGTCGCCCCTAGCCAAATACCCCCATTCCGGACACAATGAGATATGTTTCGTAGGCCAATTCGACTGTTACAATCAGTTATTTTTCAAATTAAAGTATAAAACATTTAATTTTTAACTCTGAACGCACATTTCAATTTGCCCGGGCCACAAACTGGTTCGAAAAATTCCAGAAAAATAAATCTAGCTATGTTTTGACGCTACGGTCCCAACAAAACTAGTTTCGTCGAATTCTGAGGTCGTTTGAAAAAAGGCCATTTTCTGGTCGATCCAATTTAACAGAAATCGACCAAACACATTTTCTTTTGCCACGCTCACATACTAGCTTCAAAAATTATGAAATTTGAAACCTAGCAATAGTTTGACATCCCGGACCCAACAAAAGTGGTTTCGTTGAATTCCGAGGTCGTATGCAAAATATCAATTTTCCAGGGCTATATATTCTATATACCGGCCCTTCTGAAAATTCAGTCGGCCATAACTTTTGATTCCCGTTATGAAACTTCGATTTTTCAGATTCGTTAGAAAGGTATTGACTAACAGATTTAAATATTTTTGGTTTCGCTAAAACCCGTTATATTTTCCACCCTGCATAGTCGGTCAAAGTTTGAATTCAAATTTTCAAACTGACTCACTATTCCTAATTCACTATTTTATTGAAATATTCTATTTCAATTGTTCAAATTCCTTTGAAATAATCAATTTAAAAATTTTAAATTGGCTCGTATTTTCCGGGTTATTACATTTCCCCTGATTACGACCCCATAACCAGTAACCCAGATTTTACAGACTCTGTCAACTATTAGTCAACACCCTGACTGATTTCCCTAGATTTTACAGATCTCTAGAAACTGTTTAAGAGTTGTAAAAAAGAATTGAAAACGATACAGAAATTTAAAAATAATTTAAAACTAAAGCAACTAAGAAAACCCTGGGATTTAAAATTCAAGGGGTCATCCCCTTTTATCATTTCAAAAGTTAGGCTGGCCACTCTCTAATAGATTCAGCCCTTGTCTCCTTTGTCCTCTGAAAAAATATGGCGGTGGCTTCAAAGAAAAAAATAGGGTTTTTATAATCCCCAAATCGATTTCGACTTCGATGGCTTTCTGGAATTGATGGAATATCTTCTCTGATGCTTGATTCTTTGTAGGTTTGCTCGATCTGTTTGGGATTGTTCTTTGGCTCTCTCTCGATCGATCGAAAAACGTGTGAGTAAATTCTGAATTGATTTCTGCTCTTTGAATTTTTGATTTTTTGCTTTCGATCTGCTTGCCGATGAGGAATTGGTGTGAAACTTATAGGGTAATTTTGAAACCCAAATCTCTGATTTCTTGTATGTGGCTTGATTTGATTTTCGTGGTTTTTCCTCTTTTGATTCTCGGTTTCAATTTGTTTCCTTGGTATTGAAAAGCTTCTACGATTTACTAAGATTGATAAATTACCGAGAATAAACCTGATTGATAAAATTATCGAGAATTCATTTTCGATTTTTGGAAGGAATTGGAACGATGAATTGATTTACTTTATAAAGCATTCCCTTGATATTACCGAAATCACTCAAAACCTTGTTGTATATGATTATGTAGAAACAGGAAGCATTATACATCGTTGCCACATCATGTAGATTGAAATGTTTACCAAAAATAAACTCTTTGCCATACTTGTGAAAGTTGTGATGTGCTTGAACCATTTTAACTTGTTTTTATTGTTTCTCGGCTTTGATTGTGGAAAGATTCCTTGTCTTTTATGAAAACAGTATTTCTGGAATTGATCTGTGAATTTCTGAATTTAAAGCTTGCCCAAAATTCTCTTTTGTATTTCTTGCCAAACACATGGCTGCACTGTTTTTAATCTTTGCCTTGAATTGATATATTGGCGAGATTAATTATTGCCTTTTGTTCTGCCTTGAATAAAACTGTCTTGAATAACAAATGTGATTTTCTGGTCTTTGATATTTTGCAATTCTAGAAACAAACCTTGAAATTGATTTGAATGGTTTAGTCCAAAGACTTGATTCATTAATGTCACCAGATTTTTGTGTAAATCTTGAACTGGTGCATTTTATTGTCTACACACACAATCATGTGTGATGTCAGTATGAACACTAGAGATTTTTACCATTTACTGAACTATGAACCATGCACATGAATTATCACACTGCTTTTCCACTCTATTGTGTCAATTGTTCACTTGACTGTTGCTGCCTTTTTCATATCACTTGTAGCCATAATCATTTGTAAATCTGTATTGTGCATGCTTTCATATTTTTCTGATGAGTGATGCATGTATACATACAAACTTGTATGTGTAGCTGTATGTGTAGCTCCACCATTTGAACTTTGTTCACCTTTGTTTTTGCTGTTTGGCTTTGTATGTGAAAGTTTGCCTTGTGAAACTTCTTGTCCATTTTTACACCATATTGAATTGTCGTGCTCCATGTATATGTCGTATATGCATTGTTCATATGATATTTTTGTGTTCAACCTTGTGAAGTGGTAGCTGCCATGTTTTTGCTATTTGGAACTAATCACTGTGCATCACTTATACATGCTTGCTTCTTGTCTTGATTATGTATGTAAACTGTCATTACACTTGAATGTGAACCTGCCTCTCACACTTCATGTACATGCTTATACCATGTTGACTCTGATTCGATTTTCTGCCATCTTTTCTCGACTTATATTTGCACTTGTATAGCTCAGTTAACTTTGTTATGTGCATTGTGACTACTTGAACCATACTGAAATGAGTCATGACTTGTTCGTGGCATGTTCACTGGCATTTTCCTGTCTTTGTGCATGTTGAGTCGAGCTGTACTATATCATACTTGCAGCTGCTCCATTGTTGTTTTAAAAAAAAAATTTGAATTTCAACTTTGCCTTGAGTCACTTGATTTTGAACTGAAGTTTGTGATCTGCCACATGTTTTCATTGCTAAGCTGATTTTCATCTTTCTTCTTTGATTTGATTGTCCCATTGATGACTGTGCAGTGAGTCGAGATGGTTCACGTGGCTACTCCTCAGTTGCACCCTGATTGGCGTGGTAGTACACGCGTGTTTATTTATACACATGTGTATATGCAGCCAATAGATAAAATTTCATGTACCTGTACTATATACAAACTGGCTAGACATAGATGAATCAGACCAAGTCATTAAAAATGATGAGAATCACACTATAAATTTGAGGCAAATAAAAAAAAATTAGAATTAAAATTATATTTGCAAGTATTCAGTTTAAATTCCTGTTGCGGTGTACTTTGTGTTTCTGTTTTCATGTGACAGGTATGAAGACTGGGCTGACTGTGAGGATGCTGTAAAGACAGAAGACTGAAGACTAAAGTTGGTAGTGAAAGAGAGTGTCAGTGTGTGTCAGTATATATATATGAGTCTGAAACTGTATATTAGTCAATGTATATACATAAAATGTAACTGTGTATCAATTGTGTATGTATAACTGAGCGACAATGTAATAAACAAATTTGATTGAAATAAAATATTATTTTATTGTTGTCAAACGATCTTGTCTATTTTATTCTGTTTATATACAAGTACAATATGAAGTGAATGTTAAAATAGTGGGGTTATAAATAGTTGTACTGTTTGAGTGTTTTAAATATAATATTATATTTAAATACAATATTGTATGAATATTTGAATGTCTGTACAGTCGTATATAATTATAAATATTATATTCATGTCTGTGAAGTAATATAGCTGTACAATAACAAACACATTTAAAATATTATTTATTTGGTTGTTATTATCAAACAAAAATCATATAATTGTGTATACAACTACATCATATACAACAATGGTCATAATTCATAATACAACATATGCCCAAATTTTAGTTAAGCCTAGCACAATACAGAATATTCTCAAAAATCCCCAAACAATATGAATTATGCTAAATTATAGCCTATGATGTCAAATATCCAAAAACCCATATTTAGGCGCATTCACATTAATAGTTATCTTATTTCAACATAGATCTTTATTCCTGAGTCACAAATCCTTCTTTTCGTTTCAAGCCATAGACCGTGATATAAAATATGCCCCAAATCTAGATCTTAAATTTTAATCGTGTATTATGTCCTCACAATATGATCTTGCACTATAACATGCATTATATTCCAAATTCCAAGTCATATGCTATCATATAATAATTCTTCTTCCAAATCATAGTTTATCATACATAGTATGCACTGATTCCAAATCTTAATTTACAACCTATGTTCTTTTCTCAAATCAGTCAAAGTCCAGTCATGTCTAATTACGCATTATCCATTATTTGTCCCAAAATTTAGCATTCGTACGTTAATCTCTTATGAGATTTGGCGCAGGCTCGTGGTAGCCTCGCTATAAATAAAAAGGAAGAAAAGAGGGAACAGATGCAGAACAGTCACAATAATATTAACAAGATAGATCCACAAAAAAGTAAGCATAACCTCAGATCCAGATTCACAAAAATGTCAAGATAATTATTAAATTTCATATCTGAAAATAATTGTACTCACAAAAAGGGAACGATTCTTGTATTCTGGAATCTGTATTCTAACACTGAATAGCGCTCCGTTGGTGTAGACTATCGATTAGATTTGATTCTCTTTTATTTCTATTCAGATTGGGAGAAGATGCACTAGTCCTAGTTTTGATTATAGCAGAGTAGCGACGCTATTTTTATTTTTAATTAGAATAGAGGCAGAGTATAGGCAGAATGAAATTGTGTGGAAAGAAAGCAAGGTTTGAGGGTGTTTAAATAGCATAGGGGCCACGAATCTAGTCAGAACGGGCGTCTGAATACAGAAAAATGCATCTGTCCACGGATCTGGAAATAGGGGGGAGGTCGACGTTAGTTTCAACCTGTGTACATAGGTCGACCCCAAGTTTGACCTTACTATCGACCTGTGTACTTAGGTCGACCCCTAGGTCGACCCTAGTGTCAACCTGGGTCCTGTCTGTTTTGAATTTCGGGCTGAAACTTCTGAAGGCCATATCTTCTTCATACAGAGTCCGATTTACGCAAACTTGGACTCTATTCCCAGCAGAGTTTCGAGATGAACACAATGACGTAACCCGCTTCCCTTAATTATTCTCTTACAATTTAATTATTCACTGATTTGTTACTCTTATGTTCACAAAAAATACGGGGTGTTACATTCTCCCGTCCTTAAAGGATTTCTTCCTCGAAATCTTCAAGTTAAGAAGAATGTGTCCTACCATCCAGTCACCAATCTAATCAACCATCATCCACAAGCATCCATTGTCCTTAGAAAACTTCTAATGCTATATGAACATATGCAAAAGTGTGTGTATATGTTCCTTATCTAATGCAAAGATCAGGCGGTCCACTGATTCAGTTGACCTCCTTAATGTGAATTATGTCAGTGCAATGAGTCCAACATGTATGCAATTTTCCTATTTGATACATATCATTTCTATATGAGTGCACAACCGTTCATTCATATGCAACATCCATGTGCCGAGTCAACCATTTTTCATCCACAAAATTGAAAAATGCACACACATCCATATGCAGTATGAGAGTGTTTTTGAGCCGATCTAGTGCCTAGTGTGTGTATATGCATCCACGAGCAACCACTAGAAACCGCTGGCATCCACTTGCAGCCATCAAACATAACATGTCTCAAACACATGTTTACACCCATTAGTTTCTATGTAAAGGTTGAAGATTCGGTCGATAGGATAAAGTCGAGTGATAGAAGCAAGTACAATTAAAACAAAAGCTAGCTTCCCATTAGACATCCGTTTATGAGAATAACCCCCTAAGTATTAACCCCGAAGACCGAAATCAACATCAGATTAACACTCAGAGAATCAATCCCATTAAATAAATGTCCAACTGGAAATCTACTTCACGCTTTGAGTAAAAGCCCCTATACTTTTCAGAAATATTCGGATACCTACAGACTACTGATACAGATAAGATTACCAAATGATTCTTAGGAAACTAGGCATGATAAAAACCCAGAATATATGCGTCATAGTCAACTTAACGCCTAACACAGATACCCTCAAACCCTAACTTATCACAAACAAATGAGTCGTAACTCTCATGGGGTTTGAGACTATAGTGGAATCAGAAACAAGACTAGTATTAAAGTGCAAAGTTTCATGTACAGAATCAGAATGCCAGAATCAGAAAGAGTTTTTAACTCCACAATCAGATAAGGAAATTAAACCTTCTACAGAAAGGTTTCCTGTTTCTATTCTATCGACGAGCCTTGAGGGTATCCGCCTGCCCTCCAAAAGTTGGTCCTGCCCTCTGCCCGTGTCCTCGTTTCTTTGGGCAGTCCCTAGTGAAGTGCCCCATTTCTCCACAGTTGAAGAAAGTGCCCTTCCTTTTTCTGCAATCCTTGTTCAGATGGGTCGAGCTTCCACAAGTAAAGCACTTCTTCTCCTTCTTGTCTTCAGACTTCTCATCCTTCTTTTATGTCTCCTTTTTGGGCCCCGCCTTCTTGTTCTGTGGTCCTTCAAGCTTTTCTTCTTTCTTCTCACTTTTGGTTTCCACTTCATGCATCAATGCCATGTCAACTAATTTCTCGAAGGTAGCCCCCATAGAAATGTGGGACATTGCCAATCCTTATAGTAGCTCGTTCAAACCTTTAGCAAACCTTAGTGCCTTCTTATGCGTTGTATTTACCAAATCTAAGCCGAATCTTGCCAATTGATTAAACTTGTTGACGTACTCTCTCACTGATAAATTCCCCTGCTTCAACGCCAAGAACCTCTCTACGTATAGACTCTCTTCCGCTCGTGAGAGAAATTTCATCTCGAACCTATGCCTGAAATCCATCTATCTCTCTATCGGAAGCTCTCCATTTGTGACCTCCCACCAAAAAGAAGCTTCGTCCTTAAGCAACCATACCGCCAACTGTATCTTCTACTTATCGTCCACCTCAAAGATAACGAACAAATCCTCAGTTTCTTTGAACCATTTCCTTGCCTCCATGAAGGATTCAGTTCCATTAAAGTTCTTCCCACCCATGGCTCGAAAATCTCTACATATCTTCGGGAAAGTATTCATGCATGGAGGAGGAGGAGGAGGAACCGCTGCAGCTGGGGGAGGAAGGACGTTTGCTGGGCCTGCATCATTAGCCCTAGCTTCTAGGTACCTCCTGAACTAGCCAGGTATCGGTACGCCCTCCGGAAGGTTAAGATCCCCAGACATGCTGAAACGAAAGAAAAGGAAAGATTTAAAACAAAGGATAGAAAGATAGGCTTTGGGGATTATGTTTTTCAAAATAAACTCTACTTTTGAAAATACTTCCTTCTTAAACCTTTTTGAAAATAGTTTTCAAAAACTTTTTATCCAATCTGGTAACCTTCAGCTCTGATACTAAGTGTAACACCCACCTCCGTTAAGGTCACTCGCAAAGGGAATGCCTTAACTTTGGTGGAGCGTTTTTAGTAGACAGAACAGAAATTTACAAGACAGATAAAGTAGTACTTGAAAAATTTATAACTTTATTGCAACAGAAACAGAAATGAGTTTAGTTACATCTTTCAAAATCACAATATCAGAATTCAAGTACATAAATGTCATTCTTGTACAAAAGCCTTCAGAATGCATAGTTTTTAAAGCCATAATCCCCAATATAAACTGCCATGGAAGGATAGAGCCAAAACCAAGCAATACTGCAAACACTTCAAGCAGAGAGAATCAAAATCAAGCTCCTATGTTTCCACCCTGAGAACCGGGGGGGGAACAGAAGAAAAGAGGCGAAACAAACTAGGTCAAACATAAGTCTGGTGAGTCCAGTGACTTTCAACATATAAACAGATAATAGTATCATGACATGTAAATAAAACTGGATGAGAGATAACCGTAACAGGAATAGCAGGTTAACAGAAGAAACGGAATGATATAGGCTAAGCTAAGCTTCTTACTTAGTTTTCACTTCTCTGCACTAATACTAGTATAACAGGATTAGGTGTTACCCTAATGTCTCAACTGAAACAGAAACGGAAACAGAATAATCTATACAAAAACAGAATGCTAGTAATGGGCCTTTACCACCCCAATAGACAGAAGGTACGGAAACAGAATACCAATAATGGGCCTTTACCACCCAACTAATGGGCCTTTACCACCCCAACAGATAGAAGGTATGGAAACAGAATCGGAAACGGGATCAGAGACAAACAGAATAATCCCTACAGAAACAGAATATCAGAATTAGGTGCACACTAGTAATGGGACTTTACCACCCCAACAGACGGTACCACGCAGAAACAGACAGATGTTACCATCCAATAGAAACAGACGGTACCAACAGAAGACAGAACAAAGTGTACACTAAACCCTACCTTAAAGCGATCGGCTCCCTAATACATAAATACCCTGTGTCGGCCCCACAGTAGGGTGTATCACTCCCTAAGTGGCAACCCATTGGCACAGACCTATTTACAAATGTCACGATGTCTTACATCCTCAGAGTAGACCGGATCCATGCACGAACATAACCCAGTTGGAATGCACCATCAACAACCCTCGCCATTATCAAAATGAACCGCTTATAATTAGTTCAGTAAGCATGCTCGGACCCCTACATAGCGTGGAGTCAAAGTTTTGATACCAGAAATGCTTACTGACTAATATGGGTTCCACACAACAAATGACACAAGTAATTCCCCTCCCAACCTTGTGTCCCTAGACTAACAGATTTCAGATTAACTTGTTTACATATTTCAAACAGATTTCAGATTACTAGTTCATAGATCAGACAATCAAGTTAACAAGTTTTCAGATTAACAAATCAGATATACGAATTTAACATACTTACAGATTGTCTAACTTTGTGTTGGGTCTACAGATTCACGAAACGGGTTTATTAGATTCATCAATCCAGTTGGTTTAACCCTATCCAACCAACACGTTTGTAGACACCACATTTCTCTTAAATTTTCATTAATTAAATATTAATGCATAGACCTCTCACATTAGGTTGGTAGCTTGTGGCCGCTGGATGTGTCGGGCAGTTCTGGGCAGACTTCTGCCACAAGCCAGACCTAACCTCGTGTCTAAGAATATTTTAGTTATGCATATGACCTCTCACATTAGACTGACATTTTGCGGTTGCTGGTTAAGCCGATTGGTTCCGGGCCGGCTTCTACCGCAAACGGAGTCTAAACTCGTGTCATAGCCATTTTATTCTAATACAGATTATACAGATATCATACTAATTATGTCCATTTAACAGATTAAACTTCTTTACAGGTTACAACAGATTAATCAGATTTTCATATTTTTACTCAATCTTAGATCTAGCCTACGGAATTTCGTATCCAAATTACAATTATTTAGCTTTCAACAGTTTAGGCAACTCAACAGATAACAGATCTAACAGATTAGGCGATTCAACGGATTTAGCATATCACAGATTTAGCAGATTGGGCAATTCAACAGATTTAGCAGATAACAGATTTAGCAGATTAGGCAATTCAACAGATTTAGCAGATAACAGATTTAGAAGATTAGCCAATTCGATAGATTTAGCAAATAGCTGATTTAGCAGATTAGGCAATTCAACAGATTTAGCAGGTAGCGGATTAGGCAATCCAACATATTTAGCAGACAATAGATTTAGCAGATTAGGCAATTCAACAGATTTAGCAGATAATAGATTTAGCACATTAGGAAATTCAACAGATTAAACATTTCTAAAATTCTATTTACATATCTTGCCTAATCATAAATTAAGCCTAACTTACATGCCTAAATAATGGTCATAATTCATAATACAACATATGCCCAAATTTTAGTTAAGCCTTGCACAGAACAGAATATTCTCAAAAATCCCCAAACAATATGAATTATTCTAAATTATATCCTATTATGTCAAATATCCAAAAACCCATATTTAGGCGCATTCACATTAATAGTTATCTTATTTCAACATAGATCTTTATTCCTGAGTCACAAATCCTTCTTTTCTTTTCAAGTCATAGATCGTGATATAAAATATGCCCCAAATCTAGATCTTAAATTTTAATCATGTATTATGTCTTCACAATCAGATCTTGCACTACTACATGCATTATATTCCAAATTCCAAGTCATATGCTATCGTATAATAATTCTTCTTCCAAATCATAGTTTATCATACATAGTATGCACTAATTCCAGATCTTAATTTACAACCTATGTTCTTTTCTCAAATCAGTCAAAGATCAGTCATGTCCAATTATGCATTATCCATTATTTGTCCCCAAAATTTAGCGTTCGTACGTTAATCTCTTATGAGATTTGGCGCAGGCTCGTGGTAGCGTAGCTATGAAAAAAAGGAAGAATAGAGGGAACAGATACAGAACAGTCACAATAATATTAACAAGATAGATCCACAGAAAAGTATGCATAACCTCAGATCCAGATTCACAAAAATGTCAAGATAATTATTAAATTTCATATCTAAAAATAACTGTACTCACAAAAAGGGAACAATTCTTGTATTCTGGAATCTATATTCTGACACGTAATAGCGCTCCTTTGGCGTAGACTATCGATTAGATTTGATTCTCTTTTAATTCTATTCAGATTAGGAGAAGATGCACTAGTCCTAGTTTTGATTCTTGCAGAGTGGCGACGCCATTTTTATTTTAATTAGAATAGAGGCAGAGTATAGGCATAATGAAATTGTGTGGAGAGAAAGCTAGGTTTGGGGGTGTTTAAATACCATAGGCGTCACGATTCTGGTCAGAACAGGCGTCTAAATACAGAAAAATGCATTTGTCCATGGATCTGGAAATGGGGAGGAGGTCGACCACAGTGTCGACCTGTGTACATAGGTCGACCCCCAGGTCGACCTTAGTGTCGACCTGTTTACATAGGTCGACCCCTAGGTCGACCCTAGTGCCAACCTGGGTCCTGTCTGTTTTGAATTTCGAGCTGAAACTTCTGAAGGTCATATCTTCTTCATACGGAGTCCGATTTACGCAAACTTGGACTCTATTCCAAGCAGAATTTCAAGACGAACACAATGGCGTAACCCGTTTCCCGTAGTTATTCTACTACAATTTAATAATTTCCTGATTTGTTACTCTTATGTTCACAGAAAATATAGGGTGTTCCAACCCTCACTTAACTTCATCTTCCCCGTTAAAAACACAAGCCATCGTTTGAACCAAGATATGAGCCTTTAGGGCTTCCCGTTTGTCGCGCCAGACTTCATCGGAGAGAGATCGTCGGCTGCCACGTGACACGCCTCGACTGGCGCCTCCAATGCTTGGAATATCGGCGAACTCGCAGCTGTCCTAGGCCCACATGAAAGCGTCGAAGTTTTGCCTTTATGGCCAAAAATCCACTTCTTCGACTGCTTAAAATCGATCATAGCCATACAAATATGAAGCTCTCTAAACACTCTTTGATTTTCATGTTTAAACCTCTTCAAATTGGTTTATAGATTTGGAGAATTTAAGGGATTTGTTTCAGAACTTCTCAACCGATATTTTATTAGCACTGGCGCAGAATAATGGGACTGAGGGTTACGAGATTAGTATATATATATATACAAAAATTGATTAATTAATTCCAAAAAGTGTGATTTCGCAATCGAACTCCAAAACAAACCCAACGACTGTCACTCTTAGCTAAATACACCCATTTCAAACACAATGGGATATGTTTCATAAGCCAATTTGATTGTTTTGACTAGTTTTTGTTAAACTTAAAATATAAATTCATATAACGGTCAATATTGAATTCAAACGTACATTTTAATTTACCAGGGCCACTTACTGACTCCAAAAATTACAAAAATTGAAATCTAGCCATGTTTTGACGATACGGTCCTAACAAATTAATTTTGTCGAATTGGAGATCGTTTAAAAAACGGCCTTTTTTCAGGTGGATTAAATTCAAACTGAAATTACAAAACACATTTGAATTTTCTGTGCTCAAATATTAATTCCAAAAATTATGAAAATTGAAACTTAACAATAATTTGACGTTCCAGATCCAACAAAAGTGGTTTCGTCGAAAATGAAGGTTGTTCGCAAAATGACTATTTTAAAGGGTTATATATTATTTAAAAGAGTGCATTTTTATGTGTCCCTGTTAAGGTTTTAAATTAGGCTCAGGTCTGGTCATAAACTTCTTGTAAATTTAGTCCCTATTTTTCAAAAATTAACTAAAAAAATATATAAAAAAATCTAGTAAATTCATAATTAATTAAAACACGTAAACGCTAAAAATTCAAATAAAAAATAATCAAATAAGGCGTCAAAAAACAAAAAAAACGAAAATGCAGTTTAATGCATAATAGTATGCAAGTATTTGTATTTTCCTGCATACATCCGTTGTGACAACCCCAAACACCCCTTCCACGGTGGTAAGGGTAATCTTTGGAATATAACATATAAACAAATAATGGCAGAACAGAAATATATAAATACACCAGATAATGTACAACAGAATACACTGGATAATCATAATCATTAGAGTTACATAATATACAGGATCATACTTAGTACAAAATACGGTTCAGCTTTACATAAAATGTCTACAATGGAATCAAAACATAATATGTACAATAGGAGCTGAACAACATAAAAAGAAAGAAATGATAGAATCCATCTTCAACTCCAAAGCTGTCCAGAAAGAGCCTGCTAAAACCTGAATAAAAGGCTACCCATGTAGAAATCAGGGCACCCGAGTTTGCAAGTGAAACAAACTACGAGTCAGCCATGGGACAGGTATGAGAAATCTACTTAACTTATTTTATAATAAGGCCAATCAGAGGACCATGCCGCTAACATGGAACGGGTTTACTCCATTGGATTGCCAGAGCTTAAAACAAGCAAATCATTTAAACATCGCAATGCTTTTTACAAAAATGAAGCCATTATAAGACTCAGTTCCCATCACATAATGCAATGCAAACCGAAGGATAGAGTTTTACCTAATAATGGCCAAAATATTCTTGGTACGAATAAAACAAAAGCATTTGATATTATTACTAGTGTTTATATGTTTCAAAAAACAATTTCAATCATAAGTATCAATCATAGACGACCTGGTACCATATATCATGTCGCCATTATAGGTTTACAATCAAAACCTCACGATGACGTATTTGGAAATTGGATTTCCGTCATGAACTAAGGCAAGGGATCATCCTTACCGCTTCGATATGCTCTAGCCCGTGTCCCAGGATCAGAGCTCGAGTGACCCTTGGATCGCCAGGGCCGGTCCACACGGAGTGGATTAAAATGCCTGAACACTACGTTTTCCCGCCCTATGGGGCGTCAACTGGTCATATCCCGACCAAACTATCGATCCCGGAACAACCGATATAACCGAGGCGCCTCGCTATCCATCATCCACATAAGTAAAATGCTTGGGCGTGTAAAATCCAAAACACCACTCCTAGCTAGAAGGAACGCATGTCCTCCCTGAGGTCCTCTCCCGTTTCTGGTTTATACTGGGGTGTGAGGCCCGCGAATCAACGCTAAACACAAAGCTAGCTATTTAAAGTCGTGCTTTGATCATCAACCACAAGGCTCTGCTTTTCAACAAATGTCTTGATCACAGCATCTCTGTATGCCATGTTGTCAATCTACAACGTCAGACACAAATCCATTAACAAGTCCATTCTGGGTCTGAACGAAATCGGAGGCACCTTATTCCTCTCCCGTATGTCCAATACAGGAGAGAGGCCCTCGCACATCCGAACGATCGGCAAGTACGTCCGAACGACCACCATTGTAACCCCTTCAGGGTAGCAACTCCCGTCAAAGGCATCAGTAGCCATCCATTCGATGTGAAGATCCTCGGTCTTGCACCGTCTTCATATCTTCGACTTCGAACTGTCGATCAATTATTTGAAATGAGAATTAACTCAGCCTTTCCAAAAATTCATGTATATTTAGAATTCAAATCAATTCATTTCTACGGTTAAATTATTTGACATCCATAATTAGGTTCATCAATATAATTTTCACTTCAAACACATTCAACCATCAAATATCCAATAAACCAGGTAAATTCGGTTTATTTACATTCCATTTCGTTTATAATATTTTCTAACGATTTATCACTATTTTTATTTATTTAAATATAGCCGATTTATTCAAGCGACGCTTCAGTCCATAACGCGGCCACGACGCTGTTTTTCTCCTGATTTGTTTTACACATATATGAAAATCTAACGGTTAGATCTTTACATATTTTATACAATTGGAGAGATCTTTTCAAAGCGGACCCAACGGTTCGAGTTTCGGGAAAATCTGAAAGTTGGATCTCCTAATACGATCGTTTGAAGTTACGATTTCAAAATATGAACTACAACGTCGTTATTCGATTTAATTTAATTATATTTATATATATTAATATAATCCATTCTGGCACTGTTTTCATTCAGATTTGAATTTAAAATTTCACAAAATCTAACTGTTGGATCTTTACAAATTTGGTGTCTTGGAAAGATATTTCCAAAACGGAACAGACAGTTTCGGTTTCGGGAAAATCCGATGGTCGAATCTCCCGTAATAATCGTTTAAAATCACGATTTCAAAACACGAACTGCAGCTTCGTTATTCGTTTTAATTTAATTATATTTATATATATATATATATATATAATCTGTTCTTCGATTTCCAAACCATTTTCATTTCATATATTTGATAAAAATAATATTTTTACCCAACAATGATTTATTTCAACACATGACTATGTTTAACACTTCATATATGTAATAAAAATGTGATTTTTTATTGTAAAAACAATTTATTTAAAACATAAATATTTTTAGCGATTCATATATATAATAAAAATTTGATTTTTATTGTTAAACAATTTATTTCAAACATGAATATTTTATATACTTCATATACATGATAAAAATGTGATTTTTTTCTTTCAACCATTTTATTCGACATATGAATATTTTTCCAACACATGAATATATTTTAATACATGAATATAAATCAAACGCATGAATATTTCAGAAAATTTCGGCAGCATAACGGCAGGTGGTTAAAAACCTGCACTGCCCCGAGTACAGCTCCTCGCACTACCTTACGCCTCGCAGCGTTCCCTATAGGGCTTATCCATATAATCTAAATATTTCAATCATTTTCATATCACAATGAATATTTGTACAAACAATTCCAATTTTGTTTCAACCACAATAAATATTTCAGTCAGTTTTTCTTCAAATTAAAATATAAAACACTCAAATATTTGATTTAAACGTACATTTCAATTTGCCAGGGCCACATGTTGATCCGAAAATTCCAGAAAAATAAATCTAGCTATGTTTTGACGATACGGCCCCAACAAAACTGATTTCATCAAATTTGGAGACTGTTTGAAAAATGGCCATTTTTTGGTCAGTCCAATTTGACTAAAATTTACCAAACACATTTTCCTTTGCCGTGCTCACATATTAACTCCAAAAATTATGGAATTTGGAATATAGTAATAATTCGACATCCCGGATCCAACAAAAGTAGTTTCGTCGAAAACGGAGGTCGTTTTCAAAATGTCTATTTCAAGGGCTATATAAAGTCCATAGCGGCCTTTTTTGAAAATCATTTGGCCATAACTTTTTGATTTACGCTATGAAATTTAGATTTTTTAGATTTTTTAGAAAGATATTCATAAACAAATTTATATATCTTTGGTTTCACTAAAATCTGTTTTATTTTGCATCCTGTACAGCCAGTCAAAGTTCGAATTGAAATTTTCAAACTGTCGCGCCATTTCAGGCCTTGTTTTATATTAAAAATAAATATATTCACTAAAACTTCGATCCAAATAGAATTTCTAGTCGTTATTATTTAAAATAATTTATTTTAAATATTCAAAATCCACTAAAATAGCCAAATTAAAATTTTTAAATTGGTTCTGATTTTCAGGGTAATTACAATCTCCCCCGGTTAAAATCTTTTCGACCCTGAAAAGGATTGAAGCTGAAAGTTGTTTAATTAACCAACTCAACTTTCATTCTGGCTTTCATTCTTCAACTTTTCAGTTTCTAAGAATTTTCAAATTCTTCAAAAATTTGGCTAACACCCTAAATTTTCGAAAAATTTCGCCATAACCTCCTTTGTACAGGGAGGGGTTTGGAAATTTATTGGGCCATATTAGGTACCCAATAAATCCTAATAAGCATACACATATTTATAGTGATATATTTCGGTGTTCACAGGGGAGTGTGTATAGATCATAACTCCAGAGGATAAATTCTTATCACCCTATAAATGGTTTTTGTGCCATAATGACCAGAGAGACGTGTTTATTATCATCTCCCGACCCATGTGGTTTTTTTTATTAATCTAGCAACTTACCATTACATTTTATATAGTCCATATCAGTCTTTTGTTCAACCTGGAATATAGTCATTGCCATACAAGCCTCTCGCTTGTATGGTAAATCTTCAACCTCGTCACATAAGCTCCTAATGCTTATGTGGTATATGATGAAGTATGCTATCTTCAAAGAAGTATGCCATGTAGTGTAGTTCAAAATAAATTGTTACTATCCTATGGCGACGTTTATTATTACACGTAGAACAACCATCACTCTGCATCCAATGGCATTCACAGAAGTTGATATAATAGATAAAATTGTGCATCTAACTCAGGTTTACCTATTTGTCGGGCACGGAAATAAATTCTTTACTCAACAGCGAATCCATTACCTGTTTAAACATATATAATGTACATGCATGTATTTCTATCTATTTTTAAACTAGTTCAATATTTGATTCAATTTCATAAATTTACCCTTCATCCTCTTATTGATTTTATTATTCCAATGTGATTTATTTTAAACTAATAATCACTCCATGCGAACAACAATCAATTTATTTTTAACCTTTTCAAATATACAGTAATTAATTCATACACTCTTTTAAAATCATTCAGACTATATGATTAAAAATTCTACATCCATGAAAAGGAAACAACAACCAAGTAGAAAACAATACGGAAATGCAAAATATGGTAAATGTACCTTGCACCAGAGTTAATCAGAGATATCCACCCTGCAATTAGGATATGCTTTCTTAATACTCTCCTCAATTTCCCAAGTACAGTCTCGCGGATATCCACACCATTGCACTTTGACTAAGTGAACCTTCTTGTTCCTCAGCTCTTTAATTTCTTTGCCAATAATCTTTATTGGCTCTCTCCTCACAGCTAAATCTGGAGTAATTTCCAAGTCCTGTTGCGCGGCTTCTTCCACGACCGAGTCTGGATCATGTACATGCTTTCGAAGTTGAGATACGTGAAATACATCATGTACTCTAGGAATTCAGTCTAATAATTGAACCCTACAAGCGAGAGTTCCAATCCGTTCGAGCATAGAAAATGGACCAATAAATCTAGGCACCAACTTCCCTGTTTTGCCAAATCGGACTACTCCTCTCATTGGAGAAACCCTCAAATATACATAGTCACCAACAGAGAAAGACAAAATCTCTTCTTCTCGAGTCTGCATAGCTCTTCTGTTGGCTTTGAGTGGCTAGTAATCGTTTCTTAATGAAATCGACATTATCTGCAACTTCGCGAATTATATTTGGTCCCAGTACAAGTCTATTACTAGGTTCTACCCAACAAGCGGGATATCTGCACGGTCTACCATACAATGCTTCGAATGGTTACATTTGTAGGCTCGCTTGGTAGCTGTTGTTGAATGAGAACTCGGCCAAATGCAAGTGGTCTACCCATGATCCGCCAAAATCAATAGCACAAGCCCACGATAAATCTTCTAAAATACGGTTCACCCTTTCAGTTTGGCCATCTGTTTGAGGATGATAAGCGGTGCTCAAGTTCAGTTTTATTCTCAATTCTGCTTGGAATGCTTCCCAGAATTTACTAGCAAAAATCAGGTCATGATCACTAATGATACTTATGGGAACAACATGAAGTTTAACAATTTCTTTGAAATAAATCTGCGCCAGACTCTGAGCGGTTCTATTCGACCTGACAGGTATAAAATGGGCGGTCTTCGTGAAACGATCTACGATTACCCAAATACTGTCATTTACTCTTCGGGTTCTGGGAAAACCATCTATGAAATACATAGAAATTTGTACCCACTTCCAACCTGGAATTTCCAATGGTTGCAACAATCCGACGAGTTTCTATTGATCGCTTTTGACTTGTTGACAAGTGGAACACCGGCTACCATACAAAGAAATGTCTCTTTTCATCGACCTCCACTAGAAGGTGCGTTTGATATAATTATACATTTTGCTCACTCCTGGATGGATACTCAGTTTGGATTTGTGACATTCACCCAGCACTTCTCTCCGGAGCTCAGAAATGTTTGGAACACAAATTCGGCTCTTTAACCTCTGAATCCCATCATTATCAATACGAAAACTCGAAGCCTCGCCTTTCTGAATTCTCTCTTTGATCTTCTGAATGAAGTGATCATCCTTCTGAAGAGCATATATATTATCAATCAATGAAGGCGTAATTATAAGATTGGCAATGATTACATTCTTTCTGCTGAGTGCATCAGCCACAACATTGGCTTTCCCCAGAGTAGATAAAATATCAAGATCATATGCCATGAGAAATTCTAGCCAACGCTGCTGCCTCATATTCAGATCTTTCTGGGTGAATAGACACTTCAATGATAGATGATTGGTATATAACTCGAACTTCTCACCCAACAGAAAATGTCTCCAAATTTTCATAGCAACGATGGCTAACAATTCAAGATCGTGAGTTGCATAATTCTTCCCATATGGCTTCAACTGATGGCTAGCATAATTGACGACTTGGCCTCTTTGCATTAATGCTACACCAAGACCTTCTTTAGAAGCATCTTTCCAGACTTTCAAGTCTTGATTGCCATCAATAGTTGTTAACACTGGAGCAGTTGTCAGCCTTAACTTCAGCTTTTGGAAAGCTACCTCACATTCTGGAGTCCAACTGAACTTTGAATGTTTCTTGGTAAGCTTCGTTAAGGAACTAGATATCTTCGAAAAATCTTTAACGAACTTCCGATAATAACTAGCCAATCCAAGAAAATTTCAGACTTCTGTGGGCATAGTTGGCTGCTTCCAATTCTGAATAGCTGTGATCTTACTGGGATCCATAGAAATTCCTTCTTTTGATACAACATGGCCAAGGAATTTTACCTCTTCTTGCCAGAATATACATTTGGAAAATTTGGCTTTTAAAACATTCTTTTTGAGAATTTCTAACACTTGTTCCAAATGTTTTTCATGCTTGCTTTCTGAGTTAGAGAAGACCAATATGTCATCAATGAAACCAGTACAAATTTATTCAATAGATCTCTGAATACCCGGTTCATTAGATCGACCAAATAAGTTGGAGCATTACATAAGCCGAATGGCATTACTAACCACTCATAGAATAAGTCTGGACCTCTGAGTGGTGTCAAAGGAACATATTCTTCAGCAATACGAAGTTGATGGTATCCTATAGCTAGGTCCATTCGTGAAAATACTTGCGTGCCATTCAACTGATCCAATAAATCATCAATTCGCAGCAATGGATATTTATTTTTTAATGTCTGTTTATTCAAGTCATGATAATCCACATATAGTCTGAGAGTACCATCTGACTTTGGGACAAACACCACTGCTGCTCTCCAATCAGAGAAACTAGGCCTGATAAAACCCATCCATACAAGCTGTCGAGTCTGGTTGTCTAATTTTTCTTTTTTCTTCAAGGTCGTTCTTCGAATAGCGTGAACTACTGGCCTTGCATTCGAAATTAAAGAGATTTTGAAATCGATTTCCCTACGCGGAGGTAAGCTAACAACTTCTTCAAACACATCCGCATAGTTCTTGACAACAAGGATATTTTCTATGTCGACCGGAGTATTCCCTGTAATGATAGCAATATTTTCTTTTTGAGCAGGAGAAACATCCAGAGCTAACCAAAAATCTTTTCTATGAGAATTCAGACCTTCACATGGAATGGTTATATAGTCTCCTGATTTAGTCTTCGCCTTAACGACTCTGTCGGCGCATTTAACCTCAGCTTCATATTTGGTTAACCAATCCAATCCAAAAATAAGATCAAATTCTATAAAATTCATGACGATCGCAATGGTAGGGAATCAATAACGAGAAAAATAAATAGGCACCCCACAAATCCAACTAAGATCGAGGGCACTCCCAACTGGATTATGGACAGCCATGGGTGTTTTGAGCTTTTTCAAATTCAAATCCAGTTTCTTAACTGCATTCCTTGAAAAAAAGCTTCGCGATGCGCCTATATCAAACAGTACTTTAATTGGAATATCTTTGACCGTAAGCTTGCCTTCTAAAACATCTGGCCTCGCTAGACTGACTGAGGATGCCGGAACTTCTGCCACTTCATTCACTCTCACTACTTAAGATTTCTTTAAGAGTTGGCAAACCTTTGAAAGATGACTAAGCTGAGGGCAAAGATTGCATTTTCTATTCTTTTGAAATCCCTTCTTGGATTTAAATCCACCCTTTAATCGCTTCTTTAAGGGTCCATAGTTTATCGCCAACTGCCCTTTCTGATTACAGTTAGAGCAGGTGGCAGCTGTTACTAGTACTTTTTCAAATTTAACCTTTTTCCTATTGACTCTAGATTTCTTACTGGCCTTAGACGTCGTACTCGCCTCAGGCTGTGTACTTGCCTCTGGGTTATCAATTACAATTTTTCTTTTGTTTCTAGAACTACATTCCTCTTCGTCACCCAAAAGACCTTGCTTATCTAGATCTTCATACTGATAAGCCATGTATATCATTTCAGAAAAAGATTGTTGCACATGTGCAGTTACACTACTTTGGTACTTTCTTAGAAGCCTGTTAATAAATATCAGATTCTTCATCTTTGGATTTTAAATTAGATGTAGGGAAAAACGAGAAAAGTTCATGGAATTTCTTATGATATTCCGGAATGGTCATATCTCCTTGTATCAGATAGTAGAATTCATCACTTAACCGCTCAGTTGCTTCTGGAAGAATAAATCTTTCATTGAAAATTTCTTTAAATCTAGCCTAGGTAATATTACCTTCTGGATTATCCTTAATAACGGTTTCCCAACTGATTAAAGCTTCTTCTTTGAGCACCCAAGATGCCAGTAATCTTTTCTGATCATCTCTCAACTTTGAACCTTTAAAAATCCTCTCAGTAGAGCGCATCTAGGCTTGAGTTTGAATAATGGATTAATTGCCCGAGAATGGTACTCCACCCAGATTTCAATACTTCTTTAATAGAACTTCAATATCTGGTTCTGACCTACCTCTTCTACTTCTGCCACTCATTTTTCAATGTCTACAAATAGCAGACAAAGTGTCAGGCCAACAGAAAAGGTATTTTTAAAGCATAGAGACATATACATGAATGTAAATGTGTCTATCGGGGTGTATTTCATTCTGCCACTCTCATTCTAGGATATTACTGATCCTATCTGAAATGAGTTATTCGTCATAGAATACTTCTGATTCTATTTCTGAAGAGTTCTTTAATATGTTATATTCTAGAATTAAGCTTAACCAAATCTCTGATACCACGTTGTGACAACCCCAAACCCCCGTTCCACAGTGGTAAGGGTAATCTTTTGGAATATAACACATAAATAAATAAAAGCAAAACAAAAATATATAAATACACCAGATAATGTACAACAGAATACACTGGATAAACATAATCATCATAGTTACACAGTATACAGGATCATACTTAGTACAAAATACGGTTCAGCTTTATGTAAAATGTCTACAGCGAAATCAAAACATAATATGTACAATAGGAGCTGAATAGCATAAATAGAAAGAAATGATAGAATCCATCTTCAGCTCCATAGCTATGCAGAAAGAGCCTGCTAAAACCTGAATACAAGGCTGCCCGTGTAGAAATCGGGGCACCCGAGTTTGTAAGTGAAACAAACTACGAGTCAGTCATGGGACTGGTATGAGAAATCTACTTAACTTATTTTATAATAAGGCAAATCACAGGACCACGCCGCTAACGCGGAACAGGTTTACTCCATTGGACTGCCAGTGCTTAAAACAAGTAAATAAGTTAAACATCACAGTGCTTTTTACAAAAATGAAGCCATTATAAGACTCAGTTCCCATCACATAATGTAACACCACATATTTTCTATGAACGTCAAAGTAACAAATCGAAGTATACTTAACTTTAAAAAGAAGAATTAAGGGAAACGGGTTATGCCATTGCGTTCGTCTTGGAATTCTGCTTGAGATAAAGTCCGAGTTTGCGTAAACCGGACTCCGTATGAAGAAGTTATGGCACTTAGAAGTTTCAGGAATTTAAAATAAAAACCAGCCCGAATTCAAATTTATAGTTTTGAAATTCAAATCACACACCCGGGATGGACGGAAAATTTCCCGCTCAGGACCCAGGTTGACCATGCGGTCGACCTGGGGATCGACCTCCCCCCTTTTCCAGATCCGAGGACAGATTCGTTTTTCTGCATTTAGACGTCCGTTCTGACTAGATTCGTTGCTCCTAAGCTATTTAAACACCCCCAAACCTCACTTTCTCTCCACGCAACTTCATTATGCCTATAATCTACCCTAATTTATACCAAAATAAATCTAAGACGGGGTTATGCTGCTCAAGTCCTTCGTAGAAATCAAGTTTAGAATTCTAGTAGAGATTCAAAAGCTAATTCAAAGACTTCAACAACTATTTCTACGAATAAAATCAAATCTAAATTAGAAGAACAATTAGTCTATTTCAAGGGAGAGCTATTCAGTTTCAGAATACAAATCCTAGAATTCAAGACCCTTCTGTAATTTGTAAGTTCACGTTACTTTCAGAAATAAAAGTTAATTGTGATTCTGACATTGTAATAAATCTGGATTTGAGATTATGACTATCTTTCTATATCCTTTGGATCTATCTCATTGATAATATTATGCCCATTCTTTGTCTCTTCTTTCCTTCTTCCCTTTTTGTTTTATAGCCAGGCTACTGCGAGCCTGAGCCAGATCTCATAAGAGATGAACGTACGTTGGAAATAAAATTGGGCATAATTGAGTTGTAACTGATTTGAGAACATAACACATGTTGTATTCAAAACACTTGTTGTATTCAAAACATAAAGTGTATCGAACATATGACTTGGGATTTGAGGCATAAAGTATTGGACATATGACTAGAGATTTGAGGTATAAAGCATTGGACATATGACTTGATATTTGAGGCATAAAGTATTTGACATACGATTTGGGATTTGGGGTGCAAATTGAACTGTAAATATAAGGCATAGTACATGTTCTGGTCTAAGATCTAAAATTGGGACACACACACACACACACACACACACACACATATATATATATATATATATATATATATATATATAAATGATAGTTTATGACTAGGAAGAAGAAGAATAGGGTGTATAGTAATGTATGGCTTAGGCATGAAAACAAGATTTGCCTTTGTTTTGTAAGCCAGTTACTTTTTCTTTAGATTTGAACACCTAAATCTAATTGTGACATGTAATAAAATGGATATGAGAATATGCTTGATGTAAGCTATCCTTTCATTGAAATTTGCTCTTGAGTATATGTAGCTTTGGGAATCATTTTTGTCTATGAAACTGGTCCAATCATATCTATCCTTATTGTATATCGGAATTGTAATCCTTTTTAAGTTCATGATATAATTCTTATCATATCTATATGCCTGTGATGTATTCCTTAAAAAACTTGTCTTTTTACTACATCAAGTTTATTGGGCTAGTAATTTTTATCATCATATTAGTATGCCTATTCGTGCGATGTTCAATCTTGCTTCTCCCCTTATATTATGAATCTTGAGTTGAATCTCGAAATACGTACGTTATGAATGCGGGGGATATTGGATATAACATGAAATTGACATTATTTGGCATAATTTGGAGCATGTAACATGGCATAACTGTTAAGATGCAATTAGACATGAATTATGGAATATGTAATTTAAAATACTGAACCTAGAATTGGCATGAACGACAAAGTAGGAAGTTGGCATATAAACCAAGTTTTGGGCAAAATTGTTATTGTTGTGAATTTGGGGTAACTTGAGCATTAAATCTAGATTGGGTGAAAAATGTAACATGACTAGTTTTGATGAATTTGGTAATTAGCATGTAAAATCTAGATTTGGGTATATAGGGTAAATGTGTAGAATAAAGATGAACATGCCTAACCCGAGGTAAGATTGAGTTATGGTGTAAAACTATGACACCCCACCTCCTTTAAGGTCACTCACAAAGGGAATGCCTTAATTTTGGTGGAGCGTTTATTGTGTATAGAACAAAAAAGTAAACAAGACAGATAAATATATTGGTACTTGGAATATAAAAAAAACAACTTTTATTGCAGCGGAGAAATAGTTTGGTTACATCACATCAAAAACCAACTACAAAACCAAATACACTTATTATCCATCTTGACAAATAAGTTCTAAGTACATAAAATAAAAGACATTACCCCAACATAAAATAGCCATAAATAAGATAGGCTGAGCTTTACTTCAGTAATCCAAGCAACTTCCAAAAGAGAGAGTTAAAGTTGTCCAAATTAAGCTCCACTAGTACTAGTCCCACCTTGAGCACCTGGGTGGAGAGGAAGAAAAGAGGTGGAAACAAAGGGGGTAAGACATAAAGTCTGGCGAGTGCAATAACTTTAACAATATAATCATTAAAGTAACTAGGATAACGCATAAGCTGGAAAATAAGGAAATGACTGTGAACAAATGGGCATGACAGAGCAAACAAAGCAAATAAGATGAACAAAGATAACGTTAAAGGAACACCTAATCACTGTAAAATAATTACTACATTGCACCACACCAAACACCCTAACAGTTGATCATGCCTACAGAACTTAGTAATGATATTGGTAGTTTCGTGCACCCCTAACTGCCTTCATAGGTGCGTCTTCCCCTATCTCCACTAGGTGTACCCACTATACCCTCATTCGATCGGCTCCCTAACTCATAGATACCCGTGCTGGCCCTACAGTGGGGTGTATCACTCCCCAAAGTGGCAACTCGATACCACCAAAAATGCACGGCTTATATCTAAACGATGCAACAACGTCTTACCTACTAGCCCTCGGCGACACACGCACATGACCACGTTGGACTTGCATTGCCACCGCTAACCCGTTTTGACCTCTTACAATCAAACCCAGTACGCGTGTCCCGTCCTACTTGGGTCAAGCCCACAAAGATACTTAATGGGTTACTGGTTTGAAAAGGGCCCCATGCATGACACAAGCTTTCACCTATGCTTGGTCCCCTCTAAGGTTTTCCACACTTAACCCCATTCTTACTCATGTATTCTTACATGTTTCAATCTTGGTTAAGTGCATCTAATCGTATTTCACATGCCACCCAAGGCACCCTCTTAATTTCACATGCCACCCAAGGCACCCACTTAACCCCCATATCCCACCACATGTTTATCTAGTTAAGTGTTTCTTAATTCATTCAAACTGTAACCTTGTAAATACATCCTACATTAGACTGACATTTGTGGCTGCTGGATTTGCCGGGCAGATCCGGACAGTCTTACACCACAAATGACCCTAACCTCGTTTCTTTACAACTGTTACACATTTAATTCATGCCTTTGACCTCTCACATTAGACTGGCATTTATGGATGCTGGATTTGTCGGGCGGGTCCGGCAGTCTTACACCACAAGAGAGTCTAACCTCGTGTCTTAAGCGGTTTATTATTGCACATCTTTATTTAACCCCAAATTGGATTACTATTCCTATTAAAATTTGTAAATAAATTCCAAATATACTTATGTCCATAATTGTCACCTAAATTATGTCCATGAATACCAATTTTTCCAATTAATGTCTTAAATTAATTAAATGCCTTTTTAAGGCCATTTATGCCAACTCTAAATATGTGTATATTCAATATTACCCCTGTCGTCCCCACGTTGTTCGTTCGTTTATCATGAAAAATATATATATTAGACTAGCAATTAGTCTAATGACGTAAAAGGGAAGAAACATCGCAAATTTGCATAACACACAAATTGGATCTAACTTACAAATAAGGATTACAACATATCTAGCATAAACTTGGTACTGTCATGAATCTAAACATAGGCCTAAAGGTGTGAACTTGCATATATGAATATAGTTTTCACCCAAAACTTGCATATACGAATATAGTTTTCATCCAAAACTTGCATAGGCCATAGTCCCAAACTTGCATAAAACTATGTGTGTCATAGATCTAAATCTAAAGGTGTAAACTTGCATATATGTGAATCCAATTTCTACCTAAACTTGCATATAATCACTTTATTTGGTTCACATGTAAACTTGTATACAATTCAAATGGAAACTAGCATATAATCTACACCCAAACTTGCGTATAAAATGATGTCAAACATGAATCAAGTTGAACATAGGTGATTGGGCATGTACAAAGGAATCCACAACAAAACTGTCATTATGAACAACTAGCATATATTCACAAAATATCACATTTTTCCAATGTTTCACAAACATAGCCATATGACCCAAATTATAACTCAACCCAATTAACTTGTTAATTATCATATTAAAGAAACTGAACTCACAACTCAAAGAAGGTTTTGAGTTCTGGGATCTGAGTTCTGAAATTGATTTAGCTCGCCTTTGAAGTAGACAAATTTGTTGTTGTTGTAAACTTGAGTTGAATTGAGTTGATTAGCTTTACTTTTCCTCTAGTTGATGACGGCTATTCTAGGTTGCAAGGTGATAGCATGACGGCCATGGTTCTAGTTTTTGATTAGGTTTTAGGGTTTGAGCCTACATGTGTTTATATAGAATTTAGGATTAATTTACGCCATTTGATCAACCTAGAATCAATCAAGAACATCTAGACAAGATAGAGTGACACCTCAGCCCTAATGACTCAGCACTGAGTCATAAAATCGTCGTCTTTCAGATTTGCCCGTGGGAGGGGTGGCAGGTCGACCCCCAGGTCGACCTGTAGGGGGGAGGTCAACACTAGGGTCGACCCCCAGGTCGACCTGGGTCCTAGGCGGGAATTTTTCCGCCCAGCCCGCTTCTGACTTCTATTTTGAATTTTGAATCCATTTTCGAGCTGTTTGAATTTATTTGAATTTTCTAGAAACTTCCGACAGCCATAACATCTTCATACGAAGTCCAATTTACGCAAACTCGGACTCTATCTAAACCAGAATTCCGAGGCGAACACAATGGCATAACCTTTTCCCTTAATTCTCACTTTAAAATTAATTATTGTTTAATTCGTTACTACAACGTTAACAGAAAACACGGGGTGTTACATTCTCCTCTCCTTAAAGGATTTCGACCCCCAAATCTTCAAGTTACGAAGAATACATATCCTATCATCCAATCGTCCATCTACTCAACCATCAATCACAGGCATCCATTGTCCTTAAAAAACTTCTAATGCTTTCATGTTCATATGCACAGTGTGTGTACATGTCCGTATTTATTGCCAAATTAGGCGGTCTACTGATTCAGTTGACCTAATTAATGCAAATTATGATAGTTCCATGCGTCCATTATGTATGCAAAAGATCCCTAATGATACATATTATTTCTACATGCGTGCGCAACCATTCATCCGAATGCAGCATCCATATGATAACACAACCATTATACATCCATTAATCTAAATAAGCACACATTTGTATGCAGTATGAAAGTGACTGAGCCGGTCTAGTGCCTAATGTGTGTGTATATGCATCCACGAGCAACCACTAGCAAACACTTGCATCCACTAGCATCCATCAATCATAACATGTTTCAAATACATGTTTTCATCCATTGGTCTCTATCTAAGGATAAAGACTATGACCGAGGAGATACACTGAAAAGGAAGATACAAGCTTGAATAATTTTAAGGAAAAAGAGATCAAAGATGTACCCTCAAAAAGAAAAGGGTAGGCTGCACGTATTTTGGCCTCAGTCTCCTAAGTCGCGTCTTCCTCGGCGTCGCTCCATTGAACTTTGACAAGCTCAACTTCACTGTTGCGTAGCCTTTTGACTTCCATTCCCAAGATACGAGTTGGAACTCTCCTCACAGTCGCTTCTCGTTCTACTTCGACTTCCTCTAGTATGCTTGGCTCCACAACTTTTTGCCAACTTATGTAAGCGCTTTCGTAGCTGAGAGACAAGAAAAACTTTATGAACTCCAGCCAATCTTTCTGGTAGCTATACTCTATAGGCCATCGTCCCAATCCTTTCGATGATAGGAAATGATCCTACGAATCATGGTGCCAACTTTCCTATGGACCCAAAGAGGACGACATTCCTCAAAGGAGATACTTTAAGGAACACCTTATCCCCAACTTCAAACTCAAGGTCGGTTCTTCTCTTGTCTGCGTAGGATTTCTATCTATCTTGGGCAGTCTTCATTCTCCTTCGTATCAAGTTTACTTTCTCTGAAGTCTCTCTAATCTTGTTTGGCCCAAGTATAAGCTTATCTGTGGACTCCCACCAACAAGCTGGTGATCGACATGGACTTCCATATAAAGCTTCGAAGGCTGCTATGCCTATAGTGGCTTGGTAGCTATTGTTATAAGCGAATTCCACCAAAGGTAGATGATCCTCCCAAGATCCTCCAAAGTCAAGAATGCATAGTCTTAAAAGATCTTCCAGTACTCTGTTCACCCTTTCCGTTTGACCATCGGTTTGAGGGTGATAGGCTATGCTTAAACATAGTTGTGTGCCTACGGCCTCTTGCAAACTCCTCTAGAACTCGCTTGTAAAGATGGGGTCTCGATCACTCACTATGCTGGAGGGTATCCCATGGAGTGGAACTATCTCCTTAAGATAAATGGAGGCTAAAGACGAGGCGGTTCTCCTGCTTTTGACAAGTATAAAGTGAGCGCTTTTCATGAGCCTGTCCAATATTACCCAAATACCGGTATTGCCCCTTCTTGACCTAGGCAACCCATCAACAAAGTCCATCGAGATGCTCTCCCATTTCCATTGCGGAACTTCTAGAGGATGAAGTAAACCACCAGGCTTCTTCAACTCCGCCTTGACTTGTTGGCATATCATGCATTTAAAAACAAATTTAGCTGCATCCCTCTTGATGCCATTCCAAAAGAAAACTCTTTTGATATCTTTATACATCTTGTCTCCATCGGGGTTTATGGTCATCTTGGAATGGTGTGCTTCTTCCAGAACCATCTTCACCAAATCTCTTGCTTGCGGGACGCATAGTCTTCCATCCTGTCTCAACCAACCCTTATCATCGATGGAGTATCTATTGAGGTGACTAGAAGTCTCTCCCCAAATCAGCTTATCTATCACATCAACTAGCTGAGGGTCTTCACGTTGCGCGGTTCCTATTGAGTCCAACAAAGTAGGTCGCACCTCTGCATTGCCATCAAGCCAGTCACGTAATCAACAGAGGGTCTAAAATCAAAATTTGTTGTGTACTCCAAACTTTTCCTTTCTACAAAGAGAGGACTTAAGGTTAGCTTCTTTCTACTTAAGATGTCTACTACTACATTGCCTTTGCCAGGAGTATAGGAGATCTCAAAGTCGTATGAGGCGAGAAACTCCATACATCTTTGCTGCCTTAGATTGAGGTCTTTCTGCGAGAAAAAGTATTTCAACGATTTATGGTCAGTATACAACTCAAATTTCTCACCTAAGAGATAGTGGCACCAAGACTTAAGCGCAAAAACGATGGCTGCTAAATCTAGATCGTGGGTTGGGTAGTTTTACTCATGCACTTTTAACTGCCTTCCACCATAAGTTATTATCTTCCCGAAACAGCGCCTAGTCCCGTACCGCATGCATTTGTGTATACCGTAAACATCTTGCTCCCATCTGGTAATGTCAAAACCGGGGCTGTTGTCAGAGCCCTCTTCAATCGTTGGAAAGCGACTTCGCAATCCAAATCTCAAGTGAAAGTCAGGTTCTTCTTCATTAACCTTGTAAGTGGAGCTGAGATTTTCGCAAAGTCTTTAATGAACTTGCGATAAAAGCCTGCTATTCCAAGAAAACTTCGGACTTCGGTTGCATTCTTTGGAACCTTCCAATCCTGGACCTCAACTACTTTTGCGGGGTCCGCAGCTAACCCTTCTTTGGACATCACATGCCCAAGAAATCTTACTTCTTCTCTACAGAAGTGGCACTTGGAGAATTTTGCTTTTAATTGATGTAAACGAAGAGTATCAATGACTTCCCTTAAATGCAAAGCATTCTCTTCCTCATTCTTTGAGAAAATCAGAATATCATCTACGAAGTCCACTACGAATTTATTGAGAAATTCCGGGTACACTCTATTCATCAAATCGAAGAAATAAGCAGATGCGTTTGTCAAGCCAAAAGGCATGACGAGCCATTCGAACAAACCGTCTGGGGTTCTGTAAGCGGTCTTATCAAAGTTATCTTCAGCCACTCTTAGCTGATGAAATCTGATAGCTATAACTAATTGGGAGAAAACTGTTGCACCTACAAGCTGATCGAACAAATCGTCTATTCTTGACAGTTGGTGCCTATTCTTCTTGGTCAGCTTGTTTAGCTCCCTATAATCAACGCATAGGCGAAGTGAACCGTCCGCTTTGGTTGCGAACAACACTAGAGCACCCCATTCAGAAATCTCCACCTTATAAACCCTTTTTCTAGCAGCTCCTTAACTTGCTTGCTAAGCTCCTTTCTCTCCCTTGGAGCCATGTGTCTAACGGGTAAAGCAACGGGTTTTGCGTTATCAACTAGATATATGCGGAAGTCTATCTCCCGCTTCGGAGGCAAGCCCTCTACTTCCTCAAAGACATCCGAGTATTCACGAACCGCTCTAACAGACTGCAAATTCTCAACAGACGCGTCAAGCAATTCTAGATAACTTAGCATAATAGAATTCATGGGATTACAAGTGATTTCGAGAGTGTTGCCCAAGCGAGTCATAAGCCTAATCTTTCTCTTTTCACAATCCAGGACGGCTCCATTACTAGATAACCAATCCATGCCCAAAATTAACCCATTGCCCATGAAGCCCAAAACATAAGCATCACATCTATACCCAACGCTAAGTATAGAAATTTCCAAATCCAAACAAATCATCGACAAATAGGATGAGCCCCCAATTGGATTTGAAACAACTAAGGGATCCTCTACTATACTGCTGTTTAAGTGTAGTGACTCAACTAAAGCAGTAGATATCAAAGAGTGCGATGCGCCAAAATCAAAGAGTGTACGAACAAGATGATCAAAAAGATAAACTAAACTTTCAACAGAAATCGTTCTACCTCGTTCTTGCAGCGGTGGGGCCACGAGAGCCTAGACCCGCCCCTTGCCTACCCCGGTGCCATGAGAGCCTGAATCTGCCCTCCAGAGGTAGTCCCTTCTCTCTGACCTTTCTTTGGGCAGTCCCTAATCAGATGTCCTGCCTCGCCACAGTGGAAACAACCAGTCTTCTTCTTCTTCCTACAGTCTTTTCTCAGATGGCCTGGTGTCCCATAGTTAAAGCATATGTTCTTTCCCTTGTCATTGTTGTCTTTACCACCCTTCTTGTTCTGCTGTTGCTGTTATGGTTTCTTTTGATCTCGTTTCTTCTCAGGTGACTAATTAACATTAGCGCCTTTCTCCTCTTCATGCATAAGCGCCATGTCAACTAGCCTCTCAAAGGTGGTCCCCATAGGGATGTGGGTCATAGCTAACCCATGTAGCTGCTCGTTCAAACCCTTAACAAATCTCAGGGCATTCTTCTCGGGTGTATTCACCAAGTCCAAGCCCAATCTCTCCAACTGATTGAACTTGTTGACGTGCTCTTTCACTGATAGATTTCCCTGCCTCAATGTCAAAAACCTTTCCATGTATAGATTCTCTTCGGCCCGTGAGAGAAACTTTGCCTCAAATCTATGCCTGAAATCCAGCCATGTATCAACTGGACGCTCTCCATTAGTGACCTCCCACCAAAACGAGGCCTCATCCTTCATTAACCAGGCAGCTAACTGGACCTTTCTTCCATCTTCTACCTCAAAGATTCCAAATAATTCTTCCACCTCCTTTAGCCAATTTCGAGCTTAAACAAACGTCTCCGACCCGTGAAAAGGTCTCCCGCCCATTGCCTGAAAGTCCTTGCATATCTTTGTGAAAGTATCAACACGGGGAGGAGGAGGAGCATTTTCTGGGCCTGCGACATTGGCCCTAGCTTCTAGATACCTTCTAAACTATCCTAGTATCGGTATCCCCTCGGGTACCTCGGGAATTCCAGACATGGTGAAAAGAAAATGAAAAGATTCAAACGGATAATTCGAAAGAAAGATATATGGCTCTTGGGGGTTATGTTTTTGAGACAAAATTTTCTCTTGAAAATACTTCCCTTAAAACATACTTTTGAAAGTATTTCTTTTTAAAATGCTTTTTGAAAAATAGTTTTTCAAAATTCATATCTGGTCTGGTAACCTTCAGGTCTGATACCACTTGTGACACCCCACCTCCGTTAAGGTCACTCACAAAGGGAATGCCTTAATTTTGGTTGAGCGTTTATTGTGTATAGAACAGAAAAGTAAACAAGACAAATAAATATATTGCTACTTGGAAAATAAAAAACCACTTTTATTGCAGCGGAGAAATAGTTTGGTTACATCACATCAAAAACCAAATACAAAACCAAATACACTTATTATCCATCTTGAAAAATAAGTTCTGAGTACATAAAATAAAAGACATAACCACAACATAAAATAGCCATAAATAAGATAGGCTGAACTTTACTTCACCAATCCAAGCAACTTCCAAAAGAGAGAGATAAAGCTGCCCAAATCAAGCTCCACTAGTACTAGTCCCACCCTGAGCACCTGGGGGGAAGGAAGAAAAGAGGTGGAAACAAAGGGGGTCAGACATAAAGTACGGCGAGTGCAATAACTTTAACAATATATTCATTAAAGTAACTATGATAGGGCATAAGCTAGAAAATAAGGAAATGACTGTGAACAAATGGGCATGACAGAGCAAACAAAGGAAATAAGATAAACAAAGATAACGTTAAAGGCGCACCTAATCACTATAAAATAATTACTACATTGCACCACACCAAACACCCTAAAAGTTGATCCCGCCTACAGAACTTAATAATGATAATGGTAGTTTCATGTACCCCTAGCTGCCTTCATAGGTGCCCTCTGCCCCAATCTCCACTAGGTGTACCCACTACCCTCATTCGATCGGCTCCCTAACTCGTAGATACCCGTGCTGGCCCCACAGTGGGGTGTATCACTCCCCAAAGTGGCAACCCGATACCACCAAAAATGCATGGCTTATATCTACACGATGCAACAACGTCTTACCTACCAGCCCGGGGCCACACACGCACATGACCCCATTGGACTTACGTTGCCACCGCTAACCCGTTTTGACCTCTTACAATCAAACCCAGTACGCATGTCCCGTCCTCGACTTGGGTCGAGCCCACAAAGATACTTAATGGGTTATTGGTTTGAAAAGGGCCCCCATGCATGACACAAGCTTTCAGCTATGCTTGGTCCCCTCTAAGGTTTTCCCCACTTAACCCCATTCTTACTCATGTCTTCTTACATGTTTCAATCTTGGTTAAGTGCATCTAATCGTATTTCACATGCCACCCAAGGCACCCACTTAACCCCCCATGTCCCACGACATGTTTATCTGGTTAAGTGTTTCTTAATTCATTCAAACCGTAACCTTGTAAAGACCTCCCACATTAGACTGACATTCGTGGTTTCTAGGTTTGTCGGGCGGGTCCGGGCAGTCTTACACCACAAACGAGCCTAACCTCGTGTCTTTACAACTGTTATGCATTTAATTCATGCCTTTGACCTCTCACATTAGACTGGCATTTGTGGCTGCTGGATTTGCCGGGCGGGTCCGAGCAGTCTTACACCACAAAAGAGTCTAACCTCTTGTCTTAGGCGGTTTATTATTACACATCTTTATTTAACCCCAAATTGGATTAATATCCCTATTCAAATTTGTAAATAAATTCCAAATATACTTATATCCATAATTGTCACCTAAATTATGTCCATAAATACCAAATTTTCCAATTAATGTCTTAAATTAATTAAATGCCTTTTTAAGGCCATTTATGCCAACTCTAAATATGTTTGTATTCAATATTACCCCCATCGTCCCCACGTTGTTCGTTTGCTTATCATGACAAATATATATATTAGAATAGCAATTACTCTAATGACGTAAAAGGGAAGAAACATCGCAAATTTGCATAACACACAAATTGGATCTAACTTACAAGTAAGGATTACAACATATCTAGCATAAACTTGGTATTGTCATGAATCTAAACATAGGCCTAAAGCTGTGAACTTGCATATATGAATATATTTTTCACCCAAAACTTACATATACGAATATAGTTTTCAACCAAAACTTCCATAGGCCATATTCACAAACTTGCATAAAACTATGTATGTCATAGATCTAAATCGAAAGGTGTAAACTTGCATATATGTGAATCCAATTTCTACCAAAACTTGCATATAATCACTTTATTTGGTTCACATGGAAACTTGTGAACAATTCACATAGAAACTAGCATATAATCTACACCCAAACTTGCATATAAAATGATGTCAAACATGAATCAAGTTGAACATAGGCGAATAGGCATATACAAAGGAATCCACAACAAAACTGTCATTATGAACAACTAGCATATATTCATAAAATATCACATTTTCCCGATGTTTCGCAAACATAATCATTTAACCCAAATTATAACACTACCCAATTAACTTGTTAATTATCTTATTAAAGAAATTGAACTCACAACTCAAAGAAGGTCTTGAGTTCTGAAATTGATTTAGCTCGCCTTTGAAGTAGACAAATTTGTTGTTGTTGTTATAAACTTGAGTTGAATTGAATTGATTTTCTTTACTTTTCCTCTAGTTGATGACGGCTATTCTAGGTTGCAAGGTGATAGCATGACGGCCATGGTTCTAGTTTTTGATTAGGTTTTAGGGTTTGAGTCTACATGTGTTTATATAGAATTTAGGATTAATTTAGGCCATCCGATCAACCTAAAATCAATTAATACCATCCAGTCAAGATAGAGTGACACCTTATCCCTAATGACTCAGCACTGATTCACAAAATCGTCATCTTTCAGATCTGCCAGGGGGAGGGGGCAGGTCGACCCCTAGGTCGACCTGTAGGGGGGAGGTCGACACTAGGGTCGACCCCCAGGTCGACCTGGGTCCTGGGCGAGAATTTTCCCGCTCAGCCCGCTTCTGACTTCTGTTTTGAATTTTGAATCCGTTTTCGAGCTGTTTGAATTTATTTGAATTTTCTAGAAACTTCCGACAGCCATAACTTCTTTATACGAAGTCCAATTTATGCAAACTCGAACTCTATCTCAACCAGAATTCCAATCATATGAAGAATGCAAATCTTGTTAATAAGACAAAATATCTGAATCACCGTTCACTTGATACAGTGAATGGACTATTAAATATTGGGTCTCATACATAATGATGTATCTGGAGCAATGAATACATAAGCTAGATGTAGGTTTTATTACTTCATACATTTACTAATGATGTCAGTGGCACAATGGCATAACCCGTTTCCCTTAATTCTCACATTAAAATTAATTATTGTTTAATTCGTTATTATAACGTTAACAGAAAACACGGGGTGTTACAAAAACTACCCGGAACCGCCCGACACATCCAGTAACCACAACAACACCTATCTAATGTGAGAGGTTAGTGCATCATCCCTAAGAAAAACCCCAGGTTAGATTGAGTTGTGGTATAAAACTGCCCGAAACCGCCCGACACATCCAGTAACTGCAACAACACATATCTAATGCGAGAGGTTGGTGCATTAATAAATCAATTAATGTTAACGAACAAGACAAATGAGTAGGGTTAAGTAAATAGGAACACTTAACCAATATAACATGAATGACTAGGGTTAAGTAATGAGAAACACTTAACCGGTATAGCATGGTTAATGGAAAGGGTTAAGTTAACACTTAGCCAATATAACTTGGTTTGTGGTGGGGTTAAGTTAACACTTAACCAATATAATTTGGTTTGTGGTAGGGTTAAGTTAACACAAGAAGGCGACACTTAACCAAAGTAACATGACATGATGAGTAGGTCGGTTAAGTTAACTTGAATTGACTGATGGCACTTAACCAATACAACAAGACGAACACGTGGGGTTAAGTAACAAGAAACACTTGACCAATATAACTTGATGAACGAACGGGGTTAAGTTAATAGGAAACACTTAACCAATCTAACATGATAAGTGAGAAGGGTTAAGTTAATAAGAAACACTTAACCAACATGATAGATGAATGGGTGGGTTAAGTTAACATGAATGGACAACACTTAACCAATATTACATAATGTGCGGGAAGCTTAAGTACATATCAGTTTGGTGAGTAATATTTGTACATATAGGCCCATAAAACTTAACCATTAAATAAATATGTTTGAATCGATAGGCGGGTTAAGTACGTCTCGTGTAGGTAGGTAATATTAGTACATATAGGCCCACACAACTTAACCGTTAAATAAACATGCTAGAATCGGTGGGAGAGTTAAGTACATCTCGTGTAGGTGAATACTATTTGTATATATAGGCCCACAAACTTAACAAATAGGAAACCCTAGTAACATGGACCCATTTCAGTAGTAACCCACATAGATGTATCATGGTACACTGAAACTAGGCAAGGTGGGGCACGATTACTGGGTTGATTATAAGATTTCAAAACAGTGGAAGAAGGTACATCATTGTAGGTTCCGACGGTTTACGGGCATGCACGTACTCCGGAGTGAGAAAAAGCAGGCGTTGAGTACCAGTAGTTATACACTGTATCTTGAATCGTGTCGGGCCGCTATCATAAGGATTGATACACCTTATGGCGAGACCAGCACATGGTATCTACACGCAAGAGAGGGTCGACTGACACAAACACATGGAACATGAATACAAGTAAGGGAGCCAATCGATAGGGTAGTAAGGGTACATCTAACATGTTCATGGCAATTAGGCTGATTGAGGTGGAATCCTTACGATAGATGTACACCTGAAGGCTACCACCATTTGCGGGGATTGGGATCACGTTGTAATATTATCATTTTATACAGATTACTAGTTGGGACACTAGTTAGGCGGTGCAGAGATATATATAAAAATCAGAATAACAAAGTAGTAGTGAAGCAGAGAAAGAGTAGAAGCGCATTCAGTTTATCTTGCCTTATCATACCTTATGCTTATCCTATGTTATCTTGTTTTGTTTCGCCTCTTTTCTTCCGTTCCCCTCCCACCGGTTCACAGGAAATGTTATCACTTAGCTTAGTTTTCTTTCCAAGCTCGAAGATAGTCGATGTATTGTTTTGGACTCTCTCTTCCTTTGCTATGGCTGGTTCACGTTTCATTGGGGAATATCATTGTTATTTTTATGCTTCTTTTATACTTGGAAGATTTTGAATCAAGACAGAATTTTGGTGTATTACTTAAGTATGATTGAGGCAATTGTTGTAAAAGTTTGACTAAATTAAGTTGTTTATAAAATGACTTTATGTTCTGCTGCGTTATTTGTCTATCTTGTAATTTATCTGCATCTTTTACCTATAATGCTCCACCGAAGTTAAGGCATTCCCTTTGTGAGTGACCTTAACGGAGGTGGGGTGTTTCACTTGGTATCAGAGATGAAGGTTACTGGATCAGATCAAAGATTTGAAAAATTGTTTTCAAAACGATTTTAAATAAGCATTTTCAAAAGAAAAGTTTTGTTTTAAAGTCATATTCCCCAAAGCCATATGCACTATCTTTTTGATCCTCTGTTTGAATCCTTGTTTCATTCTTTCATGAGTCTCGGGGGCTCCTGGCTTTCCGGGAGGTAACCTCATTGCAGCGAGGTTCCGTACGCTTGATGAGACTACGACACCTGTCAAAGGGCGAAGAAGTGCTAATTTTCTTGAACCTGTCAAAGGGTTCCATCTATAGCCAGTATACTTTCACCTGAGGCTAATTTTCTTTCGAGCTAGGATTTTTCGTGCGACGGAGGCAGCTTTCAAGAGATCTGTCAACAAGTTACACAAGTATGGCAAGGATGAGAATGAGGGAGGTTGGCTAAGGAGTACAACCCAAGGATGAGGAACTCATGGATATAGACTTGGTTCACAAAGGAGGTAAAAAGGAAATAATAGTAAAACCTAAAACAAGAGGAAGTGTCTTTATTATGGTACAACGGGTCGTATAAGCAAGGATAAGGGCAAGAACAAAGAACATGATTTTTAGGAGGGCAAGTGCATGCTCCCACTACCGGCATACCTGAGAGAGAGAGGTAGTAAGGTTTCTGTTGAAGAGTTTAGTTTCTCATCTTTGATCATCCTGTTAGTACACTTTTTGATTTTAGCGCTTCACATTCGTTTATATCTGCTTCCATAGTGGAGTCTCTGCACCTTAGTACTTGCATAGTAGTAGATACCATTATTGTCTCAAATCCAATTTGTGGTTCGGCTCATTTATTTTTGGTTTGTAAGGATTTGAGATACTTATGTTTTTGGTTTCATGGGCTATGGGTTGATTCTAGGCATGGATTGGTCAGCTAGTAATTGTGAAAGGAGGGTAGTTTGACTTTTGACTTGCCTCGGGAATACCCTCGAAATTTTGTGCGATCCTAAGGGATCAGTTAGGCTTAGCTACCTAGAATCATTTGATGCATCTATCGATGGTTTGCGATCCGTTAGAATAGTCCATGATTACGAGTATTTTTTGATTAGGTTAGGGGTTTTCCCCCTAAAACTCGAGATAGACTTCTGCATATATCTAGTTGACAATGCGAAGCCAGTTATGCAATCAACGATAGTTTTGGAACAAGATTGGCGAGTATAGCCAAAGTCGGTGAAGTGCTCAATTGTTTGGTTATTTTGCTAGTATCATCTCACATAAATCATCCAAAATTCAGAGCAGGTATTCCTTGGGGGCTTGTCTTATATTGGTTTAGGCCTTTGGGGCTTGTACTTGAGGGATGTCGAGTTCGACTAGGATGGTTTGCGTGAGAAATAAATGGTTGTGGTAGGCGCCCTAAGCAAGACTGACCTTAAGAGAGGTAAAAAGTACATAGCAACCTTTAGCTTTAGACCCTCAGAATTTTGACATAATGGATAAGCTAAGAAGAAAAGAGACCTTTAATCATCTTAATATATACACTTGGTATCATGGTTAACATCGGTTTATCTTGGAAGGATAGTTCAACTACATTGGATACCCTCTAGCATAGTAAGTGATCGTGGTCCTATCTTTACTAGTAGGTTTTGGAAATAGAGGTCATGAAGCTTCGCAACCGTGAAGTTAAATTAGTTAAGGTACAGTGGAGTGAAGCTCAAGAAAATGCGACTTAAAAGATTAAAGACTAGATACACGCATCACACCCTATTTGAGGGTGTATCCTTGATTCCACTTTCTCTGTAATGTTTATTTACAAGCTAGTCTTTATCTTTTAAATATATCCTCTATGTCATATCTTTGATCCTTAGGTAGAAACCAATGGATGTAAACATGTATTTGAAACATGTTATGATTGAAAGTGGTTGCAAGTGGCTGCTAGTGGATGGATGTACACACATATTAGGCACTAGATCGGCTCAGTCACTTTCATATTGCATATGCATAGGAATGTATTTGTATATGTATTGCAACTTGATGTGTTATCATAAGGATGTTGCATATGGATGAGTGAATATGCACACATATAGTATTTACAAGATTAGGGATATTTGCATACATGTTGGACGCATGACACTCTCGTGATTCCCATTAAGGAGGTCAATTAGATCAGTAAACCGCCTGATTTTGCATTAGATAAGAAACATATACACACACTCTGCATATGTTCATACGCTATTAGAAACCTTTTAAGGACAATGGATGCCAGTGTTTGATGGTTGAGTAGATGGATGATTGGATGGTGGTATATACATTCTTCTTGACTTGAAGATTTCGGGGACGAAATCCTTTAAGCAAGGGAGAATGAAACTCCCCGTATTTTCTGTGAACGTCGAAGTAACAAATCAAAGTATACTTAACTTTAAAAAGAAGAATTAAGGGAAACGGTTTACGCCATAGCATTCATCTTGGAATTATGCTTGAGATAGTGTCCGAGTTTGCGTAAATCGGACTCCGTATGAAGAAGTTATGCCACTTAGAAGTTTTAGGAATTTAAAATAAAAACCGGTCCGAATTCAAATTTAAAGTTTCGAAATTCAAATCACACACCCGGGCTGGGCGGGAAATTTCCCTCCCAGGACCCAGGTCGACCATAGGGTCGACCTGTGGGTCGACCTGGGTAGAACAGGTTGACCATGGGGTCGACCTAGGGTCGACCTCCCCCCTTTTCCAGATTCGTGTACAAGTTCGTTTTTCTGCATTTAGACGCCCGTTCTGACCAAATTCGTTGCTCCTAAGCAATTAAAACACCCCAAACCTCACTTTCTCTTCACACAACTTCATTATGCCTATACTCTACCCTAATTCATATCAAAATAAATCTAAGATGGGGTTATGCTGCTCAAGTCCTTCGTAGAAATCAAGTTTAGAATTCTAGTAGAGATTCAAAAGCAAATTCAACGACTTCAACAACTATTTCTAAGAATAAAATTATATCTAAATTAGAACAACAAATAGTCTACTTCAAGGGAGAGCTATTCAGTTTCATAATATAGATCCTAGAATTTAAGACCCTTCTTTAATTTATAAGTTCACGTTACTTTCAGAAATAGAAGTTAACTGTGATTCTAACATAGTAACAAATTTTGATCTAAGATTATGATTATCTTTCTATATCCTTTGGATCTATCTCATTAAAAATATTATGTCCATTCTTTGTCTCTTCTTTCCATCTTCCCTTTTTGTTTTATAGCCAGGCTACTGCGAGCCTGAGCCAAGTCTCATAAGAGATGAACGTACGTTGGAAATAAAATTGGGCATAATTGAATTGTAACTGATTTAAGGATATAACACATGTTGTATTCAAAACATAAAGTGTATCAAACATATGACTTGGTATTTGAGGCATAAAGTATTGGACATATGACTTGAGATTTGAGGCATAAAGTATTGGACATATGACTTGAGATTTGAGGCATAAAGTATTGGATATATGACTTGGGATTTGGGGCATAAATTGAACTGTAAATATAAGGCATAGCACATATTGTGGTCTAAGATCTAAAATTGGGACATACATACATACATGTATATGATAGTTAATGATTTAGAAGAAGAAGGTTAGGGTGTATAGTGATGTATGGCTTAGGCATGAAAACAAGATTTGCTTTGTTTTGTAAGCCAGTTACTTTTTTTTAGATTTGAACACCTAAATCTAATTGTGACATGTAATAAAATGGATATGAGAATATGCCTGATGTAAGCTATCCTTTCATTGAAATCTGCTTGGGTATATATATCATTGGGAATCATTTTTGACTATGAAACTGGTCCAATCATATCTATCCTTGTTGTATATCGGAATAGTAATCCTTTTTAAGTTCATGATATAATTCTTATCATATCTATATACCTGCGATGTATTCCTTGCAAAACTTGTCTTTTTAGTACATCAAGTTTATTGGACCAGCAGTTCTTATCATCATATGACTATGCCTATTTGTGCGATGTTCCATCTTGCTTCTCCCCTTATATTACGAATCTTGAGTTGAATCTCGAAATACGTATGTTATGAATGTGGGGGAAATTGGGTATAACATGAAATTGACATTATTTGGCATAATTTGGACATGTAACATGGCATAACTGTTAAGATGCAATTTGACATAAATTATGGAATATGTAATTTGACATATTGAACCTGGAATTGGCATGAATGACAAAGTAGGAAGTTGGCATATAAATCAAGTTTTAGGCCAAATTGTTATTGTTGCGAATTTGGGGTAACTTGAGCATTAAACATAGATTGGGTGAAAAATGTAACATGACTAGTTTTGGTGGATTTGGTAATTAGCATGTAAAATCTTGATTTGGGTATATAGGGTAAATGTGTAGATTAAAGATGAACATGCCTAACCTGAGGTTAGATTGAGTTGTGGTGTAAAACTGCTCGGAACCGCCCGTCACATCCAGTAACCACAACAACACCTATCTAATGTGAGAGGTTAGCGCATCATACCCAAGAAAAACCCGAGGTTAGATTGAGTTGAGGTGTAAAACTGGTCGGAACCGCCCGGCACATCCAGTAACCACAACAACACATATCTAATGTGAGGGGTTGGTGCATTAATAAATCTATTAATGCTAATGAACAAGATGAATGAGTAGGGTTAAGTTCATAGGAACACTTAACCAATATAACATGGATGACTAGGGTTAAGTAATGAGAAACACTTAACTGGTGTAGCATGATAAATGGAAAGGGTTAAGTTAACACTTAACTAATATAACTTGGTTTATGGTAGGGTTAAGTTAACATAAGAAGGCGACACTTAACCAAAGTAACATGACATGATGAGTAGGTGGGTTAAGTTAACTTGAATTGACTAATGACACTTAACCAATGCAATAAGACAAACACGTGGGGTTAAGTAACAAGAAACACTTGACCAATATAACTTGATGAACGAATGGGGTTAAGTTAATAGGAAACACTTAACCAAGCTAACATGATAAGTGAGAAGGGTTAAGTTATTAAGAAACACTTAAACAACATGACACGATGAATGGGTGGGTTAAGTTAACATGAATGGACAACACTTAACCATTATAACATAATGTGCTGGAGGGTTAAGTACATATCGGGTTGGTAGGTAATATTAGTACATATAGGCCCACAAAACTTAACCAAGTAAATATGCTTGAATCGATGGGAGGGTTAAGTACATCTTGTGTAGGTGGGTAATATTAGTACATATAGGCCCACACAACTTAACCATTAAATAAACTTGCTAGAATCGGTGGGAGAGTTAAGTACATCTCGTGTAGGTGGGTAATATTTGCATATATATAGGCCCACAAACTTAACCAATAGGAAACCCTAGTAACGGGGACCCATTTCAGAAGTAACCTACATAGATGTATCAAGGTACCCTGATACTCGGTAGGGTGGGGCACGATTATTGGTCTGATTATAAGCGGTCAAAACCGTGGCAAGGGGTACGTCAGTGTAGGTTTCGACTGTTTACGGGCGTGCACGTACTCCGGAGAGGGAAAAAGCAGGCACTGAGTAGCAGTAGTTATACACTGTACATCTTGAATCGTGTCGGGTCACTATCATAAGGATAGATACACCTTATGGTGATACTAGCACAGGGTATCTACATGCAAGAGAGGGCCGATTGACACAGACACTTGGAACATGAATACAAGTAGGGGAGCCGATCGATAGGGTAGTAAGGGTACATCTAACATGTTCATGACAATTAGGCTGATTGAGGTGGAATCCCCACGATAGATGTACACCTGAAGGCTACCACCATTTGCGGGAATTGTGATCACGTTGTAATATTATCATTTTATACAGATTACTAGTTGGGACACTAGTTAGGTGGTGCAGAGATATATATAAAAATCAGAATAACAAAGTAGTAGCGAAGCAGAGAAAGAGTAGAAGCGCATTCATTTTATCTTGCCTTATCATACCCTATGCTTATCCTATGTTATCTTGTTATCCCTGTTATTACGTTATTGTCTTATATTCAGTTTATTCATGTCATGATGATTTTGCCTGTTTATATGCTGAAAGTCACTGGACTTACCAGACTCATGTCTGACCTAGTTTTGTTTCGCCTCTTTTCTTCCATTTCCCCCTCACCCCAGGTTCACAGGAAGGAAATGTTTTCACTTAGCTCAGTTTTCCTTCCAAGCTCGAAGATAGTCGATGTGTTGTTTTGGACTCTCTCTTCCACTGCTATGGCTGGTTCATGCTTCATTGGTGTAACACCCCGAATTTTCTATTAACACTAAAGTTGCTAAAATATTAATAAGTGTGTAAGAGAGGGGATGTATCTAATATGAATATAAAAATATTAATAAGTGTGTAAGAGAGGGGATGTATCTAATATGAATATAAAAGTGTGTAAGAGAGGGGATGTATCTAATATGAATATAAAAATATTAATAAGTGTGTAAGAGAGGGGTTGTATCTAATATGAATATAAAAATATTAATAAGTGTGTAAGAGAGGGGATGTATCTAATATGTATATAAAAACAATAATAAGTGTGTAAAAGGGGGGGGATGTATCTAATGTGTACATTGTAGAATATATATATATATATATATGGGCAGTTAATGCAAACATGAATAGAAGTTTATTAATTTGCTGAGTGTTTGCTAAGTCACTTCTGACTCATTGCTGAGTCAACAAGATAAACCCCATCTTGTCTGAACGGCTGCGGTTATTTCTAGGTTAAATCTAATGGCCTAAATGAATTCTAAAATCTATAAATAAGTGGGTAGACCCTAGACCTAAATCACTTGTAAAATTAGAGAAGCTACCGTCATGCTGCTGCCATGGAGTTCAGCATAGCCGTCACAAACTAAGAAGAGGAAGCCTAATCATCTACAACTAAATCTACACAAATCAAATCAAAAGATCTCTCTTTCTCTAATTCTTTTCTTTTGTTGGTGAGTATGATGATTCTCACAAGACTATTACAAACTAATTTGACTCAGTTATGAATGGATCACAAGAAAGTGATGTGATTTGTAATTGTAAATTCTATATATTGTGGATCTCTTATTATGTTATTATGTTGTCGTATGATGTAAATTATATATGCTATGTCATGCTATGTTGTAAATTCTCTTATGCTATGTCGTGCTATGTTGAGAATCATGTCAAGCTATGTTATACTATCATACTATGCCATGTTATAAATCATGCTATATTATGTTGAAAAATCATGATGTTGTTGGATCATGCTTGAAGTTATGTTTTTTTTTCTCTTAATTTAAATGGATCTTGTTTATGGGAATTTGCCTATTAGGTTAGGTGTACCCATAAACTTGAAACTATAATTAAATAAAACTTGCTTATGGGAATTTGCCTATTGAGTTAGGTGTACCCATATAAAACCATGTTGTTAAAAAATTAGATGATGTTGATTCACACATGTTCATATGTAAGTTTATGAAAATTGATTGAGATCATATTAGGTGAATTTCGAACAAGTTGACACCTTTAGATCCATGACATGTATAATCTATGCAAGTTGGACATATGCAAGTTTCACCCCTTATTATGATTCATTTGGTCACATATACATGTTGTTATTATGATAATCTCTTTTATGCTATGAGTTAGGCTATTCGAGTCTAACATATATTTTGCGAATAAACGTTCAAACGTGGGGTAGGGGTAATATTAGGAATTAATAAATTGGGTGCAATTTTGTAAGATGTTGCATACCATGAATGAATGTCCATAATTGAGTCAATTATGGACATTGTTAAAAATTGGAAGTAATTAATAATTCAAGTAGGGAATTATTAAAATTGGGGGAAAGTGGATTATTATTAATAATCAATGCTTAGGACACGAGGTTGGACCCGTTTGTGATGTAAACCTGCCCGGACCCGCCCGGCAAATCCAGTAGTCACAAATGTCGGCCCAATGTGAGAGGTCCTAGGCCCAAACTAAAGCATAACAGTTGTAAAGACACGAGGTTAGACTCTTTTATGGTGTAAGACTGCCCGGACCCGCCCGGCAAATCCAGCTGCCATAAATGCCAGTCTAATGTGAGAGGTCTTTATGAGGTTATGGCCTTAATGAACTAAGAAATACTTAACCAGATAATCATGTAAGGTGGGACATGGGGGTTAAGTAGGTGCCTTGGGTGGCATGAGGAATCTGGTGGTTGCCTTTAGAGGCATTTGAAATACGATTAGACTTAACCAAACACACATGTAAATGAACATGACTAAGTGGGTTAAGTGGGATGGACTAATGGGGACAAGCTTAGGTGGAATGCTTGTGGTAAATAGTGGGGGCCCATTTCAACCAGTATCCCAAAACATATCTTTGTGGGCTCGACCCAAGTCGAGGACGGGACACGCATACTGGGTTTGACTATAAGAGGCCAAAACAGGGAGCGGTGGCAACGTAAGTCCAACGGGTTTCATATGCGTGTGTGGACCCGGGCTGGTAGGTAAGACGTTGTTGCATCGTGTAGGTATAAGCCGTGCATGTCCGTTGTATCAGGTTGCCACTTTAGGGGAGTGATACACCCCACTGTGGGGCCAGCACGGGTATCTACGAGTTAGGGAGCCGATCGAATAATGGGAAGTAGGGTACACCTAGTGGAGATAGGGGCAGGCGGCACCTATGTAGTCAGCTAGGGGTACGTAAAGCCATTGGGAAAGTTTCTAAGTGAAGCTAAGTGGGATGAATCTTTAGGGTGACTGGTGTGGTGCAGTATAGTGTTTATCCTTTAGTATTTAGGAGCGCCTATAACGTTGCCTTTAGCGATTGTCTATGTCCTTAATCTGCTCTTCATAGACATTTTCTTGTTTTCCAGCTTATGCCTTAGTCCAGTTATTTTGGTAATAGTATTGTAGAATTATCATATTAACCAGACTTTATGTCTGACCCCCTCTTTTCCATCCTTTTTCTCCCTTCAGGTCCGCAGGTTGGGCCAAGTTCTAGTGGAGTCTAGTTGGATCGCTTATCTTCTGGAAAGCTTGGACTGCTGAAGTAAAGTCCAGCTTGTTATCTTTCTTTTTAATGGCTATTCATGTAATGGGATTATGTACTTGTTTTATCAAGATAGATATTGTACTTGACATTGAATATGGTGTTATGATGTAATCAAACATGTTTTGACTTCTGCTACAATGAAATAAAGTTTTTGAATTTCCAAGTACTATTTTATATCTGTCTTGTTGTAATTTTACTGTTCTATATTCACTTAAAACCTCCGTGGAAGTTAATGCATTCCCTTTGTGAGTGACATTAATGGACGTGGGGTGTTACAATTGGGGAATATCATTGTTATTTTTATGCTTCTTTTATACTTGGAAGCTTTTGAATCAAGATGGAATTTCTCTGTATTACTTTTAAGTATGATTGAGACAATTATTGTAAAATCTTGAATGAATTAAGTTGTTTATAAAATGACTTTATTTTCTCTGCTGCTTTATTTGTCTGTCTTGTAATTTATCTGCATCTTTTAACCTTAATGCTCCATAGAATTTAAGGCATTCCCTTTGTGAGTGAACTTAACGGACGTGGAGTGTTTCACACAATGCAACGCAAACTGAAGGATAGAGTTTTACCTTATAATGGCCAGAATACGCTTGATACAAATAAAACAAAGCATTTGAAATTATTACTAGTGTTTATATGTTTCAAAAAACAACTTCAATCATTAGTATCAATCGTAGACGGCATGGGTACCATATATCATGTCGCCATATATAGGTTTACAATCAAAACCGCACAATGTTGTATTTGGAGATTGGATTTCCGTCATGAACCAAGGCAAGGGATCATCCTTACCGCTTCGAGATGCTCTAACCCATGTCTCAGGATCAGAGCTCAAGTGACCCTTGGATCGTCAGGGCCAGTCCACACGGAGTGAATTAAAATCCTGAACACTACATTTCCCCGACCTATGGGGCGTCAACTGGTCATATCCCGACCAAACTATCGGTCCCGGAACGACCGAAATAACCGAGGCACCTTGCTATCCATCATCCACAAAAGTAAAATGCCCGGGCGTGTAAAACCCAAAACACCACTCCTTGCTAGAAGGAAACGCATGTCCTCCCTGAGGTCCTCTCCAGTTTCTGGTTCATACCTGGGTGTGAGGCCCGGGAATCAAAACTAAACACAAAGCTAGCTATTTATAGTCGTGCTTTGATCATCAACCACAAGGCTCTGCTTTTCAACAAAATCCTAGATCACAACATCTTTGTATGCCACGTTGTCAATCTACAATGTCAGACACACATCCATTAACAAGTCTGTTCTGGGTCTGAACGAAACCGGAGGCACCTTATTCCTCCCCCGTATGTCCTATACAGGAGAGAGTCCCTCGCACATCCGAACGATCGACAAGTACGTACGGACGACCATCACTGTAACCCCTTCGGGGTAGCAACTCCCATCAAAGGCATCAGTAGCCATCCATTCGATGTGAAGATCCTCGGTCTTGCACAATCTTCGTATCTTCGACTTCTAACCGTCGATCAATTATTTGAAATGAGAATTAACTCGGCCTTTTCAAATAATTCACGTATATTTAGAATTCAAATCAATTCATTTCTATGGTTAAATTATTTGACATCCATAATTCAGTTCATTAATGTAATTTTCACGTCAAACACATTAAACCATCAAATATCCAATAAACCGGATAAATTCTGTTTATTTCCATTCCATATCATTTATAATGTTTTCTAATGATTTATCGCTATTTTTATTTATTTAAATATAGCTGATTTATTCAAACGACGCTTCAAGCCATAATGTGGCCACGGCGCTGTTTTTCTCCAGATTTGATTTACACATATCTGAAAATCTAACCGTTAGATCTTTACATATTTTATATCATTCGAAAGATCTTTTCAAACCGGACCCAACGGTTCCAGTTTTGGAAAAATTCGACGGTCGGATCTCCGGGTACAATCGTTCGAAGTTAAGATTTCAAAATACGAACTGCAGCGCCGTTATTCGATTTAATTTAATTATGTTTATATATATATTAATATAATCCATTCTGGTGCAGATTTCATTCAGATTTGAATTTAACATTTAAAAAAAATCTAACCATTGGATCTTTATAAGTTTGGTGTCATTGGAAAGATATTTCCAAAGCGAACCCAAGGGTTTTGGTTTTGGGAAAATCTGATGGTCAGATCTCCTGTAATAATCGTTTAAAATCACGATTTCAAAACACGAACTGCAGCTTCGTTATTCATTTTAATTTAATTATATATATATATATATATAAATATAATCCGTTCTTCGATTTCCAAACCATTTTCATTTCATATATTTGATAAACATAATATTTTACCCAACAAATATTTATTTCAACACATGACTATTTTTAACACTTCATATATATAATAAAAATGTGATTTTATTGTGAAAACAATTTATTTAAAACATAAATATTTTTAGTGATTCGTATATATAATAAAAATGTGATTTTTATTATTAAAACAATTTATTTCAAACATGAATATTTCATATACTTCATATACATGATAAAAATGTGATTTTTATCTTTCAACTATTTTATTCGTCATACGAATATTTTTCCAACACATGAATATATTTCAATACATGAACATAAATCAAACACATTAATATTTCAGAAAATTTCGGCAGCATAACGGCAGGGAGTTAAAAACTGGCACCGTCCTGAGTATGGCTCCTCGCATTACCCTATGCCTCGCAGTGTTCCCTAAGGGGCTCATCCTTATAATCTAAATATTTCAATCATATTCATATCACAATGAATATTTCCATAAACAATTCCAATTTTGTTTCAACCACAAGCAATCATTATCAATCAAATTTCACATTAACAAAAATTCAAACAATCACAATCAATATATACCGTCCGTGGTCTGTGGACGAGGGGAGTATATATATTCGCATAGAAATATATTCCGATTTCATTACAATATCATTTCAATTCCATTCATCACACATATGATGTTTACAACATATATATAACTTATACACCGCACATACAACTTATACAACGCTTATATAGGAGGTGTACAACGCTTATATAACTTATATATCGATCGTATAATTTATATATCGCCATTCCATATCGCTTATAATTTAGAGATCTCACATTGGGTTCCACTCCCCCAAAAATTGTAGGAAGCTCCAAAAATTCTCCGGTCTCTTCTAGAATGTAGAAGACGTCCACGCGAGTCCAATGTCTCTTGTTTCACTGAATTTCGACCATATAGTAAAAAGATATGATTTTTATCATGAAATCAAAATCCGTAGGGCTTTAAAGTGCTATATTCAGTTCAAAATAAATAAGCCGTTACCTTTCAGCAATGGTTCAAACCTAGGTCATTGATTATCGCACAAACCGTGAAGCGGTTCGACGATTGGACTTCGCAGCGGCGTAGAGGGAGGGAGGGCGCACGCGTCCTGGTGCGTGGTGTCCACTTCGGTGGTCCTAGTTGGCGGCGGCGGCAAGTTGAAGGTTGGAACTTCGGGGCGTCGTTCCGACTTCAATACTCGACGAAAAAATGCAAACCCTATACGGATGTGTAGATCTTTAAGAGCACTACAAAATCCCTAACTGAAGCCCTTGATTTTATTGAGCGGATTAGAAGAAAAAGAGGAGATAAGGGGTCAACCTCTTTCCATCGTGCACGATTCAGAGGATCGGGAGAGAGAAAGTGAAATATAGATTATGATTGGCCAGAAATATATATTTAATTATTTATTTCCAAAAATACTTCTTCTCCTTATGAACTCCAATTCAAACACAACGACTGTCGTCCCCAGCTAAATACCCCACTCCGAACATAATGGAATATGTTTCGTAGGCTCATTCGGTTGTTTCAGTCAGTTTTTTTTCAAATTAAAATATAAAACATTCAAATATTTGATTTGAACGGACATTTCAATTTGTCGGGGCCACATACTAATCCCAAACATTCCAGAAAATTAAATCTAGCTATGTTTTGACGATATGGTCCTAACAAAATTGATTTCGTCAAATTTGGAGAACAATTTGAAAAATGGCCATTTTCTGGTCGATCCAAATTGACGGGAATTTAGCAAACACATTTTCCTTTACCACGCTCACATATTAACTTCAAACAATATGGAATTTGGAATCTAGCAATAATTTGACATCCCGGATCCAACAAAAGTGGTTTCGTCGAAAACGGAGGTCGTTCGCAAAATATTTATTTTCAAGGGCTATTTAAAGTCCATAGCGGCCTTTCTGAAAATTCTTTTGGCCATAACTTTTGATTTCCATTATGAAATTTCGATTTTTCAGATTTTCATAAACAGATTTAAAAATTTTTATCTCACTAAAATCCATTTTATTTTGCATCCTGTACAGTCAGTCAAAGTTCTGCCGCGCCATTTCAGGCCTTGTTTTATATTAAAAATAAATATACTCGTAAAACTTCGATCCAAATAGAATTTCTAGTTGTTATTATTTAAAATAATTTATTTTAAATATTCAAAATCCACTAAAATAGCCAAATTAAAATTTTTAAATTGGTTCTGATTTTCTGGGTTGTAACATCCGTGCATGTTTTCAACTCATTCATTTGTGTTTGATTTTTTTGCATACATCTATGCAGCTATTACATAATTTTGGCATATAGTTGAGCAGAAATTCACATGCATAAGTACCAGTTCAAATTTCTGCATGAAATACTTGCATACATATGTGCAGGTATTCCAAATAGTTGCACACATGTATGCAAATTTAGGTCTAGATTTTCAGTAGAAAACAACGTATGCAAAAGGTGCATACATGTATGCAACTATTGGAAAAAGTTGCATACATGTATGGAACTTTTTTTTAGTTTACATAAACTTCTGTGAATATTTCGAGAATCTACCAAAAAAATTACTTGGTGGCGCCAAATTTTTTGCCCAAAAACCGAAAATGCGGAAGTACCCAAAATAGGGGGCGGGTTTACATTGTAAACATAACAGGGACGTGGCTTACGTTTTGAAATGTTTTAGGGACCTAAGCCAGTATTTAAAATATATATAGATTCCATAGTGACTATTCTAACTTTTAAACTGAACATAACTTTCAATTTATATTATGAAATCTAAATTTTTCACATTCATTAGAAAGATATAATTAAACAGATTTTAACATTTTTGTTTTACTGAAATTCGATTCATTTTGAATTTTGTACAATCAATTGATATTAAAAATCGAATTTTCAAATTGCCATGCCATTTCAGGCTCGTTTTATAATTAATATAAATATATACGTTCTAACTTTGATTTAAATAAATTTTTAGTCATTATTATTTAAAATAAATCATTTTAAATATTCAAAATCCATTAAAATATCTAAAATAAAATTTTCAAATTGGTTCAGAAATTATGAGGTGTTACAGAAATGGTTGTGGCCCTAAGGTGACCTAGGAGTTATCTAGCTCCTTCAAATTCGACTTGATTCACCGTTTGTTATATATCCAGGTCTTAAACCTGAAGATTACTTACTCAACCTTCAAAGGAGGAGAGTATCATGCTTACAAGACTCAAGCTCCAATAGTTACCTTAGGGTAAGGGTTTCATAAGATTGACACAAGTAGAGAGTTTGCTAGCTTATAAGCATTACTTTGGTAACTATGCTTCAAGTAAAAGATTTTGTCGTGAATTATCGATAACAGAATAAATATAGTAGAAGACAAGGGTTGAATCTCTCTTTTATTGATTATTCGGTTGACTACATAGATGATTATAAGTAAAATCCCCAAATTGATTTACAAATTAGGGTTTAATCTCTAAGAAATGATTATAAGATATGAGAATGAGGAAAAGTCTCCAAAAATGTGCCCCTTGGGGTTTTATTTATTGAGGATTTGGACCCCCTCTTGTAGCAATCTCGTGGTAAACTTGCTCCCGCTCCAAATCTCTAGTGTTGTCATGCTTTATGGTTTTGGTAGCAACTCCCCGTTATTAGCCCTCTGTAAAGGACCTTACTTCTAGTATATTTGACTTTCGTTCTGCCTTTTTTGGCTTCGGTAATAGTTATCTGTTGTTGGTTTGATGCTAAGCATGTTACCATGGATAACCTATCTCCTTCCCGCCTTCTGAGTATTGACCTCAATCAATTGCCTTCGGTTTTAGTGTCGATCCTCCATCTTATGTTGTCCGATTTATATAGATGTATGCTCTTTCCTCTTGTGACTTCGGTATCTCCTTTATGTTGTTGTATAGATACTAATCATGTTGGTGTAGATAGGTTTCTTTTGCTATATATCAATCTTGTGCTTGAGACTCTATCTTTCGCTATTGGGTCCATGTTTTTTCCATATTGTCGATACCGATACCAAGATACATTTTCATTATGGGTTGGTAACGATATCATGCTTTTGTTATTACTTCTCGATATCGGCATCAAGCTTATTACCCCTCTGTGTTGGTGCTGATAGAATACGTCCCAAATCTCTGTTTTGGTGCCGGGTTTCTTCTCCTTTTAATCCTTCTACTTCCGGTGTTGATCTTTCCTGGTGTTCTGGTATCAATTGAAGGCTTACTATGTTTCCATTCTGGTGCTAGTTTTATCCTGATAACCCTTCACCTTTGTTTGGTTTCAGTATCGAGATCTGGTAGTAACGATAACCTATATTATATGAAAATAAATATTATGACCATTATAGCAATAAGAAATTGTTTTGCTATAAGTGAAAGTTCATGAATAAGGTAATAAATATTGTAACCATGTGTGTTTTAGGGAAATGAATTGATTGGCAAATAAATGTCTAAATTTCTACAATTAAAATTGTGATTAGGAATAGGAATTGTAACTCCAACTAGGGAAATAAATAATAAACTCGTATATGTGTGTGTGTACATATATACATATATGTATATTTAAATAAGAGTTAATGTAGTAATGAATGTGGGTTACAATAATTAGATTTGAATTTAAACAGGACTGATATAAAGGGCATCTAATAGGATAATTGTTGCCTTAGGAAATATGACCGTTAAGTCATAAATGGAAAAATATCTTAACAAAAATAATAGATGGAATAAAAAGGGTATTAATGGATATTGATTGTCGTAGTAAATGTTAAATCCAATAAAAAAATAAAAAAACATTCTAGGATGGTAAGTTATAGGTTTTCCTTATTTTATTATAGTTAATATATAATTAATATAATTAGAAATAAGGATTGGAATTAGTAAGTTAATAGTGCGAGGTCAGTTGCCTTATTCGGTAGAAATCTATACTTTCCAACAGTCGGATATATGTACAACTAATGTGGGATATCATTAACCATTGGAACCCGTGAAGATACCTAATTGCATAGCAAGAATTATTTCTCAAAATAAGGTTTGTTGAGGTATTAAGTGTCTATAGGACAACAAAAAGGAAATAATTTATAAACATTGCCTACTTCTATATTTGAGTTATTATGTAGTGAGAGCCACATATTGGGTATTAAGTGATTCAATTTGACCTTCCCCATAGGGGAAGAATAATTGGGTCCCCCTTAAAAAGATATTAAGTTATTGAATAGCTCACCTCTCATAAATAAGAAGTATTAAAGGCTATTTGGGTATGAGATTGGTAGTCTACATGGTAGTCCTCTTCCTCAAGGAATTACATGACTACGGTTTGAGTCCACCTTTGGAAAAGATATCAAGTGACTACTATGGAGGTACCATTGGTCAGTCTATCTTACGGGAAGTATTAACTGACTAGGAGATCATCCAAAAAAATTGTTGGATAGTAACACGAGGGTGCCGGGGGAAGGTCATAATTGAAGATTAGTCATCTACTTATCCTGTAGGTAATAAGTGACTACTTACTATTTGTTGCCTTATGTAGGGCTAGGGTATATGCATGAATGATGGAAGCCTTAAACTAGTAAGAACCAATATCTAGTATCCTATAATTTAAATTAATGTAGGGTAAACCACCGAGCAAGGCAATAAAAGATCGACTGTATCCGCCTTGGGTCTTAAGTGATCGAAAGGATCCATCCTTATCTTATAATGATAGTGAGGTTTTTAGTGGCTATACAGTAATAACTTATCTCCTTATAGCATTTTGATTGGTTAAAGAGCCCGCCTCTTATTTTTTGTAGTTGGTTGAATGTTGTTTTAAAGGCTTCATACTTATGCGTAAAAGTTCTTTCTTATTATTGTGATATCATTATCTTTGAGGAGTGTGACCTTGGGTGTGGTAGTTAGTCATCGTGCATAAAACTTGACAATGTTATGTTAGAATTACTAGCCTTGATTGACATATGTTTTGGTGGAGACCAAATGGGATACATTTGTGTATTATGGACAGTGGTATAAATTTTCTGCTCACCTAGACTTGTTGTTCTGGCTCCTTTCGCATAACAACTCTCAGGTTTGCATTGGGGAAGACAGGTCTTAACAAGTGTTCAAGTTTCATTTTTTGTTCTTGTTTTCGCATGATCGGTATTGATGTGGAAATTTTTTTAGGGTAGTTTACCAAGTTGATACTTATTATCCCATCCTGTTTTCACAGTGATTTAATTTTATTGCACTTTGATTATGCTCATGCTCACTTTTCGTAGTTACCAGATGTATACTCTCCATTCTTAGATGGGTCTGAGCTTCGATTTTTGTCGAAATTCGAGCTTAGAAAAGTGTGAGGTGTTACACTTGGTATTAGAGCTTAGGTTTAGATGATTAGAGGAATTAATAAAATTGGGGTTAGTGACAGAATGCATTATTAATCCTTTCCAATTTTCTTTGGTTTTTTTACTTGACTCTAAATCATTTCGACAATGAGGTAATTGTGAACTAATTTATTTATGATGGGTTTAAAATGACTAGGAGTTAGAAGTATTTTGACTTTGAGTATTCGGCCAACCCCAATTCACCCTACGGTGCGTTGCGAGATTTGTTTTGAAGAGCATGAGGACGACATTTGGTGAATCTCGTGGATTTGAGCTTGGTGGCTAGACAGAAAGCTATCTATAACTAATATAGTCACAATTTCTTGTTTTTGATTTTGTTTGGGAGTTCCAATCGATGACCTTTTCTTGGTCTTAAAACAGGAAATTCACGTTAATTTGTCGTTATAGTCTAGAAATATAATATATCTGTTTGATATTTCGTTAAGTAAATTTGGATAATCTGTTGATAAAACTATTCATTTGAATCCTTGATCTTATATTTAGAGAAAATCAAAATTTTTAAAAATTGCATTGAAAATAAAAGGGGGTTTCCAATTTTTTAACTTATAGTTTTCAAGAAACTATTCAATAAACAAAGATTCATAAATTTTAGAAATTTAAATCTAATCATGTTTCGATTTTTGGTTTTTATGTAATTTTAAGAAATAATCCATTTTGGTTAACAAAAGGGACTTGGAAATGACAAGGAATAAGCCTCAAAATTTAGAATCTATAATTACTCATTCCTTATGATTATTATTATTCCTCTTTTTTGGATATTTCGAATGATTTATAGAAACTATCACAAATAACCTTTTTGAGATATAAAAATCTCGACAATTTAGAACACAGAAAGGTTATTTTAGTCAGTGATATAAACTAGAATATAAATTAATTAATATAATAATTTTATGATATGAGACCATCAGTTTATATATAAAATTAATTTTGAAATGTTTACAAAAAGTTTCTCTTGGAAAAGTCTAAAGAAAATTTCTATTCAGCTTGGGGTATTTGATTTCGTAAATTGTTTGATTCATTTGTCAGGTATGTAAGGGGAAAATCTATTATAATTTATTTTGGATTTCTAGCTATATTTTCTAATCGAGAGTTCATTCCTTGTTTCGATGGTCGCAATTGTTCTGAGTAAACTAAGTTGCGTTAGGGAAATTATTTCTCGACTTGACAGATCGTGGACGCCAGCATGAGATTTCCCGAGTAGTCGGGAAGGTGATACAATTTTATTTTAATTTTTCGGAGTTGAACCGATCCATTTGGGTTTAGGTTTCGGCCGCGCACTGAAAGGAGTAAGCGACCGACCCCTAGAAATCGACCGAGCATTGGACTACTTTTCTAGGATAAGGATGATCGCCATCCCCTATTGGTAGCAAATCGAACCAAGAAGCGATATATAATATTTCTTCAAGGATGAGCCATTGATTTTTCTCCATCTTCCCCAATTTATCAATAGTTGAAACTCATTCTACCACCTCCCTAGCTAAAAAATATAGCCTTTAAGCTCTGTTTCTCATTTAATTACCACCAAAATTCCTACGATTTTTCTCCCTTCCCATACTCCAGCTCTGCATTTTTCTCCCTGATTTTCATGGTTCCACCTTGAGCTTCCAACATCCACATGCAGTACCCTGGTCTCATGCCTTAAGAGGCAGCATGGCTTGATCACAATCCGAGGAAGATATATGCCTATTTGGAAATGGCGAATAATGAGTTTTGCCAAAGGCATCTGGTGAAATTCCCTGATTTCACTCCTTTTAACCTTGAGGAGCTATTTATCATCATAGACCTGACATCGATCCTACACCTCGACACCTTTGAGTGTAAGTGCTATCCCCACTGCATTCATCTTTTCGATGCCTAGTTGGTTGTCAATTTTGATGAAGGCACTAGTTTGATATGGTCCGAAATGCAGGAGACCCATATTTAGTTCGTCGACTAAGATCTATATGAGATTTTGGAGATTTCGATGGTCAGAGCAGATTTGGATGAAACAGAGATAACATTCCCTTAGATCCTTTCTCTCATCTTTCTTGGAGCTTTTGGTATTTACGATGCTGATAATTTATGAGCTATCACCAGTCTTGTTGTGCGCATCATTCATCACAGCATTATTCCTAGGATGGGGAGCCTCGAGCAGATTTATCCTTCAGTGCTCTGAGCCATCTACGCTATCTTCGGCGACCTAGGTGTGTGTTTTTATTTTCTATATTATATGGAAATAAATATTATGACCGTTATAGCAATTAATGTGAAATTGATTTACTATAATTAAAAGGTCATGAATAAGGTAATAAGTACTGTAACCATGTGCATTTTGGGGAAATGAATTGAATAGGAAATAAATGCCTAAATTGCGATAATTAATATTGTGTTAGGAATAGGGATTGTAACTCCAATTAGATCAATAAATAATAAACTTATATGTGTATATATGTATATTCAAATAAGAGTTAATGTAGTAATGTTTGGGAGCTACAATAATTAGATTAATTAAAATGGGACCGATATAAATGACATTCAATAGGTTAACCGATGCCTCAAGAACTATAACCATTAGGGCTGTAAATAGAAATCTTAATAAGAATAATAAATTGGATTAATCAGTATTGGTTGTTGTAGTAGATGCTACGTCCAATAAGAAATAAATAACTAAACATCCAGGATAGGAACTTGTACGGTTTTCTTACTTTATTCCAGTTAATCTAGAATTTATATAATTAGAAATAATAATTGAACTTAATAGGTTAATGATGTGAGGCCAGTTATCTTATTTGATCGAAGTCTACACTTTCCAATAGTCGGATATATGTACAACTGATGTGCGATATCATTAACCGTAAGAACCCATGACGTTAACCAATTGAATAGCGATAATTATTTCCTAAACTAGGTTTACTTCAAATGTTGAGGTATTAAGTGGATGTAGGGCTCGCCCTCCATCCAAAAGAAAAAACAAAAAAGGAAATAATTTAGAAACGTAGCCTACTTCTGGATTTGAGTTATTAAGTAGTGAGATCCACATATTGGGCATTAACTGATTTGTTTAACCATTCTCCATAAGGGTAGAATCATTGGGTCTATCCGTAAAATGGTATTAAGTGATCGAATATCTCACCTCTCCACAATAATCTACTTCCCTTGGGTGTTAAGTGACCGAGGTTAGATTTTTCCCTGAGATAAGTTATTAAATGACCGCCATGGAGATACCATAGGTGTGCCCATCATGCGGGAAGAATTAAGTGACTAAGAGATTATACAATAAGGTTGGTTGTATAGTTACATGATGGTTCGCTGGGGGAAGATCATAAATGATGGTTAGTCGTCCACCTGTCTTGTATGTAATAAGTGACTGCTTGTTGTCACTTTCTTATGCAGGGCTTAGGTACATGCACGAATGATGGAAGCCTTAAATGAGTAGGACTTAGTAGCTAGTGTCCTCAAATTTATAATTAAAGTAGGGTAAACCATCGAGTTAGGCAATAAGAGATCAATTTTATCTGCCTTGGGTCTTAAGCAATTGAGAGTATCCACCCTTATCATATATTGATAGTGAGGTTTTATGTGGCTATATAGAAATAACTTACCTCCTTATATCATATTGAGTAGTTGGAGACTCCCCTCTTTGTTTTTTGTAGTTGGTTTAATGGTGGTTTACATGATTCGTACTTATGTGTAAAAGTTCTATGTCTATATTGCAATATCATTATCTTTGGGGAGTGTTACCTTGGGCATGGTATTTAGTCGTGATAGGGTAAGGCTTGAATTACTAGTTGTTGACATGGGGAATGGATGTTGTTCGCGAACGTTAACGGCAGAGTGTACGTTTTGTAGAAAAACGATAACCCAAATCCATAGTAATGAAATGAAGGTAGAACACAACTTTTTATAGTGGTTCACACTAACGCTTATCTCCACTTTATAGTAATCATTCATCTTATAATAGCTTATTACAATTGTTAATTCCAAACGTTAATGCCCATCTTCTTTGTTGAGCAAAAATATGTAGCAATGTTCAAAAAGTTTCTTCATTGTCCAGGAAATTCCAAAGATATCCAAAACAGCCCAATAATACTGTAAATGTCTAAGAAAATGTCCAAATGTTGTAGGCAAACATTTGTACAATGTTTATAAGTCCAAAATCCATGAGGAAGATGAACACAACCATTAATGGTGTTTAAGAGATCCAATCCCGTATGCCAATGAGAATGAAGAGTATAAATGAGCCGTCCCCTTTGAATGCCAAGCTTGGGGGTATTTATAGGTGAGTTTTGGGATCAACTGCCAGAATGTAGTATCCTTGAGGGAGGCGAAATTCTCATCTTAAAAGTGAAGCCAATAAACCAAGGCGATGTCAAAAAATCGCACCTAAAAATCGAAAAATCTCGTAGTCCAAAAACTGGTCAAAGTGCGTGTTGTGCATCCCAAAATGTGTGATCAATACCATATAAATCAAGTGGTCAAGTGATCTTCCACTTTCCAAGTTGAAAATCTTTCATCCTAGATAAATGGGTGAAAATGTGTTGTTGCACACTCCAAAATATGTGATCAACATGGTAAAATCACATGGTCAAGTGATCTGCCGCTTTCTAGGCTGAAAATATCGCATCCAGAAAAATGGGTGAAAATGCGTGTTGGCCACACAAAAATATATGATTCGGGTGTTAAAACTAGTTTGCAAAATCAACCTGGCAAAAGCCAAAATTTTGCATTCTTCAATCACATGCCTGATATGGTAAAATGCTTGTCAGGGCAATGTCATTACATGGAAATTTTGAATTCCTCCTAGGATATGAAATTCACAATGCAAAATTTCCACTGTGCCAAGTCAAATTTGCCAAGTCATCGGCCTGTGTTGGAGACGTGATTTTTTCCCATTTTCCAGTGTCGATCGCTATTTTTTCGTGCTAAATCCAATAATCGAACAATTTGCCAGATTTGATCAGCAAAGCACAAGCATGTGATTTTTGATGGTTTTCATGTGTCGATCACCTGCTTTTGAACATACCAAACAATAATTTAGCTAAGTGCCAGATTTTGATGTCTTGAGTCACACAAGCCATTTTTCGTGATCGTTTCATATTGATCAGCTGTTTTTGGGTGACTGACACTTGATTTTTCCAAATCCCGATTTTACCAAGTTCGATCGTGTTGTGAGTTGCGCAAGCCATTTTTCGTAATCATGCCGTGTTGATCACCTATTTTTTGGTGATCGACACATGATTTTGTCAAATCCCTATTTTACCAAGTTTGATCGTGTCATGAGTCGCAGAAGCCATTTTTCGTGATCATGTCATGCCGATCAGCTGTTTTTTAGTGTGCAAAACCAGAATTTTCCAAAATGCATATATTTTTCCATGCGATCGGGCCAACACTCTCAAGCATTTTGAGCTAATCAGACCGAGTTGATCATGTATTTTTACCATGCTAGATTTTTCCAAGTCCATCAACGATGATTTTACGAATCGACGACATCTCCTAACTTTTTTGAACACCTCGCAACTTTGAATAAATTGCTTTATGTTTTCTGATGATGTTCCTAAAACTTGAGAGCATTGCTAATTAAAATCAATATTTATGACAGCTTGGCCCAAAAAGCGTGTCAAAACTTTGCCCCCCGAAACATGTCTTACTTGATAGAAGGAAGATGTATTTTGCGAGAAGACCAGAAATCAATAAATCCTAAAACCAAAGCCAAGAGAAGTCCGAAGTGAACTTCTATAATTAGAAAATAAAAGATACACGACCACGTTAGATTGTATTAATCATGAATCAGAAAGCCTGAAAGTCGATGATTGTCGTGGATCGTTTAGAGATAGCCGAGATAACCTGAATAACCTAGATAGCTAGAATAGTCCAATGACTACTGATGTTTTGTTTAAGCAGGAGATTGACAACCATTGAGATCGTAGAAAAATAGAACTTCGACGATTGTTGAGATCGTATTAGAATGGAAATCTGACGGTCATTGGGATCATATTTAGAATGGCCTGTTGAGTTTGGAGTCATGTGGTCCAGAAAATATGAAGCCTAAGACTTGCTGAAATCTGCCGGAGCGAGTATGTTCCAGAAAAAGAGGGAGAGGACTGGAGTTTAAATTTTATCCTCGACCGGTCGAGTTTGGAGCGGAGCCCGAATATTATATTGGACTGATCCAATGGGAGCCGAAGCCTGAATTCTACCCTTGACTAGTCGAACATGGGGTTGGAGTCCTAATATTATACCGGACTGATACAATGGGTGTCGGAGCCTAAATTTTATCCAAGACCGGTTGAGCATGGGAGCTATAGCCTAAATTTTATCCTCGATTGGTCGAGTGTGAAGCCTGAGCCCACATAATATATTGGACTGATCCAGTACAAGCAGAACCCCTATGTTTATACTGGACGGATCTAGTGAGGGGCCGGAGCCCTATGGACCATCCTTATAGACATCACAAAATTACAATGTTCGTTAGTCCAACATAGGGCATGACTAGAGACTACAAGCTGGTTACGGCATGTGTGGGCAGATGTTGCCGCCTTAATTACATACAAGAAAAGTTAAAAAAGGTCGAAGACTCACCAACAATAACAACAAACTTAAGCATCGGAACGAGGTACGGAAAAGCCAAGAGAAATCCATAGGTCAAGATTAATTGATGACAATGTCCTGGGTCGGCCAGTTCTGCCCCTATCCTAAGATTTGGTTGGAAGTTGAGCGGGAGGCGATGCTGCTGCAAGATTCTTGACATACTACGGTAGTTCGTCACCTCTGACGCGGGCTTCAATTATACCATAGAATTGCCTGCAATGGTTGGTATAATGACCTGGTAGTTCATGAAAAAGGTCGTACTTGTCAGAGTTTGCTTGTTACGGATTCGGCTCCCTCTTGGGAGGCTTTTTGTGACACCTCATGTCCGTTAATGTCACTCTTTATTAGAATGCATTAATATCCATGAAGCGTTATAGGTAAACAGAAACAGAAACATCCCAAGACAAATATAAAATAGCAGCTGAATTTAAAACTTCATTTTTCAACCAGAAAACATTGTGCTCCAAAATCTAGTTACAACATAAGTTTGAAATGCATAAAACCCATTACATCAAATTAAAATATCTGCCTTGTACTAAAATCATCAGAGTACAGTAATACAAAATCATAGTTCCCAAAGATAGCCATAAAAATGTAGATAGGAAATCAAAGCGGTAGATCTAAGCAGCTCCAAGCAGAAACAGAAGAGAGAATCCTAATCAAGCTTGAGTGTTCCCACCCTGAGAACTTGGGGGAAACAGAAGAGAGAGAAAAGGAAACAAAATGGGTCAGACATAAAGTCTGGCGAGTCCAGATACTTTTGGCATATTAACAAGTAAAAGCATGATGACAAGCATATAAACTGGATGGGAGAGATAACACTATCATCAGACAGGTATAACAGACTAAACATGATAAGCAGGATGAACAGAACAAATTACCCTGCTCAAATACTTTTCTCTGCACCAATACTAGTATAATAGAAACATAATGACCCCAACTGAAACATTATGGTAGACTTAGGTGTACTTCTACTGACGGGTTTTACCCCCTAACGGTAGGGTGCCCAACAGAAATAACGGGTGTTATCCCAAATGATAATAACGGGCACCTAAACAGGCAGGACTAGATATACCCTAATTGCTACCCCAATCGATCGCCTCCCTATCCCGTAAATACCCTGTTATGGCCCCACATTAGGATGTATCACTTCCTAAAGTGGCAACCCCCAGATAGACACAGCCATATCTACTAATGCTACAACATCTTATTTTCCCAAGCAAGCGGATCCATGCACGCACATGACTCCATTGGAACGGGCCATTAGACACCTCACCCTTATGGACCTCTTATAATCAGCTCAGTAAGCGTGCCCTAACCCCTACCTAGTTCGGAGTCCCCCTTTGGATAGCAGTATGGGATATGGACTAATATGGGTCCCACACAACATATGATACAAGCCAACCCTAGGCTTGCATCCCTACTACTAGGATTTTAACAAGTTATGCCTAACAGATTAACTAGCCCACATAATGCCAACATATAAAACAGGTTAAGTTTATCGGGTTCATATAACCCTAACAGATATAACAGGTCAAGTCTTTCGTATTAATAGGTTCATATAACCCCCATAGATTAAACATATTTACTTAACCCCGTAGATTCAACAAATTTACTTAACCCCACAGATTCAACAAATTTACTTAACCCCACAAATTTAATAAGTTAAAGTTTAATGGCTTATATAATCCCCATGGATAAAACAGGTTAAGTATTACAGGTTAACTGGTTAATATCATTCCCCGTTCGTGTATGTTATTGCACCAGACCTCTCACATTGAGTTGACCACTTGTGGACGCTGGATATACCAGGGGGTTTCGGGAAGACTTTTACCACAAGTTGGACTTAACATCGCGTTTTAGCACCATTACATGTATATTTACGCACTAGATCCCTCACATTAAATTAACAACTTGTGGATGCTGGATTTGCCAGACGGTTTCCGGTAGACTTCTACCACAAGTTGAATTTAACCTCGTGTCTAAGTGCGACTACCATTTCTTAATTTTCATAATTGTGTTAACAATCTTTCTGGTCTAATAACCCTATTTAGGAGTTACTCATGCTCATCATAGGTTTTTCAATTAAAGTATTCAGTTTCAACATATTTCAACAGGTTAGTCATTTTAATAGAATAAACATCTCCGCAAGTTACAACGGGTTACTTATAGTTTCATTAACATTTTCCACTTAATCTTAAATTAAGCCTATAGATTTATATGCCCCAATTTACGGTCATAATTCACAGTATAACATACACCCCAGGTTTGGTCTTACATTAATGTATAAGTTATGCCCCCAAATCCCAGTCATGATTCATAGTACAAGTTAAGACCCAAATTATCTTTCACAACCATTTGCATAATTCAGTGGCAGGCCTAGGCTCGAAGGTAGCCTAGGTTATAAAAATAAAAAGGGAAAGAGGGAGAGAAGAGAACAGAAATAGGCATAATAATGGAATAGGCACATGATAATAGAAACTGGTATATTAGAAATAAGCATATAAGAACTAAACAGTAGATCAGGTGTACATATAATGTCAGATCTGTTTAGGTATGAATCAAATTCTTAGTAGGCATAGGTTTAGATCCAGATTTATAGACATGTCAAGATTACTTGTTAAATTTATATCTAAAAATAACGTGTACTCACAGAGACTGGATCTAAAAAAAAGAAAAGAATGTTGATGTTGTAGTAGAGATTCTTGAATACGTATAAGTCGTTGTAGAAGAATAGGCTAATTAAATCCATGATGGTGCAGCATCTCGATGTCTCCATTGTTTTGGGTGAATCAAACAATAGAAATGTTGTCCTATTTATAGCCTACCGCCAACGAATCTCATTCAGAAATGCATCTAGGTGTAAGGTAGGAATCTGCCCTAGATCTAGGGGTGGGTCAACCCTAGGGTCGACGCCTCCTTGTGTGGATCGACCTTAAGGTCAATCCCCATGTGGTTCGGGTCGAGCCCCGATGGGCCAGAATCCCGCTTTGATTTCCTGCTCTTATTTTCGAATTATTTTGGATTCTGAACTTGATTAGTTTATATATAATTCTCTTATACGCATACAAACTTCTGAGCTTAATAACTTCCATATACGATGTCCGTTTTACACAAACTCGAAGTCTATCTAATCAAGATACCAAGACGAATGCAATGTCCATTTACTTAATTCCCAAATATTTAATTACATATTCTTTAGTTTATCATTATTGTATTCTTTAAAATTATGGGTGTTACATTCTCCCTTTAGGACTTCTTCCACGAAATTTCCAAGTTAAGAAGAATGTATATTCTAGCATCCATCAAACATCTACTCATTCACCAATCACAGGCATCCAATGTCCTTAAAAGATTTCTAATGTTTATATGAACATATGCAAAGGTGTGTGTATATGTTACTATGCTAATGTGAAAAATCAGGTGATCTACTGATTCAGTTGACCTCCTTAATGTAATGTATGTTAGTGCCATGAATTCAGCAAGTATGTAAATAATCCTAATATATCATGTAAACTCTAAATGTGTGCACAACCATCCATCCAAATGTAACATCCATATGGTTACATACTCATTTCGATCCATAAAAAGAAGAAAAATGCACACTCATCCATATGCAATATGAGAGTGATTGAGCCGATCTAGTGCCTAATTGTGTGTGTATATGCATCCACGAGCAACCACTAGCAAACATTTGCATCCACTTGCATCCATCAAACATAACATGTCTCGAACACATGTTTACATCCATTGGTTCGCTACCTAATGGTCGAAGATTCGGTTGATCAGATATACTTAAATGATAGAAGAAAATATGAAATGAAGCTTGGAAAAAAAGTTAAAAAACATACCCTTGAAAAGGAAAGGGTACTGAGTGCGAATCATGTCTTCGGTCTCCCAAGTTGCATCTTCGTGGTCTTCACCCAATTGAACTTTCATCAAATTGACCTGCCGGTTGCATAGCTTCTTAACATATGATCCAAGAATATGGGTAGGAACTCGTCTAACTGTCGCCTCCCGTTCTACCTCGACTTGCTCAAGCATACTCGGCTCAACTACTTCTGCGGCATTATGCAGACACTTCCACAAACGAGAAACATGGAAAACATCAGGAACACGCATCAATCTCTCTGGTAGCTTCATCCTATATGCCATCTAGCCAATCCTTTCTATTATGGGAAATGGTCTTACAAACCTTAGCGCCAATTTCCCTACAGATCCAAAGAGAACCACATTCCTCAAAGGTGATACCTTGATGAAAACAATGTCTCCCACCTCAAAGTCAACATCAGCCATTCTTTTATCTTCATGTGAATTCTGCCTGTCCTGAGCTATCTTCATGCTTCTGCTGATAGGATCAATCTTTTCTGAAGTTTCTCTAATCATCTCTGGTCCATGTATAAGCCTATCTATAGACTCCCATCAACAAGTCGGCGATCTACAAGGTCAAGCTTACAATTCCTCGAAGGGTGCCATGCCAATACTAGCTTGATTTCTGTTGTTGTAGGCGAACTCTACCAAAGGAAGGTGCTCCTCGCATGTCCCTCTGAAGTCTAGGATACATAGTCTTAAAAGATCCTCAAGGACTCTATTCACCCTCTCCGTCTACCCATCGGTCTGAGGGTGACAAGCGGTGCTCAAACACAACTGTGTACCTAATGCCTCCTGCAAACTCCTCTAAAATTCACTAGTGAATATGGGGTCATGATGTATTCCCTGTAGACAGACTATCTCACGATGATAAACTGATGCCAACCACGATGTTGTTCTCTCACTCTTAATAGGAATGGAATGAGCGCTCTTAGTAAGCTTGTCAACTATAACATGAATACTGGTATTGCCTTTCCTCGATCTAGGCAAACCATCAATGAAATCCATAGAGACTCTCTCCCACTTCCACTATGGGACCTCCAAAAAATGAAGTAAATCGTCGGTCTTCCTTTGCTCAGCTTTGACTTGCTGGCAAATCAAACATCGAGAAAACTCCGCTGCATCTTTCTTCATCCCAGCCCAAAAGAAAACCCTCTTCATATCCTTATACATCTTATCACCACCTACATGGATAGTCATCCAAGAATGATGGGTTTTCTCAAGGACTTTCTTCAATAGACTCCCAACTCGGGGAACACAGAGCCTTCCGTCTCGTCGCAACCACCCTCTATCATCCATGGAATATCAACTGAGGTGACTGGAAGTCTCCCCTCTGTTGGGCCTGTCCAAGATGTCTTCTATCTGTGGGTCTTCTTGCTGTAAAGTTTTATCTGATCCATAAGACTAGGTCGCACCTCTAAGGATGCCAACAAACTAGGTACAAGATCCGTAAATGGCCTAAAATCGAAGGTCGATATGTACTCCAAGCTCCACCTCTCTTCGAATAGTGGACTCAAAGTCATTCTCTGCCTACTCAACTCATCCTCCACCACATTACCCTTGCAGGGGTATAAGAAAACAAAAAAAATCATAGGACACTAGGAACTCCATCCATCTCTGTTGCCTCAAATTGAGATCCTTTTATAATAACAAATACCTGAGAGACTTATGATCGATATACAACTCGAACTTCTCTCCAAGTAGATAATGACGCCAAGTCTTAAGCGTGAATAGTATGGCAGCCAACTCTAAATCATGGGTAGGGTAGTTCATCTCATGAACTCTCAACAGTCTACCACCGTAACATACTAGCCTTCCCTCTTGTATCAAAATGGCACCAAGCCCTGTGCTACATGCATTAGTGTATATTGTGCATGCCTTGTTCCCATCAGGCAAAGTCAAGACTGGGGCTGTCGTCATATCCCTCTTCAATCATTGAAAAGCATTCTCACAGTCAATACCCCAAGAAATGGTTAAATTCTTCTTCATTAGTCTGATGAGTGGAGCTGATATCTTTGTGAAGTCCTTAATGAACTTCCTATAATAGCCCGCTAAATCGAGAAAACTCCTCACCTCCATTGCATTCTTTGGAATCTCCCAACCTTGAACTGCAACTAGTTTCGCGGGATCCACTGTTATCCCATCCTTATAGACCACATGCCCTAGAAATCTCACTTCCTTTCCCCAAAAATGAAACTTGGAGAATTTTGCCTTAAGTTGGTGCGCTCAGAGTGTAACACCCCACATCCATTAAGGTCACTCACAAAGGGAATGCCTTAACTTCAATGGAGCATTATGGGTACTGGAACAGAAATATTACAAGACAGACATATATAAAACAGCGGAAAGTAAAGTGGAAGTACTTCAAATCATTTATTAAATATAAGTGTTTACAAGAAAAGCCCATCAACTTCCAATACCCAATTACATAGTTAAAATTTCTGTCTTGCTCAAAATCAAAGAAGCATATGAACAATCTGTAGTATTCCCCAATAAAGCAAAGCAAGCTGTAACACCCCACCTCCGTTAAGGTCACTCACAAAGGGAATGCCTTAACTTTGGTGGAGCATTTTAGTAAACAGAACAGAAACTTACAAGACAGATAAAATAGTACTTGAAAAATTTATAACTTTATTTCAACAAAAACCAAAATAAACTTGGTTACATCCTTTCAAATCACATTATAAGAATTCAAGTACAAAATATCAGTCTTGTACAAAAGCCTTCAGAATGCATAGATTAAAATCATAATTCCCATAGAACGGAAGCTATACAGAGCCAAGCCACACTTTAAGCACTTCAAGCAGAAGAAATCCGGATCAAGCTAAAGTATTCCCTCCTTGGATAACCTGGGGGGAAATGGAAGAAAGGAGGCGAAACAACAAGGGTCAGACAAAAAGTCTGGTAAGTCCAGTGATTTTCAGTTATGAATAGATAATAATAACATGACATGAAAATAAAACTGGATGAGAGATAACTGTAATAGGTGTAACAAATATAACAGAAGAACATAATGATATAAGCTATTGTTTTACACTTCTCTGTACTAGTACTAGTATAACAGAATTAGGTGTCACCCTAATGTCTAAACTGAAACAGAAACGGGTACAGAATAATTTAACAGAAACAGAATGCTAATAATAGGCCTTTACTACCCGATCAGAAACAGACAGAAGCAGAAACAGATTAATCCCTACGGAAACAGAATGTAGAATTAGGTGTACACTAGTAATGGGCACCCGAACAGACGGTACCACGCAGAAACAGACAGGTGTTACTACCCAACAGAAACAGACAGAACTAAGTGTACCCTAAAACCCTACCCCAAGCGATCGGCTCCCTAATACATAAATATCATGTGTCGGCCCCACAGTAGGGTGTATCACTCCCTAAAGTGACAACCAATTGGCACAAACCTATTTACAGATGTCACGGTGTCTTACATCCTCAGAGGCAGACCGTGATCCATGCACGCACATGACCCGGTTGGAACGCACCATCAACACCCCTCGCCATTATCAGAATGAACCGCTTATAATTAGTTCAGTAAGCGTGCCCGGACCCTACTTACTGTTGCGTCAAAGTTTTGATACCAGAAAGGGTTACAGACTAATACGGGTCCCAAACAACAGATGACACAAGTAATTCCCTTCCTAACCTTGTGTCCCCAGACTAACAGATTTCAGCTTAACTTGTCTACAAGTTTCAGACATACAAAGTTTAGATTAACTAGTTCACAGATCAGACAATCAAGTTAACAGGTTTTTAGACTAACGGATCAGATGTTCGGATTAACAGGCTTACAGATTAACTGGTTGCATATTATCTAACTTTGTATTGGGCCTACGGATTCACGAAACGGGTTTATCAGATTCATTGGTCCAATTGGTTTAACCTTACCCAACACGTTTTAGACATCATATTTATCTCAGATTTTCATTAATTAAATATTAATGCCTAAACCTCTTCCGGGCAGGTTTCCGTCGCAAACTGAGTCTAACCTCGGGTTTCAAGCACGTTATGACTAACTTCTCACATTAGAACCTATTGTTTGCAGCCACTGGAATATGCTGGGCGGTTCCGGGCAGAATTACGCCGCAAACTCATTCTAACCTCGAGTTAGCCATTTTCATCTTTGCGGCCAATTAATTAATGATTTACTATTTATGCCCACGCCTAATATACAGGTCAATTATTCATAACTATAGCCAATTCAGATTATGTCAATAGCGGACTAATTTTATCAACTCAACAGATATAGAAGATAATAGATTTTTTTCCAGATTAGGCGACTTGACGGATTTAGCAGATTAAGCAAACTAGCAAATTTAGCATTTTCAACAGACTTAGCAGATGACAGATTTGGCAAATGAACAAATCTAGCAGACTAGGCAGTAGAGCAGAACTAGCAGATTAAGCAATATAACAGAACTAGCAGATTAGGCAATGTAACAAAACTAACAAATTAGGCAAATATGACAGATTTAATCATTTCCTAAAGTTTCACAAACATATCTTGCCTAATTATAAATCTTTCCTAAGTTCACATGCATAAATAATAGTCTTGATTCACAATATGATCATATACCCCATGTTTGCATTACATTTACATAGCATAGATTATGGTCATAATTTACCATATATCATATGTTTCAATTTTTATTAAACTTGCATAGTACAGAAGATCCATATCTAAATCATACCAAATATAGTTATCGACTACTATGCATGTCATATATTCCAAAGATCCCTTACTTGGTTGTTTATTTACATTAATAGATACCCTACTCTCATGTAAATCTTTATACCTAAGCCATATTCTCTTTATCTCAAGTCATATGTTCAATTACCATTTATGTTATAAATATAACATGTCCAGTCATATGTCTCAAATTTATGTTCTAGCTATAGTTCATATTCTTTCCTCAAATCAGTCACCTATTGGTCATGCCCAAATTATGCATCATTCATTTTATTGTCCCAAACATTTTAGCGTATGTTAATCTCTTATGAGATTGGCTCAGGCTCGTGGTAGCCTGGCTATAAAACAGAAAGAGGAAAGAGATACAAAATAAGATCTAAACAGAATAGATATAACCTCAGATTCAGATTTATAATTCATGTCACAATAAGAATTAACGTTTATATCGGAAAATAACTGTACTTGCCTTGATTGGATTAAAGAAAGAACTTTAATTGTTGTAGAATCATTGCAGAAGCTTTAATCTCTAATTTGAATTGAGTTGCTTAGGTTGATGTTGATTAGCTTCTAGTTTTGATTCCTGTAGAGTAGCGACGCCATTTTTATTTTTATTTAGAACAGAGGCAGAGAAGAAGCAGAATAGAATTGTGTGTAGAGAAGGCTAGGTCTTAGGTTGTTTTTATAGGTGTAGCAATTCATTTCAGCCATCAGATTAACCCTAAAACCAATCCGGACCATCAAAAATCGTCCCTGGGCTTCAAAAACGTGTTCTGGACCGAAACAGGCCGGCCAGGTCGACCTGTAGGGCGGAGTTCCACACTATAGTCGACCCCCATGGGGGAGGTCGACTCCCAGGTCGACCCCCTGGTCGACCTGGACCCAGGTCGACCCCCGGGTCGACCTGCCCAGTTCTGTGCTGACTGAAACCTTCTGAATCTTCTACAAGCCATAACTTCTTCATCCGGACTCCGATTTTCGAAAACTCGGACTCTATTTCATGTAAAATTTCGAGAGGAACGCAATGGTGATGTCCATTTTACCTAATTCCTGATTCTTAAATTAATTATCCTCATTTTACTATCTTTTCCGTTACACACACCGTTATCGAACTAATTTTTCTTCTCTTTCATGTATTAATTAATTCTTCTTATGCATCACCATTATTTACCTATCATAAGCATTTTTTCATATATTCTATTTCATTTTTAATTATACTTGAAAATGCGGGGTGTTACATTCTCCCCTTCTTAAAGGATTTTGTCCCCGAAATCTTCAAGTTAAGAAGAATGTGTCCTACCATCCAATCATCCATCTACTCAATCACCAATCACAGGCATTCATTGTCCTTAAGAGATTTCTAATGCTGTATGAACATATGCAAGAAGTGTGTGTATATGTTCCTTGTCTAATGCAAAGATCAGGCGGTCCACTGATTCAGTTGACCTCCTTAATGCGAATTATGCCAGTGCCATGATTCCAACATGTATGCAATTTTCCTATTCGATACATATCTTTTCTATATGAGTGCACAACCATTCAGTCATATGCAACATCCATGTGCTGAGTCAATCATTTTGCATCCACAAAAATTGAAAATGCTCACACATCCATATGCAGTATGAGAGTGTTTTCAAGCCGATCTAGTGCCTAGTGTGTGTTTATGCATCCACGGGCAACCACTAGCAACCACTTGCATCCACTTGCAACCATCAAACATAACATGTCTCAAACACATGTTTACACCCATTAATTTCTACCTAAAGTTCGAAGATTCGATCGACAGGATACAGTCGAATGATGGAAGCGAGTACAGATAAAACAGAAACTTGGTTCCCATTAGGCATGGGTCCTAAGTATCGGCCCCGAAGACCGAAACCAACATCAAATTGACACCCGGAGGATTACCCTCTTTAAACAATGTCAAAACTGGAAATCTTATCAGAAGTATTCAGATATTTACAGACTACTGGTACAGATCATGTTCCCTAATGATTCTTAGGAAGCTAAGCATGATAGAATCATACCCCACAAAAACTCAGAATGTATGCGTCATACTTGATGCCTAACACAGATATCCCTCAAACCCCAATCTATCACAAACACATGAGTCATAACCCTTATGGGTTTGAGTCTACAACAGAATCAGAAACAATACTTATATTAAAGTGCAGAGACCAAACTACAGAATCAGAGTGTCAGAATCAGAAAGAGTTCTACTCAATAATCAGATAAAGAAATTGAACCTCCTACAAATAGTTTTCCCTATTTTTACCCTATCCACTAGCCTCGAGAGTGCTTGCCTGCGTTCCAGAAGTAGGTCCTGTCCTCTTCCCTTACCCTCGTTTCTTCGGTCAGTTCCTAGTGAAGTGTCCCATCTCACCACAGTTGAAGCAAGCACCCTTCCTCTTTCTGCAATCCTTGTTCAGATAAGTCGGGCTTCCACAAGTAAAACACTTTTCTCCACATTATCTTCAGACTTTTCTTTCCTCTTTTGTGTTTCCTTTTTGCCTTCTTTTTGAACCAGGTTCATATCCATGGGTTTCTTATCTTTGGGTTGTGCTCCTTGGCCAAACTCCCTCATTCTCATCTTTACGATGCTTGTGTAACACGTTGACCAGTCCCTCGAAAGCTGCCTCCATCGCACGGAAAAATCCTACAAAGCTCGAAAGAAAATTAGCCGTAGGTGAAACTACTGCGGCTACAAATGGAAGTCGGGCGCTTATTTGCCCTTTTGACAGGTGTCGTAGTCTTATCAAGCCTAAGGAACCATGCCGCGATGAGGTTACCTCCCAGAAAGCCAGGAGCCCCGGAGACTCGGAAAAAGAAGGAAACAAGGATTCAGACAGAGAATCAAAAGATAGATATATGGCTTTGGGGATTATGTTTTTCAAAATAAACTTTCCTTTTTGAAAATACTTTCTTTTAAAGCCTTTTTGAAAATAGTTTCAAAAACTTTACCCAATCTGGTAACCTTTAGCTCTGATACCAAGTGTAACACCCCACCTCCGTTAAGGTCACTCACAAAGGGAATGCCTTAACTTTGGTGGAGCATTTTAGTAAACAGAACAGAAACTTACAAGACAGATAAAATAGTACTTGAAAAATTTATAACTTTATTCCAACAGAAACCGAAATAAATTTGGTTACATCCTTTCAAATCACATTATCAGAATTCAAGTACAAAATATCAGTCTTGTACAAAAGCCTTCAGAATGCATAGCTTAAAATCATAATTCCCATAGAACGGAAGCTATACAGAGCCAAGCCATACTTTAAGCACTTCAAGCAGAAAAAATCCGGATCAAGCTAAAGTATTTCCTCCTTGGATAACCTGGGGGGAACGGAAGAAAGGAGGCGAAACAACAAGGGTCAGACAAAAAGTCTGGCAAGTCCAGTGATTTTCAGTTATGAACAGATAATAATAACATGACACGAAAATAAAATTGGATGAGAGATAACTATAACAAGTGTAACAGATATAACAGAAGAACGGAATGATATAAGCTATTCTTTAACACTTCTCTGTACTAGTACTAGTATAACAGAATTAGGTGTCACCCTAATGTCTAAACAGAAACAGAAACGGGTACAGAATAATTTAACAGAAACAGAATGCTAATAATGGGCCTTTACTACCCGATCAGAAACAGACAGAAGCAGAAACAGATTAATCCCTGCGGAAACATAATGTAGAATTAGGTGTACACTAGTAATGGGCACCTGAACAGACGGTACCACGCAGAAACAGACAGGTGTTACTACCCAACAGAAACAGACGGTACCAACAGAAACAGACAGAACTAAGTGTACCCTAAAACCCTACCCCAAGCGATCGGCTCCCTAATACATAAATATCCTGTGTCGGCCCCACAGTAAGGTGTATCACTCCCTAAAGTGACAACCAATTGGCACAAACCTATTTACAGATGTCACAGTGTCTTACATCCTCAGAGGCAGACCGGGATCCATGCACGCACATGACCCGGTTGGAACGCACCATCAACACCCCCCGCCATTATCAGAATGAACCGCTTATAATTAGTTCAGTAAGCGTGCCCGGACCCTACTTACTGTTGGGTCAAAGTTTTGATACCAGAAAGGGTTACAGACTAATACAGGTCCCAAACAATAGATGACACAAGTAATTCCCCTCCTAACCTTGTGTCCCCAGACTAACAGATTTCAGCTTAACTTGTCTACAAGTTTCAGACATACAAAGTTTAGATTAACTAGTTCACAGATCAGACAATCAAGTTAACAGGTTTTCAGACTAACGGATCAGATGTTCGGATTAACAGGCTTACAAATTAACTGGTTGCAGATTATCTAACTTTGTATTGGGCCTACGGATTCACGAAACGGGTTTATCAGATTCATTGGTCCAATTGGTTTAACCTTACCCAACACGTTTTAGACATCATATTTATCTCAGATTTTCATTAATTAAATATTAATGCCCAAACCCTTCACATTAGACTGACAGTTTGCGGCTACTGGTTAGGCCGGTTGGTTCCGGGCAGGTTTCCGTTGCAAACTGAGTCTAACCTCGGGTTTCAAGCACGTTATGACTAACTTCTCACATTAGAACCTATTGTTTGCGGCCACTGGAATATGTCGGGCGGTTCCGGGCAGAATTACGCCGCAAACTCATTCTAACCTCGAGTTAGCCATTTTATCTTTGTGGCCAATTAATTAATGATTTACCATTTATGCCCACGCCTAATATAAAGGTCAATTATTCATAACTATAGCCAATTTAGATTATGTCAATAGAGGACTAATTTTATCAACTCAACAGATATAGAAGATAACAGATTTTTTTCCAGATTAGGCGACTTGACGGATTTAGCAGATTAAGCAAACTAGCAGATTTAGCATTTTCAACAGACTTAGCAGATGACAGATTTGGCAGATGAACAAATCTAGCAGACTAGGCAGTAGAGCAGAACTAGCAGATTAAGCAATATAACAGAACTAGCAGATTAGGCAATGTAACAAAACTAACAAATTAGGCAAATATGACATATTTAATCATTTCTTAAAGTTTCACAAACATATCTTGCCTAAGTTCACATGCATAAATAATAGTCTTGATTCACAATATGATCATATACCCCATGTTTTCATTACATTTACATAGCATAGATTATGGTCATAATTTATAATATATCATATGTTTCAATTTTTATTAAACTTGCATAGTACAGAAGATCCATATATAAATCATACCAAATATAGTTATCGACTACTATGCATGTCATATATTCCAAAGATCCCTTACTTAGTTGTTTATTTACATTAATAGATACCCTACTCTCATGTAAATCTTTATACCTAAGCCATATTCTCTTTATCTCAAGTCATATGTTCAATTACCATTTATGTTATAAATATAACATGTCCAGTCATATGTCTCAAATTTATGTTCTAGCTACAGTCCATGTTCTTTCCTCAAATCAGTCACCTATTGGTCATGCCCAAATTATGCATCATTCATTTTATTGTCCCAAACATTTTAGCGTATGTTAATCTCTTATGAGATTGGCTCAGGCTCGTGATAGCCTGGCTATAAAACAGAAAGAGGAAAGAGATACAAAATAAGATCTAAACAGAACAGAACAGATATAACCTCAGATTCAGATTTATAATTCATGTCACAATCAGAATTAACGTTTATATCGGAAAATAACTGTACTTGCCTTGATTGGATTAAAGAAAGAACTTTAATTGTTGTAGAATCATTGCAGAAGCTTTAATCTCTAATTTGAATTGAGTTGCTTAGGTTGATGTTGATTAGCTTCTAGTTTTGATTCCAGCAGAGTAGCGATGCCATTTTTATTTTTATTTAGAACAGAGGCAGAGAAGAAGCAGAATAGAATTGTGTGTAGAGAAGGCTAGGTCTTAGGTTGTTTTTATAGGTGTAGCAATTCATTTCAGCCATCAGATTAACCCTAAAACCAATCCGGACCATCAAAAATCGTCCCTGGGCTTCAAAAACGTGTTCTGGACCGAAACAGGCCGACCAGGTCGACCTGTAGGGGGAAGGTCGACACTATAGTCGACCCCCATGGGGGAGGTCGACTCCCAGGTCGACCCCCGAGTCGACCTGCCCAGTTCTGTGCTGACCGAAACCTTCTGAATCTTCTACAGGCCATAACTTCTTCATCCGGACTCCGATTTTCGAAAACTCAGACTCTATTCATGTAAAATTTCGAGAGGAACGCAATGGTGATGTCCATTTTACCTAATTCCTGATTCTTAAATTATTTATCCTCATTTTACTATCTTTTCTGCTACACACACCGTTATCGAACTAATTTTTCTTCTCTTTCATGTATTAATTATTTCATCTTATGCATCACCATTATTTACCTATCATAAGCATTTTTTCATATATTTTATTTCATTTTTAATTATACTTAAAAATGCGGGGTGCTACACAAGCCATAGCCAAGAGAAATCCAAGCCATACATGAAAGAGCCTTGGAGCTTGGTAAGATCCGAACTAAGCTGTATTCCCACCCTGCGAACCTGGGGGGGGGGGGTGAAACGGATGAAAAAGAGGCGAAACAAAACGGGTCAGTCATAAAGACTGAGTAAGTCCTAGTGACTTCCAGCACAAAAATAGTTAAAGATAATATGGCATGAGTAAACTGAAAGTAAACATAAGCATGATGACAAGGTAAGCAAGAGGCAAGATAACTAAGGATAACATGATGTGATCTTTGTCAAGTAACATCGCAAGGTTCCCATTCAAGATAAACTAAGTATAATTTCGTAAGATTCCTATCAAGCATATCACGATTCTTTTGCTTCGCCATTAAAAGATTTCTGTGATAACTATTTGCTCTGCACCTCCTAACTAGCATCCTCACAAGTGTCTTACAAGGTATGATCCTTATTCTTACTAGTACTCCAACTAGTGTCCTATGTAACAAGGATCCTTACCCCCTACTAGTGTCCCAACTAGTAGCCCGTGTTTTATATAATAAGGTGATCCCACCCACAACTTAGAAATCATAATACTAGTCTTATGTACCCCTAGATGACTACATAGGTGCCGCCTGCCCCTATCTCCACTAGGTGTACCCCTCTTAATATTAATAATAATAGTGGTAGCTTCGTGTACCCCTAGCTGACTACATAGGTGCCGCCTGCTCCTATCTCCACTAGGTGTACCCACTACCCTGCCCCATTCGATCGGCTCCCTAACTCGTAGATACCCGTGCAGGTCCCACAGTGGGGTGTATCAATCCCCAATATGGCAACCTTATACCACGCAAGGAATGCACGCCTTATACCTACACGATGCAACGTCTTATCTACCAGCCTGGGTCCACACACGCATATGAAACCCGTTGGACTTGCGTTGCCACCGCTAACCCGTTTTGACCTCTTACAATCAAACCCAGTATGCGTGTCCCGTCCTCGACATGGGTCGAGCTCACAAAGATACGTAATGGGCTACTGGTCTGAAAAGGGTCCCCTTTCCTCGACACAAGCTTCCCTCCTATGCTTGGTCCCCTCTAGTAATTCTTACTTAACCCCTTCTTATTCATGTCCACTTACATGCTTAAATTTTTGGTTAAGTATACACCAGTTATGTCTTACATGTTACCCATGCCCTCCACTTAACCCCTATGTCATCCTCATGTCTTAATACATGCTTTATCTTGGATAAGTGCTTATAGGTTATATTTTACATGTCATTCATATTACCCCCAACGTCTGGGTTTAACCAAGCGCCTTGGCTTTATCTGCCATTAGACCCTATGTCTATCCATTAATTATGCGCTTGTGCTACCTCATCAGTCTTATCGTTTAACTTGGTTATTTCCATTCATACCAACCTTCAACTTTGCTTATTAATTCAATTCTTAACTTGCACTATATTAAGTCCATTAATAAGCCCACAACATGTTATTACTATGATTCAGACATTAACCCCCGTTATGGTACAATAACATGTTCTTATTCAATCTTTACAACCAAGTACCCCTTAACTTACAAACACACTGGAGAGAGAGAATAATTCCCTAAATACCAACCCCGAAGACCGGAATAAACATTAGATTGATACTCAGAGGATTATCCAACCTAACCAATGTTTTGTTCCATTTTATAATATAACTTATGTCGCCTTCAATTGTAAATTCATTCTTGTCTTTACATATTGCTTAATCTACAATGAAGCACATCTTTCCTTATTACATAAGTTATCTCATCTTATCTATTGTTCCGCCTAACTTACTTTATTCGATAAGTTATCATTCCCACTTAGGCATTAATTAAGATTTACTAAACTCAACCATTCATGTCATAACAGTTAAGTGTCATTCGCCTAATCATATTACTTAACCCGCCCATTCATACCATATTGGTTAAGTGTTCTTAGTTTACTTAACCCTACCCACTGGTCTAATTACCATGTTATGTTGGTTAAGTATTACTATTCGTATTTCCATATGTCACCCACATGTCACCCACAAGTCACCCACTTAACCCCATGTCCCACCACATGTTTATCTGGTTAAGTATTTCTTAATTCATTATGGCCGTAACCCTATAAAGACCTCTCACATTAGACTGACATTTATGGCAGATGGATTTGTCGGGCGGGTCCGGGCAGTCTTACACCATAAAAGAGTCTAACCTCGTGTCTTTACAACTGTTACGCTTTTAATTTGGGCCTAGGACCTCTCACATTGGGCTACCATTTGTGACTACTGGATTCGCCGGGCGGGTCCGGGCAGTTTTACGTCACAAATGAGTCCAACCTCGTGTCCTAAGCATTGATTATCACTTATAATCATTTACCCCAGTCTTAATAATTTCCCTATTCAAATTATTAATTAATTCCTCATTTAATGATCTCCATAATTGACTCAATTATGTTCATCAATTAATGGTATGCAAAATCATACCAATTTTACCACAATTTATCTTATGCCATTAAAGGCAACTTATCTCAATTTATATTTATCCCTCCTTTAAGGCTATTACATTCCAACTACCCAAAACCCACTTAGGCATGTTCATATTAGCCCTCATAAATTATCATATGTGTTTCAACTACAAATCTCACATAATTAACATATGCCCACGTTCTAGATTACATATCAATTTTACATATGCCTAATTCATACCAAATTTACATATGTTCAGTTCATGCCATTTTATATGTATGCCAATTTACACCTATCAAGTTCTAGCCAAATTACATATGCCAATCCCAATTCTTGCAATTACCATTTTAATGGCAATACCCAATTATCAAATTTCATATTAATTGCAATAATACCCGTATATCGAATTTTCATGTTATGCCATCAATTCCACCAATCACATATATCCAAATAGGTAATATTCCCATACTTTCCCCCGTATTCAATCGTATGCAAAATCGTGGTTTAGGCCTAGATCTGAAATTGATCTAGGTTCATCAAAAGAAAATAAATAGGGAAAGGTAGAATTTTGCAATAAAACAAGATCAGAGAGAAAACAACATAAAAACATCATGATAGGCATAAAGATTGGATCTTGATAATAATATCAACATGAATCCAAGAAAGTGATTTACAACGACTGAATAGAGCATGAACTAGACATAAGAATGGAGATGAACAAGTCTCAAAACTCAAGATTCAAAAGGTAAACAGGAATAGGTCTGAATTGATAATCCTGCTTATATCCAATTACACTTTATTCCATAGCCATATTAAAATTAATTATTTTAATCTAAAAAGTAATTAGAACTTACATAGCATGGCTAGCGAATTAAGAACTGAAATCGATGTAGAAACGTTGTAGAGTTGTTAATTCATCTCCTTGAATTGTTGTAGAAGTCTTCATCTTTGCATTGGATTGCGTATGAAAGCTTAAGAAGAAGATTAGAGAAGGCGGCCATGATCAAGAGGGATTTTAGCAGTATAATGGTGTAAGAATGATTTGTGTGAGTTAGGATAGGTCTTAGGTTGTTTTTATAGGTGTAGCAACTCATTTCAGCCATCGGATTAACCCTAAAACTGATCCGGACCATCAAAAATCATCTCGGGCCTCAAAAATGGGTTCTGAGCCACACCAGGTCGACCTATACAGGGGGGAGGTCGACACTACAGTCGACTTGGGGGGGGGGCAGGTCGACTATGCAGTCGACACTACAGTCGACCTAGGGCCAGTCTGCCTGAAAGTCTGCTGAATCTTGTTTTGGCCATAACTTGGTCATACGGACTCCGATTTTCGAAAACTTGGACTCTATTTCATGTAGAATTTCGAGAGGAACGCAATGTTGATGTCCATTTTACCTAATTCCTGATTCTTAAATTAATTATCCTTATTTTACTATCTTTTTCGTTACACATACCGTTATCGAACTAATTTTTCTTCTCCTCCATGTATTAATTAATTCTTCTTTTGCATCACCATTATTTACCTATCTAAGAATATTTTCATATATTTTATTTTTAATTATATTGAAAAAAAAATGTGGGGTGTTACATTCTCCCCTCCTTAAAGGATTTCGTCCCCGAAATCTTCAAGTTAAGAAGAATGTGTCCTACCATCCAATCATCCATCTACTCAACCATCAATCACAGGCATTCATTGTCCTTAAAAGGTTTCTAATGCTGTATAAACATATGCAAGAAGTGTGTGTATATGTTCCTTGTCTAATGCAAATGATCAGGCCTGATTGATCTTCTAGATGCAAAATATGTTTAGTGCCATGAGTCCAACATGTATGCAAATAGTCCTAGTCACATAAACACTATATGTGTGCACAAACATCCATCCATATGCAACATCCGTATGATAATACATTCAATTTCATCCATAAACAAGTGTAAACACTCATGCATATGCAATATGAAAGGTGACTGAGCCGATCTAGTACCTAATATGCGTGTATATGCATCCATGAGCAACCACTTGCAACCATCAATCATAACATGTCTCAAACACATGTTTACACCCAACTGTTCCTACCTAAAGATATAGTCGAATGATAGAAGCAAGTAAAAACTCTGCGCCCATCAAAGCTGGAAATCTACCTCACATATATACTGATTAGGAGAAGAATTCCCTAAGCATCAGCCCCGAAGACCGAAATCAACATCAGACTGACACCCAAAGAAATTCTCAACCCACCCAATATATATGTGATTCTAGGAAACTAAGCATGATGGACTCCTTTTAGGTCTCAAGAAATCCCTTCCTAAAACCAACCCATATCCTATAAAAACCAAAAGGTTTAATCAACCCAACGGACACCCTCAAGCCTCAGCATGTAAAACTAACAGATGAGTCATACTCCCTATGGGGTTTGCAACATAAATTGGATTGAGAATAGGACCAAGAGGATATACACAAAAGATAGCATGCAAGTAAGCTCTACAGGAAAAAGGAATCAAGAATATACTCTTAAAAAGAGATGTGATGCACGAATCTAGTCTTCAATCTTCTAAGTCGCATTTCCTTGAGCTTAACTCCATTGTGCTTTGACCGTCTTCAACTTCACAATTTCATAGCTCCTTGATTCTTATTTCCTTCACTGTTGCCTCCCATTCCACTTTCACTTATTCTCCCTCTAGTATACTCGGTCTCAAACATAACTATGTACTGAGGGTTCCATGTAAGCTCTCCAAAATTCACTAGTGAATCTTGAATCTCGTTCACTTACTAAGATGATTCTCTCCATCTCTTGCATAAGTGAAATGAACCATCCGCCTTAGTGGCGAACACTACTCGAGCGGATCAATAAATGTATCTAGAGATTCTAGGTAACTAAGCATAGCAAAAACCCTAAGGGTTACACTAGACTTCGAGGGCATTACCGAGGCAAGTCAAGAGTCTAACTACCCTCCTTTCAAAACCGAGAATGGCACCCTTATTGGATAACCACTCCATCCCTAGAATCCACTCCTAGCCCAAAAATCATAAGCATTCCTTCTAAGCTCAATACCTTGTATAGACATTCTCAAATCCAAACAAATCATGAATAAATGAGCCAATTCCCCAACAGGATTTGAGACAAAAATTGGGATCCTCCAATACGCTAGTACTAAGGTGCAGAGACTCGACTATCGAAGCAGAATTAAAAGGATGCGATGTACAAAAACAAAGTTCTAGTGGGATGATAGAAAAGAAAAGCTAAACCTTAAACGGTAACGTTACCACCTCCCTTAGGTACGCTTGTAGTGAGAGCATACATTTGCCCTCTCGACGATCCTGTCCTTTGCCCTTGTTCTTGTCCTATAATACTTAACTACACTCCCTCCTTACCATACTAAAGATACTCTCTCTTGTCATGGGTTCTATTATTCTTTCACTTTGGCCTCTTTCCTTTCACCTTCTTCCTCCTTCGTGGATTAAGCTATAACAACTAGTCTCTTGTTCCTATTGTCCTTGTATAGTTTGTTGACAAGTCCTTCGAAGCTACCTCCAACGCACGACAACTCTACACAACATGAAATAAGATTGGATGCAGATGGAACTACTGCAGTTATAGATGGAGGTTGGGCACTTCTTTGCCCTCCGACATATGTCGGATGCCTACGAAACTATGGTGAAAAGAGAGAGAGGAGAGATTTCAGGAGGGAATCAAAAGATAGTGCATATGGCTTTGGGGAATACGCCTTTTAATCAAAAAAAAATTTTCTTGAAAATTTGCTTCTTTGTAAATGTTTTGAAAACTAGTTCAGAAGGTTTTTGAAAACTTTTGCCCAGTCTGGTAACCTTCTGCTCTGATACCAATTGTAACACCCCACATCCATTAAGGTCACTCACAAAGGGAATGCCTTAACTTCAATGGAGCATTATGGGTACTGGAACAGAAATATTACAAGACAGACATATATAAAACAACGGAAAGTAAAGTGGAAGTACTTCAAATCATTTATTAAATATAAGTGTTTACAAGAAAAGCCCATCAACTTCCAATACCCAATTACATAGTTAAAATATCTGTCTTGCTCAAAAACAAAGAAGCATATGAACATACTGTAGTATTCCCCAATAAAACAAAGCAAGCCATAGCCAAGAGAAATCCAAGCCATACATGAAAGAGCCTTGGAGCTTGGTAAGATACGAACTAAGCTGTATTCCTACCCTGCGAACCTGGGGGGGGGGGAACGGAAGAAAAAGAGGCGAAACAAAACGGGTCAGTAATGAAGACTGAGTAAGTCCTAGTGACTTCCAGCACAAAAATAGTTAAAGATAATATGGCATTAGTAAACTGAAAGTAAACATAAGCATGATGACAAGGTAAGCAAGAGGCAAGATAACTAAGGATAACATGATGTGATCTTTGTCAAGTAACATCGCAAGGTTCCCATTCAAGATAAACTAAGTATAATTTCGTAAGATTCCTATCAAGCATATCACGATTCCTCTGCTTCGCCATTAAAAGATTTATGTGATAACTATTTGCTCTGCACCTCCTAACTAGCATCCTCACAAGTGTCTTACAAGGAATGATCCTTATTCTTACTAGTACTCCAACTAGTGTCCTATGTAACAAGGATCCTTACCCCCTACTAGTGTCCCAACTAGTAGCCCGTGTTCTATATAATAAGGTGATCCCACCCACTACTTAGAAATCATAATACTAGTCTTATGTACCCCTAGCTGACTACATAGGTGTCGCCTGCCCCTATCTCCACTAGGTGTACCCCTCTTAATATTAATAATAATAGTGGTAGCTTCGTGTACCCCTAGCTGACTACATAGGTGCCGCCTGCTCCTATCTCCACTAGGTGTACCCACTACCCTGCCCCCATTCGATCGGCTCCCTAACTCATAGATACCCGTGCAGGTCCCACAGTGGGGTGTATCACTCCCCAATATGGCAACCTTATACCATGCAAGGAATGCACGCCTTATACCTACACGATGCAACAACGTCTTACCTACCAGCCCGGGTCCACACACGCATATGAAACCCGTTGGACTTGCGTTGCCACCGTTAACCCGTTTTGACCTCTTACAATCAAACCCAGTATGCGTGTCCCGTCCTCGACATGGGTCGAGCTCACAAAGATACGTAATGGGCTACTGGTCTGAAAAGGTTCCCCTTTCCTCGACACAAGCTTCCCTCCTATGCTTGGTCCCCTCTAGTAATTCTTACTTAACCCTTCTTATTCATGTCCACTTACATGCTTAAATTTTTGGTTAAGTATACACCAGTTATGTCTTACATGTTACCCATGCCCTCCACTTAACCCCTATGTCATCCTCATGTCTTAATACATGCTTTATCTTGGATAAGTGCTTATAGGTTATATTTTACATGTCATTCATATTACCTCCAACGTCTGGGTTTAACCAAGCGCCTTGGCTTTATCTGCCATTAGACCCTATGTCTATCCATTAATTATGCGCTTGTGCTACCTCATCAGTCTTATCATTTAACTTGGTTATTTCCATTCATACCAACCTTCAACTTTGCTTATTAATTCAATTCTTAACTTGCACTATATTAAGTCTATTAATAAGCCCACAACATGTTATTCCTATGATTCAGACATTAACCCCCGTTATGGTACAATAACATGTTCTTATTCAATCTTTACAACCAAGTACCCCTTAACTTAGAAACACACTGGAGAGAGAAAATAATTTCCTAAATACCAACCCCGAAGACCGGAATCAACATTAGATTGATACTCAGAGGATTATCCAACCTAACCAATGTTTTGTTCCATTTTATAATATAACTTATGTCGCCTTCAATTGTAAATTCATTCTTGTCTTTACATATTGCTTAATCTACAATGAAGCACATCTTTCCTTATTACATAAGTTATCTCATCTTATCTATTGTTCCGCCTAACTTACTTTATTCCATAAGTTATCATTCCCACTTAGGCATTAATTAAGATTTACTAAACTCAACCATTCATGTCAAAAAAGTTAAGTGTCATTCGCCTAATCATATTACTTAACCCGCCCATTCATACCATATTGGTTAAGTGTTCTTAGTTTACTTAACCCTACCCACTGGTCTAATTACCATGTTATGTTGGTTAAGTATTACTATTCGTATTTCCATATGTCACCCACATGTCACCCACTTAACCCCCATGTCCCACCACATGTTTATCTGGTTAAGTATTTCTTAATTCATTAAGTCGTAACCCAATAAAGACCTCTTACATTAGATTGACATTTATGGCAGATGGATTTGCCGGGCGGGTCCGGGCAGTCTTACACCATAAAAGAGTCTAACCTCGTGTCTTTACAACTGTTACGCTTTTAATTTGGGCCTAGGACCTCTCACATTGGGCTACCATTTGTGACTACTGGATTCGCCGGGCGGGTCCGGGCAGTTTTACGTCACAAATGAGTCCAACCTCGTGTCCTAAGCATTGATTATCACTTATAATCATTTACCCCAGTCTTAATAATTTCCCTATTCAAATTATTAATTAATTCCTCATTTAACGATGTCCATAATTGACTCAATTATGTTCATCAATTAATGGTATGCAAAATCATACCAATTTTACAACAATTTATCTTATGCCATTAAAGGCAACTTATCTCAATTTATATTTATCCCTCCTTTAAGGCTATTACATTCCAACTACCCAAAACCCACTTAGGCGTGTTCATATTAGCCCTCATAAATTATCATATGTGTTTCAACTACTAATCTCACATAATTAACATATGCCCACGTTCTAGATTACATATTAGTTTTACATATGCCTAAGTCATACCAAATTTACATATGTTCAGTTCATGCCATTTTATATGTATGCCAAATTTATGCCAATTTACACCTATCAAGTTCTAGCCAAATTACATATGCCAATCCCAATTCTTGCAATTACCATTTTAATGGCAATACCCAATTATCAAATTTCATATTAATTGCAATAATACCCATATATCGAATTTTCATGTTATGCCATCAATTCCACCAATCACATATATCCAAATAGGTAATATTCCCATACTTTTCCCCGTATTCAATCATACGCAAAATCGTGGTTTAGGCCTAGATCCGAAATTGATCTAGGTTCATCAAAAGAAAATAAATAGGGAAAGGTAGAATTTTGCAATAAAACAAGATCAGAGAGAAAACAGCATAAAAACATCATGATAGGCATAAAGATTGGATCTTGATAATAATATCAACATGAATCCAAGAAACTGATTTACAACGACTGAATAGAGCATGAACTAGACATAAGAATGGAGATGAACAAGTCTCAAAACTCAAGATTCAAAGGTAAACAGGAATAGGTCTGAATTGATAATCCTGCTTATATCCAATTACACTTTATTCCATAGCCATATTAAAATTAAGTATTTTAATCTAAAAAGTAACTAGTACTTACATAGCATGGCTAGCGAATTAAGAACTGAAATCGATGTAGAAACGTTGTAGAGTTGTTAATTCATCTCCTTGAATTGTTGTAGAAGTCTTCATCTTTGCATTGGATTGCGTATGAAAGCTTAAGAAGAAGATTAGAGAAGGCGGCCATGATCAAGAGAGATTTTAGCAGTATAACGGTGTAAGAATGATTTGTGTGAGTTAGGCTAGGTCTTAGGTTGTTTTTATAGGTGTAGCAACTCATTTCAGCCATCGGATTAACCCAAAAACTGATCCGGACCATCAAAACTCATCCCGGGCCTCAAAAATGGGTTCTGAGCCACACCAGGCCGACCAGGTCGACCTATACAGGGGGGAGGTCGACACTACAGTCGACTTGGGGGGGGAGGGGCAGGTCGACTTTGCAGTCGACACTACAGTCGACCTGGGGTCAGTCTGCCTGAAAGTCTGCTGAATCTTGTTTTGGCCATATCTTGGTCATACGGACTCTGATTTTCGAAAACTTGGACTCTATTTCATGTAGAATTTCGAGAGGAACGCAATGGTGATGTCCATTTTACCCAATTCCTGATTCTTAAATTAATTATCCTTATTTTACTATCTTTTCCGTTACACACACCATTATCGAACTAATTTTTCTTCTCCTCCATGTATTAATTAATTCTTCTTATGCATCACCATTATTTACCTATCTAAGAATATTTTCATATATTTTATTTTTAATTATATTGAAAAAAAAATGCGGGGTGTTACACGGAGAGTCTTCAAAATTTCCCTTAAATGTATGACATGCTCTTCCTCACTCTTCGAGAAGATCATAATATCATCCACAAAGACTACAACGAACTTATGTAGAAACTACCGAAACACCCTACTCATTTGATCCACAAAATAGGCGGGTGCATTCGTCAACCCAAAAGTCATGATGATCCACTCGAAGAAACCATCTAGATTTCTAAAAGCGGTATTGTCTATATTGTCCTTGGCCACCCTCAACTGATGAAACCCCATGGCCAAGTCAAACTAGGAGAAAACAGATGCACCAATAAGCTAGTCAAACAGATCATCTGTCCTCGGAAGTGGGCGCCTATTCTTCTTTGTGAGCTTATTCAACTCCCTCTAATCCACGCATAAGAGAAGCGAGTCGTCCGCCTAAGCTGCAAAGACGACTGGAGAGCCTCATTTAGATATGCTTCACCTAATAAATCCCTTCTCAACTAGCTCCCCTACTTACTTGCTGAGCTCCCTCCGCTCCCTAGGAGCCATGTGGCGCACAGGCAATGCGACTGGCTTTGCATTATCCACCAAGTATATCTGGAAATCAATCTCTCCCCTTGGAGGTAAACCCCTAACCTCCTCAAAAACATCTGAATACTCACAGACTACTAGTACTGATTGTAAATCATCAACAGAAGCATCAAGTGATTCTAGGAAACTAAGCATGACAGACCCCTTAGGGTCACAAGAAATCTCGAGAGTCCTCCCATGAAAAGTCAAAAGCCTAACGACACTCCTCTCATAGTCCAGAATGGCACCATACATGCCTAGCCAAACCATCCCTAGAATCAAACCATAGCCCATGAAACCAAGCACATATGTGTTGCACTCAAACTCGGCGCCTAACACAGATATCCTCAAACCCTGACAAATCTTAGACGAATGAGTCGTGCCCTCAATGGGGTTTGAGAAAACAATGGGATCCAAAACCATATTAGTACTAAGGTGCAGAGACTCAACCACCGAATCAAATATAAAGGAATGTGATGCTCCATAATAAAAAAGAGTTCTAACATGGTGATTGGAAAGCTAAATCAAACCTTTAACAGAAACATTCCTACCTCCGTCTGGTACACTGGCCATGACAGCATGCACCTGCCCTTCAGAAGATCCTGCCCTTTGGCCCTGTCCTTGCTTCTTCGGGTACTCCTTGGTATATTGTCCGACCTCACCACAGTGGAAACAAGCATTCTTCCTTTTTCTGCAATCTTTGCTCAAATGACCAATGCGTCCACAACTATGAAATTTCCTATTGTCTCGAGCTTTGTCCTTCTTTCCTCCCTTCTTTTGTTGTTCTTTCTTGGGCCACACTTTCTTGTTGTGTGTCCCAACAATCTTAGCCTCTTTCTTTTCGCCTTTATCTTCTTCGTGCATCAATGCCATATCAACGAGTTTTTCGAAAGTTACCACCATTGGAATATGAGACATAGCCAGCCCATTAAGTGTTCATTTAACCATCTAGCAAACCTGAAAGCTTTCTTGTGCGGGGTATTCACTAGCTCCAAACCAAACCTTGCCAATTGATTGAACTTATTGACATACTCTTTGATAGACATGCCTCCTTGCTTAAATGCCAGAAACCTTGCCATTTGTATACTCTCTTTGGCCCAAGAAATAAATTTCATCTCGAATCTCAGTCGAAAATCATTACAAGTCTCAACTAGATGCTCTGCTTGCGTCATTCCCACCAAAATAAAGCCTCATCCTTCAGGTACCAAATGACCAACAGAATCTTCCTACAGTCGTCAACCTCCAAAATCCCAAACGAATCCTCCAATTCTTTAAGTCAATTCCTTGCTTCTACAAAAGTCTCAATTCCTCGGAAAGGCTTTCCTCCCATAGCACAGAAATCCTTGTATATCTTGGAGAAACTACTCGCTTATAGAGGAGGAGGCGGAACAATGACTGCAGTTGTGGGAGGGGCGTCTGCTTGGCCTCCGACAGGCGCCACAGCCTCGAGATACCTACAGAACCAAGCCGGTATCAGAACGCCCTTGGGAATATTCGGCTCCCCAAACATGCTGAAAAGAAAGGAAAGGGGGATTCAAACAGAGAATCGAAATGTAATTCATATGGCTTTGGGGAATGTGTTTTTCAAAAACAGACTTTTCTTTTGAAAATGCTTTCTTATTACAACCTTTTGAAAACAATTAAAAACCTTTTTATCTGATCTTGTAACCTTCAACTCTGATAACAAATGTGATACCACAAATCCGTTAATGTAACTCTTTATCAGAATGCATTAAGTTCCATGAAGCGTTATAGATAAACAGAAACAGAAACATCACAAGATAGATATGAAATAACAGCGGAATTTAAAACTTTATTTTTCAAACAGAAAATATCGTGGTCCAAAATCCAGTTACAACATAAGTCTTAAATACAGAAAACCCATTACATCAAATTAAAATATCTGCCTTTTACTAAAATCATCAGAGTACAGTAATATTAAATCAAAGTTCCCAAAGATAGCCATAGGAAGGTAGACAGGAAATCAAAGCGGTACATCTAAGCAGCTATAAGCAACAACAGAAGAGAGAATCCTAATCAAGCCTAAGTATTCCCACCTTGAGAACCTAGGGGAAACAGAAGAGAGAGAAAAGGAAACAAAATGGGTCAGACATAAAGTCTGGCGAGTCTAGTAACTTTTAGCATATAAATAAGCAAAAGCATCATGAAAGGCATATGAACTGGATGGGAGAGATAACAGTATCATAAGACAGGTATAACAGACTGAACGGGATAAGCAGGATGAACATAACATATTACGCTTCTCACATACTTTTCTCTGCAATAATACTAGTATAACAGACAAATTGGCCCCAACAAAAACGTTGTGGTAGACTTAGGTGTAATTTTAGTGATGTGTTTTACCCCTAAACGATAATAACAGGCTGCCCAACAGAAATAATAGGTATTACCCCAACAATATAATGGGCACGTAAACAGGAAGGACATGATGTACCCTAATTACTACCTCAATCGAGTGGCTCCCTATCCCGTTAAATACCCTGTGCCGACCCCACAATAGGATGTATCACTTCCTAATGTGGAAACGCCCAGATAGACAATGCCATATCTACTGGTGTTATAGCGTCTTATTTTCCCGAAGCAAATCCTTGCACGCACATGACTCCACTGAAATGCTCCATCAGACAACTCCACCCATATGGACCACTTATAATCAACTCAGTAAGTGTTCCCTCAGACCTACCTAGTTCGGGGTCCCCCTTTGGATACTAGTATGGGTTATGGACTGATACTCGTCCCACACAACAGATGATACAAGTCACCAACTAGGCTTACATCCCCACTACTAGGATTTTGACACGTTATGCCAAATAGATTAACTAGCCCGCATAATCACAACATATAAAACATGTTAAGTTTATCGAATTCATATAACCCTAACAGATATAATAGGTTAAGCCTGTCATATTAGTAGGTTAATATAACCACCATAGATTAAACATATTTAGTTAACCTCGTAGATTCAATAAATTTACTAAAGCCCACAGATTCAACATATATACTTAACCCCACAGATTCAATCAGTTATAGTTTAACGGCATATATAATCCCCACGGATTAAACAGGTAAAGTATCATAGGTTAACAGGTTATTATCATTCCCCGATTGTGTATGTTAATGCACCAGAACTCTCACATTAAGTTGACCACTTGTGGAGCTGGACATGCCGGGCAATTCCCGGCAGACTTCTACCACAAGTTGGACTTAACCTCGTGTCTTAGCACTGTTACATGTATATTTATGCACTAGACCCCTCACATTAAATTAACAACTTATGGATGTTGGATTTTCCGAGCGGTTCTGGGTAGACTTCTACCACAAGTTGAATTTAACCTCGTGTATAAGTGCGGTTACGATTTCTTAATTGTCATAATTGTGTTAACAATATTTTTGGTCTAATAACCCTATTTAGGAGTTACTCATGCTCATTATAGGTTTTCAATTAAAGAATTCATTTTCAACAGATTTCAGCGGATTATTTACTTTAACAGATTAAACATCTCCGCAAGTTACAACTGGTTACTTATAATTTCATTAACATGTTCCACTTAATCTTAAATTAAGGCTAGATATTTATATGCCCTAAATTACGGTCACAACTCATAGTATAACATATGCCCCAAGTTTGGTCTTACATTATATATAGGTTATGTCTCCAAATCCTAATCATGGTTCATAATACAAGTTATGCCCCTAATTTACCTTTCCCTACCATTCCCAATTTCATCCGTTCGCATATTTCAGTGATAGGCCTAGGCTCGAAGGTAGCTTAGGCTATAAAAAAAAGGTAAAAAGGGAGAGAAGAGAATAGAAACAGACATAATAACGGAATAGGCACATGATAAAAGAAATAGGTATATCAGAAATATGCATACAAGAACTGAATAGTAGATCAGGTGTATACGTAATGGTTGATCTGCTTAGGTATGAATCAGATTTTTAACAGACGTAGGTTTAAATCCAGATTTATAGACATGTCAAGATTACTTGTTGAATGTTTATGTCTAAAAATAAAGCGTACTCACAGAGACTGGATCTAAAGAGTAGATAAAAGAATGTTGATGTTGTAATAGAGATTATTGAATACGTATAAGTCATTATTGCAGAAGAATAGGCTAATTTAAATCCAAGCTGGGGCAATATCTCTGTGTCTCCATTGTTTTGGGTGAATAAAACAATAGAAATGACGTCCTATTTACAGCCTACCGCCGACGAATCTTGTTCAGAAATGCATGCAGGTGCAGGGAAGTAATCTGCACCAGATCTGGGGTGGTACGACCCCAGGGTCGACACCTCCTTTTATGGGTCAACCCTAGGATCGACCCTATGTGGTGCAGGTCGACCCCCAACATGCCAGAATCCCACTTTGACTTCCCGCTCTGATTTTGGAATTATTTTGAATTCTAAACTTGATTTGTTTATATATAATTCTCTTATACACATACAAACTTCTAAGCTTAATAACTTCCTTATACGTTGTACGTTTTATGCAAACTCGGAGTCAAACTTAAGCAGAATTCCGAGATGAACGCAATGGTGCAGTCCTTTTTTACTTATTCCCAAATATTTAATTATGTATTCTTTAATTTATCATTATAGTGTTCTTTAAATTATGGGGTGTTACACTTTTGGAATGGAGCAGTTCCGTGGATGTCAAGATAAGTCCTTTCCAGGCATGAATGAGTTCAATGTAAGATGGGAACTTTGGCTCGTAGCGAGGTCGTGAGTTTCAATGGGAGTCCTTTCTCAAGCATAGGCAGCCCTGAGCTGACTATAAAGTTGGTTTGGTGTACGGGTTTTTCATCATGGGAGTCATCCTCCCTTAGAAATCTTTAGCCTCGAAGTAGAATTCAAGCACCTGCTCTAAGCAAAGTATCTGGCTCGATCCTGATCTGAGGTGCCTCGACGGGCACATATCCAACTTTCGAAACTACGGGAGTTCCTGTATCCAAAGCTGCACGCACTGGCACTTGAGAGATATTGGAAATACGTGATCCTAAGATCTGATTGATGACAGCCTAAGTTGAGCCTTGAACGAGACTAGGGGTGTTTCCCCCAAGCCTAGCAGATCCGATAGCTATCTGCGAATTGGTGTCGATATAGGGTTGTTCTTCGGGAACTGCCCCCCATTCCTAAGATAATCCTTGTGGAATCATGGCACTAGTTCCGATCATATTGCCTTACACTGACTGCCTCGTTAGTCGTTCGAGTCGGGCGAGAAGAGTGGCCATAGTGACTTCCTATCGACGGAAATGCTTTTCCTGTTATTCCAAGCAAGAAGTAAAATCTTTAGTTAAATCATTGACAACTCCGTCAATGTCGTCACGAGTAACTAAGTTTGATGGGTGTCCGATCGAGTAGAGTTCTTGCTCCTTTTCCACACCTGCTCCTTCCGAGCGAGCTAGCTGTTCCTTTTAAGCATGGCGAGAAGCGAGTGAGATCTGTTTCCCAAAGAAAGTTGAGGCTAAATTCCAAAATGTGATGACCAAAGTCAAGAGCTAAAGTCGAGAACTAAAGCTGAAAACTGAAGTCGAGAACTAATACTCAAGCTGTGTGCCCCCTACCTGGTGCGCCAAAGCGTACGTCCACTTTATAGTAATCATTCATCATATAATAGCTGATTACAATTGTTGTACAAATTCAGGTAATATTTGGGTGTAAAGTGTTACAATAGAACAATTTTTTTTAATTCTATACTTTGACCAAAATGCCCTTCTTCTTCTTCGTTGAACAAAAATATGGTGCGATGTCCAAAAAGTAGCTTCAATGTCCAAGAAATTCCAAAGATATCCAAAACAGTCCAAAAATAGTGTAGATGTCCAAAAAAATGCCAAATGTTGTAGGCAAACATTTGTCCAACGTTAAGAAATTCAAAATAAGTCCAAAATCCATGGGGAAGATGAAGGCAGCCATTAATGGTGATTGAGAGCTTCAATCTTGTATGTTAATGTGTAGGAAGAGTGAAAATGAGCCAACCCATTTGAATTCAAAGCTTGGGGGTATTTATAGGTGAGTTTTGGGTCTAACTACAAAAATTTCGTATCTCCAAGGGATGCGTAATTCACATTCCAAAAATTTTGCATCCCACAATCACCTGTCGGATACGTTAAAATGCTACTAGGACAATGGCATTATACGGAAATTTTTGTAGCCCCTCTAAGGGAACGAAATTTGCAATGCGAAATTTCCACTGTGCCAAGCCAATTTGCCAAGTGATCCGTCTGTATTTGAAACGTAGTTTTTGCCAATTTTCATGTGCGAATCACTATATTTTTTTGTATCAAATTTAATGATCGACCACTTCTCTAGATGTGATCAGCTAAGCAAAAACATGTGATTTTTGATGATTTTCACGTGTCGATCACTTGTTTTCGAATGTACCAAACCAAAATTTTGCCAAGTGCTGGATTTTGATGTCGTGAGTCGTGCAAGTCTTTTTCATGATCGTGCCACGTCGATCAGCTGTTTTTGGGTGATCGACACATGGTTTTTCCAAATCCCGATTTTACCAAGTTTGATCACACTGCGAGTTGCGCAAGCCATATTTCGTGATTGTGCCATGCCGATCAGCTATTTTCAGTGATCGACACATGATTTTACCAAGTTTGAACCACATAACAGCTATATCTAATAGAAAGAGAGGGAACCATTTGACCATGACATCATCAAACTCCCCCAGTACCTCCATATGGAGAACGTATCGCATAAGGTGAGTGGTAGGATCCTTCTAACCACCGTAAGCTTGCAAATCCGAAAGCTTAAAGTCTGGCGAATTTCAAGAGTTTCTGATGATTTAAGTGAATGGACATTGATTCAGGTCTAAGTCCGAGAGAGGTTATCCACCTCTCAAAATCCTTCTTATCATGTTCGTGATATGATTGTCACTATTAAGTGGCTGACGCCAATCTCTAACTCCAACACTCGCAGCTCGAGTGTTCTGTGCATCTAACCAAAAGTTTAAGCCTGAGCTTGCCTCGTTTCCATGTCCAACTCCTAAATTAGAGTTCATAGCAGGATCAGATGCCAAGTTAGCATCACACAGAGGTTTCCCTTTGTTTCCATGGGATCATTATCGATCCCTCTAGTGGGTTCGGTACCAAATTCTTTAGGTGCAAGGGAAGTTGCCCATGAGTTTAACATGAAATTTTGTGCGTTTCCAGATTCGGTTCTAGTAGATGTGTTTTGGTTTTTAAATGTCCTTGGTTGTTCAATTTGATTAAAGAATTTAGCCATCATTTTCTCTAGTTGTTTTAGCAGTTTCTCCTGATACTAGAGGCAGTTTTACAAGTTGTCCGCCAGTTTATCCATATCCTCCCAAGTCAAGTATAAGGCAGCATCCCCTTCAAAAGAAGCCTGTTTCTTCCCTTATTTAATTGATGTTCCTTCTAGTTGTCTATACATGGCTTTCTTCTTTCCAATGGTTTCCTTAGGAGAGAAATGTCTTTGAGTTTAAGTAGTTGACGCTTCCTGGAGCACCAAAAATTTGACATGTGATTTTGGTTAATCAAATAACGATGCCTGATTTAAATCAAAACCATATAATTATTACAAAGTATTCACATGTTGCAATCACAAAATGAAATAAAATAAATGGAGATACAATATTTATAGTAAATGGGCAAGTGTGCCTATATCCATTTAGGTGTAATCGGTTGTTTATATTGTTTGACTGGAAGTATAGTTCGATCTGATCTTAAGAGTATGGAGGAAAAGTTGTTTTTGTTAAGCTATAGCAATATTCTTGCGTAGTAGTGTCAAAAAGAAAACCCAAGGTCCAAATGAGCCATTTGATGTCCTATTTATGGTTGTAAAAAAGCAAGGATTGACCATAAATAGAGGAGAAAAAGTAGGATCTACATGTTGATTGAGCATGGGGAAGGATTGGATCGGATCTCTAAAAAACTAGGGATAATTACCGATCTTTTTGAGGGATCAGTATGGATCTATCGACCTAGTCCCATTAATTGCCTAAGAACCAAATTCTCATGCTTTTTATCGATTTATTCATTTCCATGCAAATTCATGTGTTGTACATCCATTTCTGTTGGATCGGACTTAATGTACCAAGACCGATCCAATGCAGTTTCGATGCCAGATCGGTACTGGATCACAAGGCCGATCCCATGATGTTTTTTTTGTGTATGATCCGATCACTAAATGGATCAGGTATATGTTGGGATCTAAAGTTGTGATCCACGCTTTTCTTATGATTCGATCAAGATGATCCTCCTTCTGGCTTGTACGATCTGATTCCTCTATTGATCGATCATTTGCCAGATGTGTAAATACATATGCCAATCCATGTAAACTTGGTGGTCCACTCGGTATACATGTGTCAATCCATGCGTACTTCATGAATATGGATTAAATTAAGAAAACACTAAATTTATAGAAAATATTTATCAATAAATAAAATAATAAGACTTGAGTCGGGAAATGGTAAATAATATAATAAGACTTAGGCTAGAAGACGAGGTCAGTAAATAAAACAATAAGACTTGGGTCGATGACGAGATAGTAAATAAAATAATGAGACTCAAGTCGGGAGACTGAGATGGGGAAAGGGGTGCAATTAGAATATTGTTTTTAAACCTGTGCTAGTTACATTTCTATTCAAGTCGGGGGGCTGATGATTTAGGATCATGGACTAAGATCGAACATGCCATGTTGATAAAAGTAGATACATGGTCAAAAAGAAGAGGCGATGGCTAGTGTGTACTAGAAATGATTGCGCACGCAGAATCGATTAGGTTAAACAGTTCGTTGCTGCATCCATGCACTAAATTATGTATATAGTTAGTGATTCGTATGGCAAGGTTTCATGATAGGAAGGTTCACCTTGACATATTACCATGGTTAGAGGTGATAGAGAGGAAAGGTCGATCGTTGGTTTGAATTAGGAATTAATCCTAATAATTTTCCGATTGAAACAAAATCAATGCAAACAATTAGCTTGAACTAGGCAAACAATCTGACAGTCTTAGAAACCACCTTAGGTTGTGCATGGACACATTACCCTAGTAACATAGAACTGATGTCAATTCTACGATCCTTTAATTGTTTAAATTTCTAGTGATTACTTCCATTCACGTAACTTTATGTTTGACCCATTCTTTATTTCCTTCCCTATAAGCATACAGGGATAGTAGCAGATTTCTTGACAGGCTCAGACTATGGTTTGTGCTTTCCATTCTTACGTGCCCCAAGTTTTTTTTTTCAATTCTTGCATTTGATGTAATTGAATTCTAGAGAGGGATGTTCTATATAAAAATTATGTACCCTGATATTATAAATGATTTTGTGACTTTTATGTAACGACATGATTTATGAGATAATACTTTTCAGAAAGTTTTTCTTGATTCATTTTTGCTGCAAGATGTTTTATGTTTATATCTTATGAATCATAATCTCTGTAAAAATAATAATTATACCTAAACACTCTACATTTCTTGGCATGGATCATACAGGATGTGGGTGTTACAATATCACAGCATAATATCTTTAAAAATCTCCATTTCTAAAGCCATACATATATGCGGGGTCAGATTCAAAGTGGACTTTCAAATTCCCTTTTTCCTTACTAGAATTATTTTCTTCAAATTTTCTTCTCTTGGAACACAAATGCTTACATCGTCATTAATATGATTGAAACTTTATTTCCCTTTTACCTATAACATTTAAACATTCATCCATTTTCTCACAAACAAAACTTATTTCTTATTTCAAATTGGTGGTCATCCAAAGATTTAACATTCAAGGATTCTATCAATCAGATCTTGGTAATTATATACAAATTTATCTTTATAAGCTATTACTATAAAAACAGAATCCCTAGGATTCTCATATATTGACCAAATGGCAAAACCTTGTTGAACACCAAACTCTTAATACCAAACATTATGAGTGGGAAAATTCTTCCTTATGTCCCATCCTACCCTAGAACGCACTTTTAAAATCCTTTAAGTCCCTATTTTTTCTTCGTTTTTTGACTATATGTTTATGGGCGATAAAATATATTTAAATTCAGCCTTGCATCCTTTAAGTTCTTGGATATTCTTCCAAAACATATTATGGCAAAATAGGTCTCAACGGCTAGCTATGCTGATGGGAATTTTATATAATCAAATGTTCCTCTACACATACAAGGTTGCTACTATCTTGTTAGATGAATTTGGTTATTCTAAAATTTTACTACTCTTATATCCTTTTTCTGAATTATGGTATTCTAATGATCCATAGAAGTATTTCCTTTCATCTACTTGGGGAGTATTCTAAAAGAAACTACACATATTCCAAGTGCTTCCATGCTAATAACTCTTATACCCAATTAAAGGACTAGTGTATCAGCCAAAACACTTTTTTAAATCTCTAAAAATAGCTTCACACTTTGTGTCAATGAAAGATAAACTTTTCTCGATGAGGTAGGTTTAGTTAATTGATATCTTAGAAAAATTTCCAATAAATTTTCTATGATAACACACTAATCCAAACTACATTCTTATCTTCCAAAGGTTGTCTTTAGTAAACTTGGTTTAGTGTATATGTGCTTAGATTACGTTGAATCCCTTCACAAAACACCAAACTTATTTCTCGTTATCTTTTGATTAGACCAAAATGTCATCCACACGGACTGTTATAACCTTACTTAAAACTTCCCAAAACACCCAACTCATCAAGTCAATAAACCAGGCTAAATCGTTAGCTTAAAGGGTATGACTAACTATTCATAAAATCCACTAGGTATTCTAATATTAGTTTTGTCTATAATTCTTCCATTACTTCTGACTTGTGGAAACCACTGGAAAAAAAATCTAGCGATGGCAAAAATCTTAGCTTTTACAAATTAATCAAAGACAACATCTATATGAGGCAAAGGGTAAAGGTTCTTCTTAGAAAATTTACTATGATTAATAAAGAGTCTAAGGAACTACCCAAATTTGTAATGAAGCCACGTGATGCATCTCATCCAAAAATACTTCCTTTTCCCTTAACCTTTTTCCAAAAGTCCATCAATCTATTTTCCCCAAAATGACCTTTTTTAGTTGAATCCCAATGACTTATTCAAACATATCCATAAAGCTTCTATCGCTGGATACGAGACTCTGTCTACTAAAATATAGGTCTAAGGAGTAAAATATCCCATCTCAACTAATTCTTCATAGGAAAAATCTATAATGCATCCACTATACATGCCCAAGTAACTGACCCCCTGTTAAAGTCTTAGATAGCCTAACATATGGCCAACCTATTAGAACTCAAAATCAACCCATACACAGAAACGTCATAAGAATTATTATATGTCTAAAATCTTATGTCTGAAACCTCAACTCACCATAAATAACAATGTTGAACTTCTATGGGGGTTAGAAACCACTACTGGGTCTATAATTAGAGAAACGTCTAAGTGAAAATAATTAATTAGAATACTAAAGATAACGGATCAGAATGCTCCAAAATCGGATAAAGCACGAACAGGAAGAATAGAAAGACTAAAGATAGATAATACTTCTTTTGTCGACTTCTTTCTTTCCTTTTTCCGACCTAATTACTCTATTCGTTTGATCAATAATTTTCCTTTAACCAGCAAGTGTTACTGCTCTTGGCATAGTGCCCCATCTTTCTATATTTATCATATTTCAACTTTTTCTCTTTTTGAAAAGATAATGGTCATATTTCCTCCTTTCTGTTATCCTCTAAGTATCTTTTCATTTCCTCAAAATTCCAAAGAAAATATTCTTAGGTTATCTCACCATCCTTGCCCATTTTAGGTTCAAGTTATGTCTTAACTCTGTACCCGCAAAGAACTTGCAAATAATAGAAATAAACAGGTTTATTAACATTCAAAATCTAAAGTTTAACCTATAACGATTTGGAATCTCTATCCATAAATAAGGTATGATAGGTTATCCTACATATAGTTTAACGAATGAAGGAGAGAATTGAATGAAGATTGGAGATGGATTTGAGAGATTTTTGATATAAAAACTTTTATGTTTTTCAAAATGCCATACTTTTCGAAAACCTTTTCTGAAAAACATTTTCCTTTTTAAAACCATTTTTAATAATCTTGTAAACTTTGGCCTTAATACCAAATGTAACACCCTACAACCCTTAGCACATCCTAAATGATTCATGCCAAGAAAGGTAAAGCGTTCTATATATGACTAACTTTTTTATAGAGATTAAGATTCAAAAAACATAAAAATAACTACAGCGAAAACATAATATTTAAATGTTTCAAAAAAGTGTTACCTTATAACTAAACAAAAATGTCTACATCGAAGTCGCATCAATACTATAGCATCTAAGTACATATTATTTGTAATAAAACATTCCTCTCTCAAATCCAGTTACATTAAAATAAAAGAACCGAATGAAAATAGAAATTGAGAAAATATAAGAATGGAGCGTCCAATCCATGCTCCGACCCCATCAAAAAATCTGGTACTTTCCTACATGCCTATAGGGGAAGAGAATAATGGACAATTGTTCAGACGCAAAATATGTTTAATTGAAGTGGCTACAAGAAATTGAACAACTAATAGATAATAGACTTTATAATAGTTTAAGTGTTACAAGGGTAAGGTGTTTGAGAATTATGTACTTAGATTGTTTACATAGCTGATACATTCAAGCAAATTGTTCGAACTGGTTGTTTGTACTATAAATTCTACCAGTTCTATCGAATCAATCAATCTCTCTTTACTATCATCAAACTAATATGGTAGTATCCCCCTTATACTGACTGAAAACCTGCTTGGATAGTGAACGGGAACCATACGTTATCACTAGTCATCCATGATCCACTAGGTGGACATTATCTAGCACATGGACGCAGTATCAATTTATTTACCCCAGTTGATCTTGCATGCTCGGCTATCCTCAGTATACACTAACTGTCATCCGCTTTTTTTTACTACTTTCTACCCGAATCATCATGACGAGCCCATCAGTCCCCATGATCTATGATCTCGGTCTCCTGACCCGAATGGTTTGCTTTTAGTATGGTTCTTAGAAAATAATATTCTAATTGCGCTCTCTGGCCAGTCCTCATAATCTAGATTGTATCTATTGACCATTATTTTCCCTACATCGGCATGCCTATCTACCTCTAAAACGGGCCTCTATAATGCCTCTTATTATAATATTCTAACTTCCATGATAGATATCCCATCTTATAATAAGTCTTATTCTTTTAGTCCCTACTTCGTCATGAAGCAATATAATAATTTTTAGTTCCTACTTCACCATGAAGTAATATAATATGTTTATTTCGCCATTAAGTAATATAATAGGTTTTAAGTTTTTTCACTCTTTTTTCCTTAATTATACCGCATATTACAATTATCCTATAAGTATCCAAAACTTATTTATGCTCTTCCATTCTATCTTTGTATTACAGTTGTTATTATGTTTTTAATTTACATTACATGTATTTCCAATCTTCTCCAATAATTATGTATTTTCTGCTTTATGCAAAATCTCTATTCCTCTTAATATTTTCAGTCATCATAGTGGATTTAAATCTAGTTTTAAATCTAAACTTACAAAATTATAAATTCTTAATACACGTAAAAGAAATGTAAATTAACGGTACGAAATTGCAAAATTGTAATTTTTCTATGATTAAGTGCAAAACGTATTTTTCTCTATACTTAATTGCAAAATTGTAACTTTTGGTACGTAATTGAAAAAAATAATTTTTTGTACATAAGTGCAAAAATATAAATTTTCTGTATTTAAATGCAATACTATAACTTTCTACACTTAATTCAAAAATATAACTTTCTGTGCTTAATTGCAAAAAGATAATTTTTTTGTACATAAGTGCAAAAATATAACTTTTTAGTACATAAGTGCTAACCTATAACTTTCCGTACTTAATTGCAAAAATATTACTTTCTGTATGCAACTGTAACTTTTTGTACCTACAAGTTTCAATAGATTGCTCTTTTCAGTTCATTTCTCTTTTTATTACAGATCTACGTGTTTTACAGTTTTTAGGACTTTATTGTAAATTCAATCAATTAACTTTATCATACAGACTACATGTTTTACTATGTCTTTATGTAAATTAATTTTCCTATTTAATCCATATTTCCTCTCTCTTTTCATTATTTTTTGCATATGTGTTAATGAATTAAATTTTCTTTTCTAAAAACATTTATAAAATTATCAACTACATTAACATGCATAAAACTGTAATAAACTGGATAAATAAAAATAACTGTAATGAAAAGGGCTAAAAATAAACTTGTATAGAAAAATAAATTAGAAATCGAAGACTTTAATTTACAACATTTTCCTACCCTATTGCTCTAATTATTCAAATTCCAAATAATAACCATCACTCACATGTGTCCTGTGCTGACATCTCAAAGGCTTTGTTGATCCTCTTTTTTTACATCTTCTAATTAATATTTTATTCACCTAAATAATATTTTATATATATTCTTCTCTTTCAAAGAAAATATTTAATTTTAGACCATGCCTTGAAAGGTTAAAAGGTAACCCAAATAAAAAAGAATGAAATGAGTTGAAATGGTTAGATTAGGGTCCTATTTATAAGTGTATTAGAGGATATCAGACCGTAGGATTTGCATAATTAGATCTAGCTAGATACTTCATAATTACACATCTACCCACTAATCTCTAATCTGAATGGCTTAGGTTTATCTGGTTTTCAGATCTATTATTTTCATTATGTCCATAACAAGAAAGCTGGTCAGTTTACTAGCATTATTGGCGTTTTTGCCTTGGTAGATCGACCTATGAATAGTGTTGGATCAACTTATAGGTCGACCTCGCTGTGATGTTAGGCCAATTTACCATTCGTATTTTTTTTTGCTCTTTAAATCTATCATATCTTCAATGTTTTAACTCTAATTTGGACAAATTATATAATAAAATTGTCCAGAAAATCACCATAGACACAATGGAAAAGTTTCATAGCCAAGTTCGTACATCTATAGAAATTTTATTTTTTTTATTTATTTATTCATAGCATCATCGCCACCGACAACTATTACGGGAGAAACTTGGTCATTCTGGATCATGTTTCGTACCACCTCACCGAACATGTTTTACATGTTGAGTTTAGTAACCTCGACACCACCACTCCCTTTTCTTTGAAGTTATAGTTCAAGCGGCATTTCTTATTTACAATTTCATTCTTATGAGTTGCAATAAGAATAGTCAGTATTCCTAAGAGAAATAAGTATGAGTCTGTTAATGCAAACATTCTATATTATAGTCTTTTGAAAGCCAAAATATAACAAGTATGTGTTCTCATATGCTAGATCCTTCCTAAGGTGATATCTTCTCTATTATCGATATTTGATCAAAGTACTAACTTATGTCATCTATGTAACCTAAGCTCTGATACCAAGTTTGACAATCGCTGTAACACCCCGAATTTTTAACGACATTAAAGTGGATAAGTTAAAGAATAATTAATTTAATATTCAGAATTAAGGGAAACACACTGCGCCATTGCATCCGTCTCGAAATTCTAATCAAGATAGACATCTGGTTTGCGTAAAACGGATAACGTGTGAAGAAGTTATGGATGGTAGAAGTTTGGCAGAAAAAGCAGAAATTCCCGGCGCACTTGACAAGTGTGTCCATGTATTTTTACACTGGCGCACCTATATAGTGTGCCCATGTATGTTTTTGGTCATCTTGACCCAATTGGGTGTCGGCTCGTGGCCTGATTCACTCTAAGGCTGAGGTGGCATCCAATTCTGTAACCTAGCAGCTATAAATATACCTCAATTTCTTTGTTTTCTCCACAAAGAAACAATGGCGGCTAAACTCTGCTGGAGTGTGAACTAAGATGGATTCGTTTTCTTCAACAACGTAAAATATTTCAGTTTTACAAATCAAATCCAGAAATTCAAGATCCATTCTCTCTATTCTCTAAACCTAATGCTGTGAGTTGGTTATTTTTAGGTTTAAATAAATAGAAGTAAATTATGAAAGACTGTGATTTGGATATGTGTAAACCATGAATCTATGCTATTATCATATCTTATGCTATGTCACGATAGATTTATTTCTCTAGATCCAATTCAATTTTGATTATTCTACTATGTTATTATTGTGGATCTTGGTTTGTTACTATATCGTGGTTAATATAAATCTGTTAATTTGGACATTTATACCATTTGATAGATCTAATCATTTATGTAAATCATGAACATATGTCACCTTGAATTGGTTAGGATTGGATCTAAATCTTTATCTTAATGATAGGTCTATTTCCCTAGATCAAATTCAATTATGATTATTCTACTATGTTATTATTGTGGATCTTGACTTGCAACTATGTTGTGGTGAATGTAAATTTATTAATTTCGACAGTTGCAACATTGGATAGATCTAATTCTGTATGTAAATCACCTTTCATTTTGTGATCAACTTAGATATGTTGTAAGTTGGACATATCTAGATCTAAACGTGCTATTATGTCATTCTAATGGTGTTAGATCTATTTTAACCTCTAGATCTGATTTATGTGATCTAATTTATCACCTTGTGTTATTAGGTTAGATCTATTTTAATTGGACAACTAAATTGCTAATTTAGATCTTACCATCGTAGTTATGTTAGAATCAATTGACTGTCCACCGTTCATTAGTTTTATGTCCACCTTGTTATGATGATAATTTCATGTTCATGCTAGTATGAATGTTCACATTATCATGCTAAGTTTATGTTTATGCCAAGATGATCACTTTTGTTACATTCCTATTGTTTTCCCTTTTTATCATTTATGACTAGGCTGTTATCTAGTCTCGGCATGCCGCCAATTTTGTGAGGGCGATAGTTAAGGAACCGAGGAAAAAGGGTTAATATTGGCATAATTTGAATATGAACATTTTTGGACATGTAATTCAAATTATTGGGTAAAATAGGTATTAACACCTATAAAAGGAAAGGATTAATTAGTTGGTTAATTAATTAAAAATGGAATGTCTAGTAATTACAATTAGGAATTGTAATTGTACTTATGACACAAGGTTAGGTTGTATTAGTGGTGGAAGTCTGCCCAGACTCGAAGGACATATCCAACAGCCACAAATGTTGAACTTAATGTGGGAGGTCTAAGTACGCAAATACGAACTGGGCTAGGACACGAGGTTAGGCCCAACTGTGGAATAAGACTACCCGGACCCAACCGGCATATCCGGCATCCACACGTTGTAGGCCTAATGTTGGAGGTCTAGCCCATTATAAACCATAAATGGACATGGTAATAAATTGGACTACTTAACCTAATCTAATCCAAAAGGGATTGTATGAATATGAAATAAAGCTAGGGTTAAGTAAAATTGCTTCAATCAGTGGGAGGGTTAAGTAAACCTTGGGTAGGTGGGTAATATTAGTATATATAACCCCAAAAACTTAACTTTTAAATAAACATGCTTGAATCTGTGGGTGGGTTAAGTAGATTTAAGGGGGTGGGTAATATTTACATATAAACCCACGTACTTAACCTAATAAAGTTATGTAATTAAAGACACCTAGTGGTATGCATAACCGGTGGAAAGTATAAAAGTTTTGTAATTAAAGACACCTTTTAGGGCAAGCATATAACCTGCGGAAAATCTAGTGGGGATACATGACAAAAGGTACAACTTGTATCATATTATGTGGGACCCACTTCAGTTAGTAACCCGAAATAGGTATCAAATAAATCACTCCGCACTAGGCGGAGAAGGGTACGCTTACTTACTGATTGCAAGAGATCCAAACGTTGAGGACGGTGTGGATGGTGCAAACCTACGGGGCCATGTGCGTGCATGAGCTGGGAAGAGGGGGATAAGACGACCGTGACATCTGTAGATATGGTTATGCACATTATTACGACGAGGGGTTGCCACTTTAGGAAGTGATACCTCCTACTGTGGGGCCAACACAAGGTATCTACGAGGTTTAAGGAGTTGATCGATCAGGGTAGTAGTTAGGATACATTTGGACGTATACCTAAGTCTACCACCTTATAGTTGAAGGGACCACCTCTTTCTGGATATACAAGTAACAGTGCAGAGTAATCATTAGAAGCATATACACCTTATCTTGTCTACTTGTCACACCTGCCATTTATGTAGTGATCTCGCTTATCCACTTTATATGCCTATCATGTTACTTATATTTATTTACTGGCTAAAAGTAACTAGACTCACCAGACTTTATGTCTGACCCTTTTTGTTTCTCCTTCTTTCTTCTGTTTCCCCCTCCCTCCCCCTGGTTCTCAGGGAGGAAACACTCAGGCTTGAACGTGATTCTGCTTATTTCGCTAGAGCTGTTGATATGTATGGCTCAAGCTCCTATCCTTGTTGCTATGGCTATATTTTTTTCTAAGGGAATTTTATTTACTTTATGTACTCTGAAATTTGTAAAGTACAAGACAATGGTTTTTATGTTGTAATGGGCTTTTATATTTTAGACAAATGATGTTTTGTACCATGGTATCTTATGATTAATAAAGTAGTTTTTATTCCGCTGCAAAATTTTATATCTGTCCTATAATATTCTATGTCTGTTTACCTAAAACGCTTCACGAAACTTAATGCTTTCCCTTAGTGAGTGACTTTAACGGACATGGGGTGTCACGCTTGGTATCATAGCTAAAGGTTACCAGATTAGATAAACGTTTTTGAAAATTATTTTTCAAAAAGGTTTTAAAAGAAAGCATTTTCAAAAAGAAAAGTCTGTTTTGAAAAACATATTCCCCAAAGCCACGGGAAAATATCTTTCGATTCTCTATCTGAATCCTTTTTTCTTTTCCCTTTTCTCCTCAACGTGTCTGGGGAACCGAATATTCCCGAGGACGTTCAAGTACAGGAATGGTTCCGTAGGTATCTTAAGGCTACGACACTAACCAAGAGCCAAGGAGACGTCCCTCCCCCAACTGCAGACCTTGTTCTTCCACCATCGCAAGTAGGTGATTTCTCTAAGAAGAAATGTAATGGTTGTAGACATAAGGGTCAAATGGCCAAAGATTGCAAAACCTAAGAAAAGAGGAAGTGTCATAGTTGTGGGCGCGTGGGCCATTTGGTAAAAGATTGCCGAAAAAGAAAGAATGCTTGCTTCAATTGTGGCAAAGTTGGGCACTATACGAGGGAATGCCCGAAGAAACAAAGACAGGATCAAAGGGCATGATCTTCTGAAGGACAGGCGTATGTTCTCGTGGTTAGTGTACCAGTGAGAGGTAGTGAAGTTTCTGCTAAATGTTTGATTTCCCCTTTTCAATTATCTAGTTTAGAACACTTTTTTATTCTGGCACTTTACATTCATTTATATCTAGTTCTGTGGTTGAATCTCTACACTTAAATAATAGTATGGTAGTGGATCCCGTAGTTGTCTCAAACCCCATTGGTGGTTCGTCTCATTTATCTATGATTTGAAGGGGTTTGGTAATATCTGTGTTAGGCATCAAGTTTGAATGCAACGCATATGTGCTTGGGTTCATTGACTATGGGTTGATCCTAGGGATGGATTGGCTAACCATGTACGGTGCCATTCTCGATTGTGAGAGAAGAGTCGTTAGACTTTTGACTTTCCATAGGAGAATCCTCGAGATTTCTTGTGACCTAAAAAGGGTCTGTCATGCTTAGTTTACTAGAATCTCCTGACACATCTGTTGATAATCTAAGATATGTTCCAGTAGTCCGCGAGTATCTTGATGTATTTGATGAGGTTCGGGGTTTACCCCCGAGGCGCGAGATTGATCTTTGTATATACCTGGTGGACAATGCAAAGCCAGTTGCATTACCTATGTGCCATATAGCTCCTAAAAGAAAGGAGGGAACTTGATAAGCAAGTGGGGGAGCTACTTGAGAAGTGGTTTGCTAGGTGAATCATATCAGGATGGGAAACCTATTAAAGAAGTCCTTGAGAAAGTCCACCATTCTAAGATGGCTATTCATCCAAGCTGCGATAAAATGTATAGAGTTCGAGGTAGTGGAGCCAAACTTGTGAAAGGAAGTGAAAGTCGAGAAGGAAGCAATGATTAGATGAGTACCGACTTGCATACATGGATCAGAGGTTAAGAAACTACGCAACGGAGAGGCTTGGTTAATAAAAGTGCAATTGGGAGAAGACAGCAAGGATGCGACTTGGGAGACTGAAGACAAAGACCATTCTTCATACCCTTTCCTTTTTAGGGCTATGTTCTTTACTTCTTTTTCCAAAGCTTGTTATTCGTACTTGTTTCTATCATTCGTTTGTACCCTATCAATCGAATCTTCGACCTTTAGGTAGGGAACTCATGGATGTAAACATGTGTTTGAAACATGTTATGTTTGATGGTTGCAACTGGATGCAAGTATTTGCTAGTGGTTGCCTGTGGATGTATATACACACATTAGGCACTAGATTGGCTCAATCACTCTCATACTGCATATGGATGTGTGTGCATTTTCTTTTCTTTTATGGATGGAAATGGATGAACTAGCATATGGATGTTGCATTTTGACGAATGAGTGTGCACACATATAGAAATTACATGTTATAATAGGATTATTTGCATACATATTAGATTCATGACACTAACATACATTGCATTAAGGAGGTCAACTGAATCAGTAGACCCCCTGATCTTCGCATTAGTATTGAGACATATACACACACCTTTGCATATACCTATATAAGCATTAGAAATCTTCAAGGACAAATGATGCCAGTATTTGGTGGATGAGTAGATGGATGATGGATGGTAGGATACATTCTTTTCAACGTAGAGATTTCGGGGACGAAATCCTTTGAGTAGGCGAGAATGTAACACCTCGAATTTTTAACAAAATTAAAGTGGATAAATTAAAGAATAATTAATTTAATATTCAGAATTAAGGGAAATGGACTATGCCATTGCGTCCGTCTCGAAATTCTGGTCAAGATAGACACCTGGTTTGCGTAAAACGGATAACGTATGAAGAAGTTATGGACGGTAGAAGTTTGGCAGAAAAAGCAGAAATTCCCAGTGCACTTGACAAGTGCTCCCATGTATTTTCACACTGGCACACCTGTAAAGTGCGCCCCTGTATGTTTTTGGGCATCCGGACCCAATTGGTGTTGGGCCGTGGCCCGATTCACTCTAGGGCTGAGGTGGCATCCAAATTCTGTAACCTAGCAGCTATAAATATACTTCAATTCCTTTGTTTTCTTCACAAAGAAACAATGGCGGTTAAACTCTATCGGAGTGCGAACTAAGATGGATTTGTTTTCTTCAACAACGTACAATATTTCATGTAACATCCCACCTTCATTAAGGTCACTCACAAAGGGAATGCATTAACATTAGTGGGGGTCATAAGAGTATAGAACAGATAATTACAAAACAGACAAATTTATGCAGCGGAAAACAATTAGAACTTTTATTCCATAGTAGTATAATAGGATAAACTTTCATAAGGGTTGTTTCAAACATCAACACCAAAACATCAGAATCCATTACATCAAATATCTGTCTTGTTTCTCGAAAGAAGCATAATACAAATTAACATAACAGAATTCCCTAATTAAGCAATAGCCTGCCTAGCAGTAAAGCAAAGAGTCCAACGCAATACATCACAATCTTCGAGCTTGAAAAGAATGTGAACTATGCGGTGGTATTCCCTCCCTATGGACCGGGAGGGAACGAAAGAAAGAAGGCGAAACAAAAACAGAGTCAGACGTAAAGCCTGGTAAGTCTAGTGACTTTCAGCATGTAAACAGGTAAAGGTATCATGACATGAATAAACTGGATACAAGACATAACCATAATAATAAGCATTAGAAGATAACGAGATAAGCATAAGATAAGACTATAACATGATAAGGTATCGTACTAATTCCTAATTTCTTTGCACCACCTAATTAGTGTTCAACTAATGCCATTTGTTACAAAACAAGATAAGTGATCCTCATTTCCCACATGATAGTTTTATAGGTACATATCTCATGATGAGGGTCCCACCTCATATTGATAGTTTACTGTCCCCACCGTACCTATCTTAATTGATCGGCTCCTACTCATAACGTTCTGCATGTGTATGTGTCAACCAGGCCCCTACTTGTAGATACCTATGCTTGTCCCACCATAGGGTGTATCATTTCCTAGGGTGGCAACCCGATACAGTTCTAGAGTGCACAGCTTTATACCTACTTGGTACTCAGTGTCTAAATTTTCCCATGCCGGAATTATGTGCACGCCCATAATCCGTCGGAACCTGCACTGCCATACCACCTGCAGCTATTTTGACCGCTTATAATCTGCTCAATAATCGTGCCCCACCCTGCCTAGCTCAGGGTCCCGTTGATACCTAATGTGGGTTACTACTGAAAAGGGTCCCGCTACTAGGGTTTTCCTAGGGTCTATTCGTATACCCCCCATATTGGTTAAGTGTCATCAATCAATCAATTCAAGTTTACTTAACCCACCCATTCATCATGATATATTGGAAAAGTGTCATTAATCCAGTCTAGTTACTTAACCCACCCACTTTTCATGTCATATTGGTTAAGTGTTGCATGTTGACTTAACCCTACTATACTTAACATGTTTGTTTAGCATTAATTATTTATTAATGCATCAACCTCTCACATTGGACTTATTTGCGGTAACTGGATTGTGCCGGGCGGTTCCTGGCAGTCTTACACCGCAAACCCATTCCAACCTCGGGTTCAAGCATTCAATGCTCTAACCTCTCACATTAGACTTGTTGTTTGCGGTTGCTGGATGTGCCGGGCGGTTCCGGGCAGTCTTACACCACAAACTCATTCTAACCTCGTGTTATGCATTATTACCCATCTAATCTTCGCCTTTGACCTCTCACATTAGATTGTTGTCGTTGCGGTTGCTGGATGTGCAGGGCGGTTCCGGGCAGCCTTACACCACAACTCAAATCTAACCTCGTGTCTTAGGCGGCCATTATATTTAATTAAATTACATACTTGCCAATTGTGTCCAAGCTCCAATTTTTACATGCCAATTATCATATGCCTAGTTATTGATTTACATGCCAATTTACATATGCCCAAAATATTGATTTACATGCCAATTTACATATGCCCAATTATTGATTTACATGCCAATTTACATATACTCAAATATTGATTTACATGCCAATTTACCCAAACTTGCAATTATAATATTAATACCCCATATCCATCACAAATTATGCCCAATAATTCCACCAAACATGGTATGCACATAAATTCACCCAAATAGGAAATACCCAATATTCCTCGTATTCCAAACGTTCGCATTTCGCGATTTCAGCCAAGGTTCGAAGTTAACCCAGGTTCAATAAAAGAAAATAAATAGGGGGAGATAGAAGTTGCATAAAATAAGAACAAAGACAAAATAGGCATGAAAATATCATCATAGGCATGAAGGCTAAGACTTGATAAAAACATCATCATGCACATGAAAAACTGATGTACAACAAGATAAACTGATGATAATAGCATCATGAGAATAAGAATAGAAGCAAAAGAACAACTTAGAATCAGGCATAGTCTTAATTTCATCTTATTACATGTAAAAACTAGATTTATGTGTTCAAATCTAAAACTAACTGAACTTACCGCATTCGGATTAGAAAAGATAATTGAATTCCTTGTTGTTGTTGAAGAACTCTAACTTGGTATTGATTAATCCTCTAGGTTGATGAAGAACTTTTTGATTTGATTTAGGTTTTAGTGGCGGCTAGGTTTAGATGAGAGTTTGGCGGCATGGAGGCACCATGAGAGTGAATAATAGAATTAGGGTTTACGTTTAGATATGTATTTATTGGTGTGTTAGGCAAACCATGGCCTTTAGATTAGCATAGGAGTCATCAGAGCCATCTAGACCAAAGAGACATGTTACCCAGCCAACCACAGTGTGACACATAAGCCCTAAAACACAAAATTTCGTCATAGACCATTCTAGGCTGACGGGGTCGATTCCAAACACCCTGAGTTGACCCTGGGGTTGACCCAGTAGGTCTTGGGTCGACCCATAAAATAGGCCGGTTTGGCCTTTTTCCTTCCTACATATGCTGTTTTGAATTTTTTTCTTGATTTTTAGGTTGATTTTTATTTTATTAATTTACATATATACATATATTTCCCTTATATGTATACAAACTTCTAAGGTCCATAACTTTCTAATACATTATCCGTTTAATGCAAACTTTGGGTCCATCTTGACCAAAATTTTGAGACAAACGTAGTGGTATAGTCCGTTTAATTAATTCTCACTTTTAAAATTAAGTATTCTTATAATTCGTCTATTAATATTCATAGAAAAATATTGGGTGTTACATTCTCCCCTCCTTAAAGGATTTCGTCCCCGAAATCTCTAAGTTAAGAAGAATGCATCCTACAATCCAACATCCATCTACTAAACCATCATTTACAAGCATCCATTGTTCTTAAAAAAGATTTATAATGCTATATGAACATATGCAAAAGTTTGCGTGTATATGTTCCTTATCTAATGCACAATCAGGCGGTCTTCTGATTCAGTTGACCTCTTTAATGCGAATTATTTTAGTGCCATGAGTCCAATTATGTATGCAATTATTCCTAATGTATTTCATAACATCTACATGAGTGCACAATCATTCATCGATATGCAACAATCATATGATAACACGTCCAATTTCAATCTCATCCATAACCAAACATATATATATATATATATATATGCATATGCAATGTGAAAGTGACTTTAGCCGATCTAGTGCTAAGGTGTGTGTAAATGCATCCACGAGCAACCACTAGCAACCACTTGCATCCACTTACATTCGCTAAACACAACATGTCTCAAATACATGTTTACAATCATAGGATATTCCTAGCTAAAGGTCGATGATATAATTAAGTGGACGTCCTTAACGATAGAACAAGTACAGACAAAGCGGTAGAAAAAGGGGAAATTAAGAACATACCCTCAAAGAGAAAAGGATACAACGTACGCATCTTAGCTTCCGTCTCCCAAGTAGCATCTCCTTCATCACTTCCCCATTGTACTTTGACTAGCTTGACTTCTTTGTTGTGTAACCTCTTGACCTCCGATCCAAGGATGCACGTAGGGGCTCGTCTAATTGTGGCATCTCTCTCCACTTCAACTTCCTCAAGTATGCTCGGCTCCACCATTCCCACGGTGTCATGTAAGCACTTCCTCAAATGTGATACGTGAAACACATTATGTACACCACTAAGCTTCTCGGGAAACTCTGGCTATCTGTCCAACTCTCTCTGTAATAGGAAACAGTCCTATGAATCTCGGTGCTAGCTTCCCTACCGACCCAAAGCGAACAACATTCCTTAGCGTTGATACTTTGACAAAGACCATGTCTCCAACACCGAACTCAAGGTCAGTCCTTCTTCTATCAACATACGACTTTTGGCTATCTTGCGCGGTCTTCATATGTCTTTGTATCCACTTTCTCCAAAGTCTCTCTAATCATATCTGGCCCAAGTACTAGCTTATCTGTGGATTCCCAACAACAAGTTGGTGATCTACATGGACGTCCATACAAATCTTCAAAGGTGCCATGCCAATGCTAGACTGATAGCTGTTATTATACGAAAACTCTACTAGTGGAAGGTGGTCCTCCCATGTCCTGTCAAAGTCCAAGATACAAAGCCTCAAAAGGTCTTCTATAATCTGATTCACCCTCTCGGTTTGGCTGTCCGTCTGAGGATAATACGCCGTTCTCAAGCATAACTGAGTCCCTGTAACGACCCGGAAATTGAGCGACTTTGGATATCCGATATACAACACATATCGAACATCAAGAGTCGAAAATAACCGAATAGTTCATGAAAGAAGTCAGAGGGTGAGAATAGATAAGATAGAAACTTAGAATAGAAGAAGAAGAATATACAACATCATCAGAGTAACACGAATCTCACAGCGGAACGAATAAAATATAACATAACTTTTGAAATACAAAATTATAACTGTATATACATACCATTTCAGAGTACAACACATAACATCACAGCGGAATAAATAATAGCTATCGACTGCTGAAGCCTCCTGCTCCAAGCTCTTCAAGTATACCTGTAAATCCTGACTACTTGACTGCCCGTACAAATTTAGGCACCCAAGAGTTTCGGGAAACAAACAAATAAACTCCAGGTCAGTCATGTGACTGGTGTGAGTAAACTCAAATCATTTAAAAGGGTATATGATATCTCATAATACCACGCCGTGAATACGGAACGGGTTTTTCCCTTATGAGAATCCAAACATCTTTGGAAAGCAATATCATTCTGATATTATAATAATGTCTAAATACAATTAGATATTAATCTAGCAGAAATGCTTGCATCTCACGTTCTACATATATAGTATACAATCAAAACCGCGGGCACGTATTGGATGATTGGATTTCCAACTATGACAAGGTATGGAACCACCTTCCGATCAGTGTACTCTAGGAACGATACACTGGAGTTTAACAAGAACATCTTGCAACTCAGCCACACAAGACCGACCACTCATTTTGCTTGAGTGTATCGAATGTACATCACCAACGGTTGGGACCAGCAACCGTTCCCGTATATATATGGGACAACATTGATAGATTAAAGAAGCAAATGAATATTCTCTAGATAGGTGATTATACACCCTACTTCGGTGCGACCGACTTAGCCATGCTGCCTGCCCGATTTCTTCCATTTACCGGATGTGAGGCTAGAAGCTACGCATATCTTTTCATATCATATCTTCATTTACTTGGAATACCACATCGTCATACCCGCCAAATCATTATCGATTTCTCTATTGGTATCACGGGTATGAAGCTAAGAGAAACGAATTCCTCCGCCACTAAACGTAATACGTTGAAGAGATCAACATATATGATTCGTTGGGAATACTCTGTCAAACATTCGTCCATACAAGTTGTCCTGGGACTGGACAAACCGAAGGCACTATTCAGTACATCCATCTTAGGCACTGTTATCTAAGACTTATACAATAGCCCTTGCACTTTACTTCGTCTTCAATTTTCTTCATCGTATTTGATCACAACGCTTATGTCAATACGGAGTGGTTCTTCGGATAATAATCCAACCGGTCTCTCCATATTTACAACGTAAAATGGTCAAAACTTTGATAGTCTGTGATTTAACTATCAAATGAAAACATGTCCGTGTACAAACAACGATCTAAATTCCAAATGGAATTATCGACCCAATCATCAAACATATATATATATTTATATATATTCATATTTCCTTATTTTCTATATTTAGAAAATATTCGTTATCAATGTTGGAAAACATTTCCATTGTTTATTTACGTATCACTATCCTTCCACAACTATCAGAGTCTAACTATAAACTAACAAGAGAACAACTTCCTAAGTATAAACCCCGAAGGACGAAACCAACATCAGATCGATACTCAGGAAACCATTCAACTTATTAATCTCTAGTCAGTTTCTAATTTTGCTTAACTCTATATTCTTTAACTCCATTCGCTCAACTCTAGATCGCAGCGATCACAATGGTTACGCCTGATTCCCTCAGGAAACATCCGACCGCCGCAGGCTATTTACAGCCCTGCGAATTACGCTAGCAGTCGTGCTAAATGGCAACTCATCCTGAATAACTATGTTTGTTTTAACTTTAACTGTTTAACTCTAACCGGTTAACTCTAACGGTTTAACTCTAACTGTTTAACTCTAACTATTTAACTGTAACTGTTTAATTCTAACTGTTTAACTCTAACTGTTTAACTCTAACTGTTTAAACTATTCATTTATAAAGATTTACTTTTAGTAACGGTGCTTCACATTACAAATGATTTCCTTTTTATAACGTTTTCCTTTTTATAACATCCTATTCAGTTATAAACAAATTTCCTTTTTATAACTCTATTTATTTTCTAAATATTTCCTTTTCAAATTTATTCTTGAAATATTCTAACTCCTTAAATTCTCTGAAAAACTCGCCATAACCTCCTTTGTAATGGGAGCATCGGGAAAATCCCCAAACCCGCCACACAGGCCTTTTCATTCAAAAAGAAAATGGTTTGTAATTATTTCCTTTTTCAATATCTCCTATTTATAAATATTCCAATTTATAAACATTTCTTATTTATAAATATTCCACTATATAAATATCTCTTATTTATAAATATCCCATTTTATAAATATTCTATTTTCAATATCACTTTGAAAATCCCCTTATCAACATTTCGGTATGTTATGGTATTCAATCATATCAAATCACGATGTTCAATATCGTCCAAGCACATATAATCGCCCACAGATTTTATATCACATCATATAACAATATATGAAAAACAATAAAATAACTGTTGAGGAATCCAGTCGGATTCCTCCAACCTGTCTCCCTGCATCCACAGATGTTACACAATATGATTATCATCACTTTCAGTTCAATATAAATTATTCTGATAGCAGAATCAATATATAAATATTTAACGGTTTATATATATATATATAATTATATACATATATATATACAATTTTCACTAACTGACTAGCAGTTCAATCAATCAACCAACACACAGCAATCAACAGATGATTAACAGTTCTAAAAATACAGTATAAAAATATAACTGTTCAGAGTTGGTGAGTTTTACTCACTTTGGCAGTTCATCGTTAAAGAACGATAAACTGTTATTTGATTTGAATCAAACAATTTATTTCGCCATAAATTCAGACGAGCTCCATTCCACTCCTAGTCAGTTCCATTGGGTAGTGCTCGTCCATACGATCCTGTCGGATCTTGTTTCACTAAAATCCGATCACGTACGATAAAGTTATTCAATATCGAAGTTCATATTCATTTAAAATAAATAAAAGTTTGGACTTTATTTCTTAATGGGCCTTGCCCTATTTATTTCCGACCCACTAACCTTTTAAAAACCCAAACCCGTACCCTTTGTCTCCCCCAATTCATCAGACGCGAGCTGCTCCTCATAAAACCCACGTTGACCAATTGTTTGACCCGCCACCATCACCTCTCCGGCCATCCTTTCTGGGCGCTGCCACCTCCAATAAACTCAGCGTCGAAAACTCTACAACACCACCCCATTTTCACTTAACTTGGCCTCACCTCTTCCGTCGCGACCACAGCCTCGATGGCTACAGGCACGTCAGTTTTCGGTGATCGAATCCACTCAAAATCCCACAAGAGTTGCGGTTTTCCTTGCTGAACCAAAATCCAACATCCATTCGAGCCAAAACCCTTTGAATTTGGATCGAACTCCAACCCTAATTGCTATAACCCCATCGCTGTACCCTTCGCACTTCAGAAAACATCGTCGAACTCACAACAAGGTCTACTGCATTATAGAGCTCACCACAGGGATCGAAAATATATATATGTATTTTGTTTTATAGGAATTTTCATGGTTTTATTTTGATTTTAGAATCTCCATCCTCACTGTTTTCTTTTATTGGATATTGGCGGCGCATTTTGGCCAGAGGAGAATTTGGTTAGGGTTATAAGGATGTTAGGCTATTTATAGATAGGTTATATTATTTTTTTATTGGATATTATAATTTAATTTAAGAATTTTCTATTTGGATTCGTCCTCTAAAATTCTTGTGATCACATAAAATACCCAAAAATCACGAAACTGGTCATGCACCTACAGTTCGACATTACGGTCCCAACGAAACTGGTTTCGTCGAATTCCGACTTCGTATGCCCACACAGCGTATTTTTAAAGGTCAATTTATCGACTGTATTTCACATTAAAAATCAGTACGGCCACATGCTGTTTTCAAAAATCACGGAAATTGAAATCTAGCAATAATAGGATGTTGCGGATCCAACAAAATTAGTTTCGTCGAATTCCGACTTCGTTTGCAAAAGTGGCTATTTTTAAAGCTCTGGATGACCCATTTAAATATATAAATATTATTAAATTAAATATAAATAAATTTATATTATCGTATATCTTCACATATGATATCGTACAGCTCCGGAATATCATATCAGAATTTACAGCTTGATATTTCAGATTCCAGATTATCTCGATATTCAATATATATCGAAAACCCTTTTATAACGTAAATAAAGCGTTTCAAATTATAAAGGAAATTCCACAGCGACTTTTTCTGAAATTTGATTTGGATGTAAATCAAAATCTACACGACAAAGTCCCGATTTTTCTCTTCTACTAGAAAGATATACTCCACCAGCTCCACACGTTTCTTGTTTCACAGAAATTCGGCTTAAAACGAATCCTGTACATTCAGTTGAAGTTCAAATCGCCAAATAGCGAACTGTCGCGCCATTTCAAGCTCTGTTTTAATTATATTATAATTCTACGTTCAAACTGACGTCGATTGAATATATTCGTCAATATGATTCAACTCTAAGCTGAATTAAATCTTGGGGATGACCCTGTTCACCTTATATTGTGATTTCCAATATTTTTGATTATTTGTGAATTAAATATATTATTTAATTTAATTAAATATATTATTTAATTTAATTAAATATTCCATATTATTTAATTAACGATGATTAAATTCCCTATATCACTATTTATATAATTAAATAAATTAATTATAACCCTGGAAAAATGAGGGTCATTACATTCTGCCCCACTTAAAATAATTTCGTCCTCGAAATTGCTAAGTTAGAGGACGACCCTACCTATTGGAATTCCTAAGATTTGTTTACCCCTTATTTCTGATTTTAACTGAACCAATTAATATCGACTAAAATATTTATTCATTCCGACTAACTAAAATTTTCATAAATTCTGAAAATTTTCTAACACTTTAAACTTTCGAAAAATTTCGCCAGCACCTCCTTTGTACTGGTCAATAGCTCAAACTCCAACTCGCCTCTCTGGGCCTTCTTCAACCCAAAAGAAAATCAAAATTCCAAACGGCTTGCCAATTCGGCTCATAAATTCTAAACTCATATCAAATATAAACTGATACCTTTTTGTCGGGCATATCAACTCTATCACTTTCATATGCTATCAACTCAGCATATACCAGTGTTATCTAAATCAAATTCCAATCAGTTCATATCCTCAAATCCAAATCGAATTTCACTCGAACCCCAGATATCAAATTCCAAATTCTTAACTCATCAACCCAATTCCATAACTGTAACACCCCGTATGTTGAATAACTTGCTATAATATAAAACAGGGCAGAATTAAACTTTGAAATATGAATCAGGGGAAACGGGCTATTCCATTGCGTTCGTCTCAGAAAAATACGCGAAATAGAGTCCGAGTTTTCGAAAATCGGAGTCCGTATGACCCAGATATGGCCCGAAGAAGTTTCAGAAAATTTAAAAACAGATTTAAAAACAGAAATTTCAAATTTCAGAAGTGGCGGGAAAATTCCCGCCAGACCCAGGGGGTCGACCTGGGGGTCGACTGGGGAGTCGACCTGCCCACCAGGTCGATTGGGGAGTTGACCCTAGTGTCGGCCTGGGGGTCGACCTCCCTGGTCGAGCCCAGGTGACCTGGGTGCATCAGTTTGGCTTTTGGGCTGTGTTTTGGTGGCTAGGACGTGATCTGACGGCTCTAATCTGATTTAGGGTTAATCTAAGGGCCTAAAACACCTAACTAATCTATAAATACACCCTAAGACTACCCTAATTCATACTAAAAATAGCTACAACACCGTTATGCCGTCAAAATGCAACTTGAAGGAGCCTCCATCAATCTAAAGAGGAAGATAGCTTCTCAAATCAATCTCTAATCAACTCTAGCAACTTAATCTTCTTCTTAGGAGTGCTAATCAACAAGTTGTGAGTTTTCTATAGCCTTAATGACCAATTGTTGAAATGATTATGATAGGATATAATGAGGTTATGGCTATGAATATGGATCAATGCAAGATTATGTTATCATATGCTATGTGTTTGTGATGTTATGCAAGTTATGCAAGTGTTAGGTTATGTGTTCATGATGCTAGTTATGCAAATTGCTATGATAAACATTGATCCATTATGACACCATGATTATGCAAGTTTGGTGTATGATTATATGCAAGTTCATATATGACATGTTATGCAAGTTTTGTGAATGATTATATGAAAGTTCATATATGACATGTTATGCAGGTTTGGTGTATGATTATATGCAAGTTCATATATGATATGTTATGCAAGTTTGGTGTTTGATTATATGCATGTTCATATATGACATGTTATGCAAGTTTGGTGTTTGATGATATGCAAGTAACATGTTCAAGTTTACACCTTATTATGATATGCATACATATGCAAGTTAACCCCTTTGTATGTCATACATACATATGCAAGTTTACCCCTTTTGTATGACATAAATAACTTATGCAAGTTAACCTCTTTATGACATATGTGATTCATGCAAGTTTGGGTTGATTATTTATGCTAGTTGGGTTGATGCTATATGCACGTTGACACCTTTAAACCCATGTTGATGTTAATGTTATGCAAGTTGAACCCATTGTATTCGTGACGAATCTTCCCTTTTATGTCATGTTGGCGAATTACGTGGGGAACGATGGGGTTAATATACATGTTAATGAAATGGTGTGAAGTTGGTATGATTATACATACCATAAAGTGGATGGACATAATTGAGTCAATTATGTACATCGTTAAAATTCGAATTAATTAGGGAAAATTAATTCGAAATATGGGGGTGATTAATTAGGTGTAATTAATCGACTAAGACACGAGATTGGACCCTTTTGTAGCGTAAGACTGCCCGGAACCGACCGGCAAATCCAGCGGCTACAAATGATTGGCCCAATGTGAGAGGTCTTAGGGACAAACTAAATACGTGACAAGTGTATAGACACGAGGTTAGACTCGGTTATGGCGTAAGGCTGCCCGGACCCGACCGGCAAATCCAGCTGCCATAAGAGATAGTCTAATGTGAGAGGTCTTTACAACGGTTACGTTCTTAATCAATTAAGAAACATTTAACCATATTAGCATGTAGAGGACATGAGGGGTTAAGTAGGTGCCTTGGGTGGCATGTGGAAAAATCTAGTGGTTGCCTTGGGTGGCAATAGAAAATACGATTAGAATACTTAACCGAAGTGGAACATGTAATTAAACATGATTAAAGGGTTAAGTAAATGCCTTGGGTGGCATGGGGAAAATCTAGTGGTTGCCTTGGGTGGCAATGGAAGATAAGATTAAAATACTTAACCAAAGTGGAACATGTAATTAAACATGATTAAAGGGTTAAGTAAGTGCCTTGGGTGGCATGGGGAATATCTAGTGGTTGCCTTGGGTGGCAATGGAAGATAAGATTAAAATACTTAACCAAAGTGGAACATGTAATTAAACATGATTAAAGGGTTAAGTAAGTGCCTTGGGTGGCATGTGGAAATCAAGTAAGTGCCTTGGGTGGCATGGGGAAATCTAGTGGGTGCCTTGAGTGGCAATTGATATATGATTAGATGACTTACCAAACTTTAAACATGTAAGTGGACATGATTATTAAAAAGGGTTAAGTGGGATGCACTAGAAACAAATGACAAGCTTAGGTGGTAGCTTATGGGGGCCCATTTCAACCAGTAACCCATATGTATCTTATTGGGCTCGACCCATGTCGAGGACGGGACACGCGTACTGGGCTTGGCTATAAGAGGCCAAAACGGGTTAGCGGTGGCAACGCAAGTCCAACGGGTTTCATATGCGTGTGTGGACCCGGGCTGGTAGGTAAGACATTGTCGCATCGTGTAGGTATAAGCCGTGCACCATTGATTATCGGGTTGCCACTTTGGGGAGTGATACACCCCACTGTGGGGCCAGCACGGGTATCTACGTTAGGGAGCCGATCGAATGGGAGTAGTGGGTACACCTAGTGGAGATAGGGGCAGACGGCACCTATGTAGTCAGCTAGGGGTACACGAGACTACTATTAAAATTACTAAGTTGTGGGTACACCTAGTGGAGATAGGGGCAGACGGCACCTATGTAGTCAGCTAGGGGTACACGAAACTATTATTAAAAATTACTAAGTACACTTAGTGGGATCAACCTTTAAGTAGGAATTACCCTTGGGTGGGTAGATCTGGTGTGGTGCAGTGTAGGAATTACCCTTGGGTGGGTAGATCTAGTGTGGTGCAGTGTAGTATTTATCCTTGGGTGGATAGGCGCGTCTTTACCGTTATCTTAGTTTATCCTAAGTCTAGTTGGCTACTTAGTGTAGTCATTTATCCCCAATCGTACCGTACCAGGTTTATATCATACCCTAATTACTTTAATGATTGTATTGTTAAGGTTATAGGGCTCACTCAGACTTATGTCTGACCCCGTTGTTTTTATCTTTTTCCCCAACCCTCAGGTTCTCAGAGTGGGCCTAGCACTAGTGGGCTTTGATCAGATTGATTTATCTATCTTTTGGAGCTTGGACTCTTGAAGAAAAGCTCGGTTATCTTTTCTATTATGGCTATTAGTATGTAGTGGGATTATGTACTTATGTTTTAACGAGATGGATATTTTGTACTTGACTCTTGTTGGTTTTTGAGATGTAACCAAACATGTTTACCTTCTGCTGCAATGAAATGATGTTTTCAATTTCAAGTATTACTTATATCTGTCTTGTTGTAATTTTTCAGTTCTATATTCACTTAAATACTCCACCGAAGCTAAGGCATTCCCTTTGTGAGTGACCTTAGAGGGTGTGGGGTGTTACAATAACAGATTATTCTCTAATCTAATTCAATTTTTATTTAATCTTAGTTCTAAGTTAAATCTTAATTTGTTTATTCATTTATACCATCTCAATCTATTTAACTTTATTAGTTAAATTTTAATTCCAGAACTTAAATTCCTGGGGTTCTTTCAAATCAATTTGAAATCATAAATCCCAATTCAAATCCTTTGAATTTCTAAACAAATTGTTTTCTCAAAACAATTCAAAAACAAAACCTTTGGTAGTAATCCGTCACTTAGAAATCGAAAATGAACACTGATGATGTCGCGATTCATCATCAGAATCTATTTTCCAGCTATCGAAGTGAGTTCAGTACTATATCACTTTCAGTTTGAAAAATGTTTTCAAAATCTCCTAGGAACTTAAAATTTCCTTGTTTTAATTCCAAATCTGATTTAAATTCATATTTAATTCATCTTATTTCATGTACTTTACTTATATGAATTCTGATTAGTTATTTATAGCCATTTCACTTTTATAATCTTACTCGATTATAATACAACCAATATATCCAATATTATATAATTTTGATATATATATCTTTTCTATATCAAGATATATCTTGGGTAAACTTATTTTAATTTACCCTCTTTTCAAAACATATCGTGACGACCCATCGTATTCGAGTGTTTAGTAACTCCTACTGATACAGTGGATCAAACTGATCGATCAGAACCCATAAACAAACCAACCAATGAATCTCCATAATATAAAACCAATTTTATATCAAATACAAATACGCACTCGTATATATACACTCAAACTCAATCTAGGGTATTACTAACCGTATCTCTACCGAGTCACGCCACAGAGGCAAGGTAATTCTTAACTTAAGCTCCGATACCAACTGTAACGACCCAGAAATTGAGCGACTTTGGATATCCCATATACAACACATATCGAACATCAAGAGTCGAAAATAACCGAATAGTTAATGAAAGAAGTTAGAGGGTAAGAATAGATAAGATAGAAACTTAGAATGGAAGAAGAAGAATATACAACATCATTATAGTAACACGAATCTCACAGCGGAATGAATAAAATATAACATAACTTTTGAAATACAAAGTTATAACTGTATATACATACCATTTCAGAGTACAACACATAACATCACAGCGGAATAAATAATAGCTATCGACTGCTGAAGCCTCCTGCTCCAAGCTCTTCAAGTATACCTGTAAATCCTGACTACTTGACTGCCCGTACAAATTTAGGCACCCAAGAGTTTAGGGAACAAACAAATAAACTCCGGGTCAGTCATGTGACTGGTGTGAGTAAACTCAAATCATTTAAAAGGGTATATGATATCTCATAAGACCACGCCGTGAATACGGAACGGGTTTTTCCCTTATGAGAATCCAAACATCTTTGGAAAGCAATATCATTCTGATATTATAATAATGTCTAAATACAATTAGATATTAATCTAGCAGAAACGCTTGGATCTCACGTTCTACATATATAGTATACAATCAAAACCGCGGGCACGTATTGGATGATTGGATTTCCAACTATGACAAGGTATGGAACCACCTTCCGATCAGTGTACTCTAGGAACGATAAACTAGAGTTCAACAAGAACATATTGCAACTCAGCCACACATGACCGACCACTCATTTCACTTGAGTGTGTCGAATGTACATCACCAACGGTTGGGATCAGCAACCGTTCCCGTATATATATATATATATATGTGTATATATATATATATATATATATATATATGGGACAACATTGATAGATTAAAGAAGCAAATGAATATTCTCTAGATAGGTGATTATACACCCTACTTCAGTGCGACCGACTTAGCCATGCTGCCTGCCCGATTTCTACCATTTACCGGATGTGAGGCTAGAAGCTACGCATATCTTTTCATATCATATCTTCATTTACTTGGAATACCACATCGTCATACCCGCCAAATCATTATCGATTTCTCTAACGGTATCACGGGTATGAAGCTAAGAGAAACGAATTCCTCCGCCACCAAACGTAATACGTTGAAGAGATCAACATATATGATTCGTTGGGAATACTCTGTCAGACATTCGTCCATACAAGTTGTCCTGGGACTGGACAAACCGAAGGCACTATTCAGTACATCCATCTTAGGCACTGTTATCTAAGACTTATACAATAGCGCTTGCACTTTACTTCGTCTTCAATTTTCTTCATCGTATTTGATCACAACGCTTATGTCAATACGGAGTGGTTCTTCGGATAATAATCCAACCGGTCTCTCCATATTTACAACGTAAAATGGTCAAAACTTTGATAGTCTGTGATTTAACTATCAAATGAAAACATGTCCGTGTACAAACAACGATCTAAATTCCAAATGGAATTATCGACCCAATCATCAAACATATATATATTTATATATATTCATATTTCTTTATTTTCTATATTTAGAAAATATTCGTTATCAACGTTGGAAAACATTTCCATTGTTTATTTACGTATCACTATCCTTCCACAACTATCAGACTCTAACTATAAACTAACAAGAGAACAACTTCCTTAGTACAAACCCCGAAGGCCGAAACCAACATCAGATCGATACTCAGGAAACCATTCAACTTATTAATCTCTAGTCAGTTTCTAATTTTGCTTAACTCTATATTCTTTAACTCCATTCGCTCAACTCTAGATCGCAGTGATCACAATGGTTACGCCTGATTCCCTCAGGAAACATCCGACCGCCGTAGGCTATTTACAACCCTGCGAATTACGCTAGCAGTCGTGCTAAATGGCAACTCATCCTGAATAACTATGTTTGTTTTAACTTTAACTGTTTAACTCTAACCGGTTAACTCTAACTGTTTAACTCTAACTGTTTAACTGTAACTGTTTAATTCTAACTGTTTAACTCTAACTGTTTAACTCTAACTGTTTAAACTATTCATTTATAAAGATTTACTTTTAGTAACGGTTCTTCACTTTACAAATGATTTCCTTTTTATAACGTTTTCCTTTTTAAAACATCCTATTCAGTTATAAACAAATTTCCTTTTTATAACTCTATTTATTTTCTAAATATTTCCTTTTCAAATTTATTCTTGAAATATTCTAACTCCTAAAATTCTCTGAAAAATTCCCCATAACCTCCTTTGTAATGGGAGCATCGGGAAAATCCCCAAACCCGCCACATAGGCCTTTTCATTCAAAAAGAAAATGGTTTGTAATTATTTCCTTTTTAAATATCTCCTATTTATAAATATTCCAATTTATAAACATTTCTTATTTATAAATATTCCACTTTATAAATATCTCTTATTTATAAATATCCCATTTTATAAATATTCTATTTTCAATATCACTTTGAAAATCCCCTTATCAACATTTTGGTATGTTATGGTATTCAATCATATCAAATCACGATGTTCAATATCGTCCAAGCACATATAATCGCCCACAGATTTTATATCACATCATATAACAATATATGAAAAACAATAAAATAACTGTTGAGGAATCCAGTCGGATTCCTCCAACCTGTCTCCCTACATCCACATATGTTACACAATATGATTATCATCACTTTCAGTTCAATATAAATTATTCTGATAGCAGAATCAATATATAAATATTTAACAGTTTATATATATATACAATTATATATATATATATATATATAATTTTCACTAACTGACTAGCAGTTCAATCAATCAACCAACACACAGCAATCAACAGATGATTAACAGTTCTAAAAATACATTATAAAAATATAACTGTTCAGAGTTGGTGAGTTTTACTCACTTTGTCAGTTCATCGTTAAAGAACGATAAACTGTTATTTGATTTAAATCAAACAATTTATTTCGCCATAAATTCAGATGAGCTCCATTCCACTCCCAGTCAGTTCCATTGGGTAGTGCTCGTCTATACGATCCTGTCGGATCTTGTTTCACTGAAATCCGATCACGTACGACAAAATTATTCAATATCGTAGTTCATATTCATTTAAAATAAATAAAAGTTTGGACATTATTTCTTAATGGGCCTTGCCCTATTTATTTCCGACCCACTAACCTTTTAAAAACCCAAACCCGTACCCTTTATCTCCCCCAATTCATCAGACGCGAGCTGCTCGTCATAAAACCCCCGTTGACCAATTGTTTGACCCGCCACCATCACCTCTCCGGCCATCCGTTCTGAGCGCTGCCACCTCCAATAAACTCAGCGTCGAAAACTCTACAACACCACCCCATTTTCACTTAACTTGGCCTCACCTCTTCCGTCGCGACCACAGCCTCGATGGCTACAGGCACGTCAGTTTTCGGTGATCGAATCCACCCAAAATCCCACAAGAGTTGCGGTTATCCTCGCTGAACCAAAATCCAACATCCATTCGAGCCAAAACCCTTTGAATTTGGATCGAACTCCAACCCTAATCGCTATAACCCTATCGATGTACCCTTCGCACTTCAGAAAACATCGTCGAACTCACAACAAGGTCTACTGCACTATAAAGCTCACCACAGGGATCCAAAATATATATGTATTTTGTTTTATAGGAATTTTCATGGTTTTATTTTGATTTTAGAATCTCCATCCTCACTGTTTTCTTTTATTGGATATTGGCGGCGCATTTTGGCCAGAGGAGAATTAGGTTAGGGTTATAAGGATGTTAGGCTATTTATAGATAGGTTATATTATTATTTTTATTGGATATTATAATTTAATTTAAGAATTTTCTATTTGGATTCGTCCTCTAAAATTCCTGTGATCACAAAAAATACCCAAAAATCACGAAACTGGTCATGCACCTACAGTTCGACATTACGGTCCCAACGAAACTGGTTTCGTCGAATTCCGACTTCGTATGCCCACACAGCGTATTTTTAAAGGTCAATTTATCGACTGTATTTCACATTAAAAATCGGTACGGCCACATACTGATTTCAAAAATCACGGAAATTGAAATCTAGCAATAATAGGATGTTGCGGATCCAACAAAATTAGTTTCGTCGAATTCCGACTTTGTTTGCAAAAGTGGCTATTTTTAAAGCTCTGGATGACCCATTTAAATATATAAATATATTTAAATATTATTAAATTAAATATAAATAAATTTATATTATCGTATATCTTCACATATGATATCGTACAGCTCCGGAATATCATATCAGAATTTACAGCTTGATATTTCAGATTCCAGATTATCTCGATATTCAATTTATATCGAAAACCCTTTTATAACATAAAAAAAGCGTTGCAAATTATAAAGGAAATTCCACAGCGACTTTTTCTGAAATTTGATTTGGATGTAAATCAAAATCTACACGACGAAGTCCCGATTTTTCTCTTCCACTAGAAAGATATACTCCACCAGCTCCACACGTTTCTTGTTTCACAGAAATCCGGCTTAAAACAAATCCTGTACATTCAGTTGAAGTTCAAATCGCCAAATAGCGAACTGCCGCGCCATTTCAAGCTCTATTTTAATTATATTATAATTCTACGTTCAAACTGACGTCGATTGAATATATTCGTCAATATGATTCAACTCTAAGCTGAATTAAATCTTGGGGATGACCCTGTTCACCTTATATTGTGATTTCCAATATTTTTGATTATTTCTGAATTAAATATATTATTTAATTTAATTAAATATTCCATATTGTTTAATTAACGACGATTAAATTCCCTATATCACTATTTATATAATTAAATAAATTAATTATAACCCTGGAAAAATGCGGGTCATTACAGTCCCTATGGCTTCTTGCAAACGTTTCCAAAAGTCACTAGTAAAGATAGGATCACGATCGCCTACTATACTAGAAGGTACCCCATGCAAATGAACTATCTCCCTACCATAAATAGGTGCTAACGATGATGCAGTCCTCTTTCTCTTGACAGGAATGAAGTGGGCACAATTCGTAAGTCTGTCCACTATAACCCAAATACTGGTATTTCCTTTTCTAGACCTAGGCAACCCATCTATAAAGTCCATAGAGATACTCTCCCATTTAAATTGCGGAACCTCTAGAGGATGAAGCAGTCCACCGGGCTTTTTCTGCTTAGCCTTGACTTGCTGACATACCAAGCATTTAGAAACGAACTCAACCACGTCCTTCTTCATTCCGCCCAAACGAAAACTCGCTTCATGTCTTTGTACATCTTGTCACCACCGGGATGTATGGTCATCTTAGAATGATGGGCTTCCTCAAGAACTGTCTTCTTCAAGTTCTCATCTTGTGGTACACAAAGTCTCCCATCCCTATGTAACAAACCCTTGTCATCTAGGGTATACCTACCAAGATGGCTCAAAGAATCCCCTCCTATGAGCTTTTCTACTTGCTCAAGAAACTGTGGGTCATCTCGCTGGGCCTCTCTAATCCGTCCCAAAAGCGTAGGTCTCACCTCTAAGGATGCTAACAAACTGGTCACATAATCGATAGAGGGTCTAAAGTCAAAAGCCGCTATGTACTCTAAGCTCTGCCTCTCCACAAACATAGGACTCAAAGTCCACTTCTTCCTACTCAAGGCGGCAGCTACAACGTTACCCTTGACAGGGGTATATGCGATCTCAAAATCGTAGGATGCTAAGAACTCCATCCACCTTTGTTGCCTCAAGTTAAGATCTTTCTGCGAGAAAAGGTACTTCAACGATTTATGGTCAGTATACAATTCAAACTTCTCACCTAGGAGATAACGGCGCCAAGACATAAGCGCAAAAACGATGGCAGCTAACTCTAGATCGTGGGTTGGGTAGTTTTTCTCATGTACTTTCAACTGTCTTCCACCATAAGCCACTACCTTCCCTTCTTGCATCAAGACAATGCCTAGTCCCGTACCGCATGCATTCGTGTATACTGTAAACATTTTACCTTGTCTAGCAATGTCAACACTGGGGTTGTTGTAAGAGCCCTTTTCAATCGTTGGAAATCAATGTCCTAAGAAAAGACTAGATTCTTCTTCGTTAGTCTAGTAAGTGGGGCTGATATCTTCGCAAAGTCCTTATTGAACCTCCTATGATAGCCCGCTAATCCAAGAAAGCTTCGCACCTCTATTGCATTCTTTGGGATCCTCCAATCTTGCACTGCAATTACTTTTGCGTGGTCTACAGTTATCCCGTCTTTGGACACCACATGTCCTAGAAACCTTACTTCTTCTCTCCAAAAGTGACATTTGGAGAACTTCGCTTTAAGCTGATGTGCTCGAATGGTATCTATGGCTTCCCTCAAATGCAAAGTATGTTCTTCCTTGTTCTTTGAGAAAATCAAGATGTCGTCCACGAAGACTACCACAAACTTATTAAGGAACTCCCTAAACACCCTACTCATCAAGTCAACAAAATAGGCGGGTGCATTAATCAAACCGAAAGGCATGACGAGCCATCAAAGAAACCGTCAGGGGTCCAAAAAGCAGTCTTGTCTATACTGTCCTCAGCCACTCTTAGCTGACGAAAATCCGTAGCCAAATCTAGTTGTGAGAAAACGAATGCACCTACAAGCTGGTCAAACAAATCATCTATTCGTGGAAGTGGGTGCCTATTTTTCTTAGTCAACTTGTTTAACTCTCTATAATCCACACATAAGCGAAGTGGACCATCCTCCTTAGTAGTGAACACTACTAGAGCACCCAATTCAGAAATACTTTGCCGAATAAACCCCTTCTCAAGCAACTCTTTAACTTGTTTACTAAGCTCCTTCCTTTCCCTAGGAGCCATGTGTCTTACGGGTAAGGCAACTGGTTTTGAATTATCAACTAAATATATGCGGAAATCTATTTCACGTTTTGGGTGTAAACCCTTCACCTCATCAAAGACATCGGGATACTCACGGACTACTAGAATAGATTGCAAATTATCAAAAGATGCATCAAGAGACTCTTGGTAACTAAGCATGACAGAAACCTTGGGGCTACACGAGATTTTGAGGGTATTACCGAGACGTGTCAAAAGTCTAACTACCCTCCTTTCACAATCGAGAATGGCACCGTTTCTGGATAACCAATCCATCCCTATAATCAACCCATAGCCCATGAAACTAAGAACATATGCATTACATGGAAACTTAGCACTAAGTATAGATAGTCCCAAATCCAAGCAAATCATAGATAAATAAGCCGAACCCCCAATCCGATTTGAGACAACAATGGGATCCTCTACCATACATGTACTAAGGTATAGAGACTCTACCATAGAAGCGGATATAAAAGAATGTGATGCCCAGAATCAAAAAGAGTGCATACAGGATGATCAGCAAGAAAAACTAAACTTTCAATGGAAATATTTCTACCTCTCTCTTGAGTGGGTGCCATGAGAGCATGAACTTGCCCTCCAGAAGGTCTTTACTTTTTCCCTTTCTTCTTTGGGTTATCCTTAACCACATGTCTGTCTCCCCACAATGGAAACAACCACCCGTCTTCCTCTTCTTCTTTCTACAGTCTTTAGCAATGTGGCCAATGATACCACAATAGTTACACTTCCTCTTGTCGTGTGGCTTGTTGTTCTTTCCACCCTTCTTATTGTCCACCTTCTTGTTTTGAGGTTCATCCTTCCTCACTTCTTTCTTCCCACCCTTGTCTTCTTCATGTAATAGCGCCACGTCGACCAATCTCACAAAAGATGCGCCCACTGGAATATAGGAAATAGCTAGACCATGCAATGGTTCATTCAAGCCTCTAGCAAAACGTAAAGCTTTCTTCTACGATGTATCTACCAACACCAACCCAAAACTGGCAAGCAAATTGAATTTGTTGACGTATTCCTTGACTGATGTACTCCCTTGTTTGAGTGCTAGAAACTTCTCCATCTGTAGGCTTTGTTCAGCTGGCGAGAGGAACTTCATCTCAAACCTCCACCTAAAGTTCACCCAAGTCTCAACCGGTTGCTCAGCACTAGTAACTTCCCATCAATAAGAGGCTTCTTCCTTCATTAGCTAAGCGACCAATTGTATCTTCTTCCTATCATCCACTTCAAAGATAGCAAACAACTCTTCTGTTTCCTTGAGCCAGTTCCGTGCTTCAACAAATGTCTCTATCCCTTTAAAGATCTTTCCACCCATAGTACGGAAGTCCTTACAAATCTTAGCAAAAGCATCTACGCGAGGAGCGACAGCAGCTAGGGGAGGAGGTGGAGGAACGTTGGTTGGGCCCGTGGCAGTGACCCTAGCCTCTAGGTATTCTGAACCAAGCGGGTATCGAAACACCCTCAGGTATCTCAGATTCCCCAGACATGCTAAAAAGAAATAGGAAAGGATTCAAAACAAAGAAAAGAAGGATAGTGCATATGGCTTTGGGCAGTATGCCTTTTTTAAATAACACTACTTTTCCTTGAAAATGCTTCTTTAAATCATGGTTTTGAAAATATTTTCTTTAAAATATGCATTTGAAAATAGCTTTCAATATCTTTTATCCGTTCTGGTAACCTTCAGCTCTGATACCACGTGTAACACCGCACCTCCATTAAGGTCACTCACAAAGGGAATACGTTAACTTTATTGGGGGTCATAGGAGTATAAAACAGATGATTACAAAACAGACAAATTTAAGCAGCGGAAAACAATTAGAACTTTTATTCCATAGTAGCATAATAGGATAAACTTTCATAAGGGTGGTTTCAAACATCAACACCAAAACATCAAAACCCATTGTAACAACCCGTATTTTGAATAACATGTTATAACATAAATCAAAGCAGAATTAAATTTTAAAATCTGAATAAGGGGAAACGGGCTGTGTCATTGCGTTCGTCTCGGAAAAATACGCGAAATAGAGTCCGAGTTTTCGAAAAACGGAGCCCGTATGACCAAGTTATGGCCCGTCAAAGTTTTCGGAAAATTTCAAGTTCAAAAACAGTTCAAATTTAAATTCGGAATTCAAATTCAGTAAAAACAGACTGGGCGGGAAAATTCCCGCCCAGACAGGTCGACAGGGGGGTCGACACTAGGGTCGACCTCCCCACCAACCAGGTCGACACTAGGGTCGACCTGGGGGGTCGACCTCCCTGGTCTGCCAGGTTGGCCTGGTGCACTTATTTTGGCTGTTTGGACCGGTTTTGTTGGCTAGTAACGTGATTTGATGGCTCAGATCTGAATTAGGGTTAATCCTATGGCCTAAACTAACCTAAACTTCTATAAAAGGACGCTAATACCTAGCCTAAATCATCACAAATTGATCCTACAACTAAATTATGCCAAAATGCTTCATGGCCTCCATATGATGGCCTCCACCCTCTTGTCATAATCTCCATCTTCATTCATATGAGAGTTTCTAAGCTTGTTTGAGAGTTTCTAAGTTTGATTCAAGGCTAAAGTTCAATCTTTCTTCACCAAAGCAAGGATCTTCTTCTTATTTATCAAGGGTTTTATGTGGAGCTTGTCATTTGGGGGTTTTTAGTGTTGCTAGCGTGGCTTCGTCTCAATCTTGTTTTATTTTATAGTCTTCATAGCATTGTAAGCCCTATTCTACTCTTAGATTTAAACAATGAAGTTAAATATGACATGTTGCAAGTTTGAGTTTGGGCCTAAGTATGATTTGTGCTTTGAATCTATCATGTTATGCATAGATTTGTTCTATGTATGTTTGTAAAGCTATCACCTTGAATTTGTGGATTGAAAGCTATGAGATTTGTTTGCAAATGTTGCATAACGCAACATAGAAACTCTCATAACCTTTATGTTAACTTGCATATGATGTTATATGCGAATCACCAGTTATCATCCTATGCCATCTATGACCATGTATCACCTATTTGCTAAGTTTGATGTCATGCATGTTTTGAGGCTTATAATGTAATATGCAAGCTTAATGAACACATTTTGCCTCATGTGCCACCATGTTTAACTTGTGGCCAAATCCTATCAACTTATGCCCATTTTTGTCATGCTTCTAAGTTCCCTCTTTTAATCCATTTTGTGTTGTGACGAAACGTACATGCGATGGGGATGCGTATGGGTAGTTAGGTAACTTGAATGACATAAAAACATGGTTTTAAAATATGGCATGTGATTATGCTTGAAAAATATGAACATGGACATGACATGTAGAAAACATGAAAGTGGCCAACTCGAGGTTGGGTTGAGTTTGTAGCATAAATCTACCCGGAACCGACCGGCCTAACTAGTAGCTACAAACAATAGGACCCAATGTGAGTAGTTGGTCATGTTGCGCTTAAAACCCGAGGTTAGACTAAGTTGTGGTGTAAAGCTACCCGGACCCGCCCGACTTAACTAGTAACCACAACAAGGTCTAATGTGAGAGGTTGGGTGCATTAAATTAATTAATGCCACATGATAGGGTTAAGTCATGGACCACTTGAATACTTAACCAATTAAACACGATGGGTGGTTGGGGTTAAGGCATGAACCACTTGGGTACACTTAACCAACTTGATACATGATGGGATAGGGTTAACCACACTTAACCCGTTAGAAACCCTAGTTACGCGGTCCTTTTCAGTAGTAACCCTCTTGGATGTATCAACGATACCCTAGGGACTAGGCTAGGGTGGGGCACGATTACTGGGCTGACATGTAAGCGACCAAAACGATGGCTGAGTAGGTGAGCCGGTGTAGGTTCAGACGGACTATGGTCGTGCACATAGTCCGGAGTTGAAAAAAACGGACACGGGCACCAGTAGGTTTAGACTGTGCGTGCTTGATTTGTGTCAGTGGTTGGCACCCTAGGACTTGATACACCCTAGGGTGGACCTAGCACAGTTTGACTTCATTCCGTGATTTGGCTGTATGACACCGACACTTGATGAGTTAGGCTTATAGGGAGCCGATCGATTAGACCGTGTAGTTGGACCTTGATTTAGGTCATCTCATGATGTTGGGCCAAACTTGGGCCAAGGGATCATTTCTTGTTTATACTTGACATGGATTGGATTACTAGTACTATCGGTGCAAAACTTAACCTTGTATATGCGATGCCACACTTGATCTATCTTGTTAGCTTTTCACCATGCCAATTATCATCCCATGTTTCATCTCTGTTTTACATGTCCAGTTAACTTTATTAGTTTTTATACTTATAGTAGGTAGGACTTACCAGTCTTTTTGACCGACCCGTTTTCTTTCGCATCTTTTCTTCCGTTTCCCCCCCCCCCTCAGGTTCTCAAGGTGGGAATACTAGCACCTAGCTTGGATCTTTAGCTTGCTTACTGGATAGCTCATGTACGGTTTGGACTTGAGCTCGCTATGGCTTTATCACTTCTACTATGGGGAATAGTTTACTTTATGTTATTTCCAGTTTTCATTTTATGTTTCTAGACTTGTAGTAGTTGGAAAATAATGACTCAGTACTTTGATGTAACTTGACTATGGTTTTGAAATAGTAGTTTTATCCGCTGCTTTACTTACTCTGTTTTACTTAAATGTTCTGTCTTGTGATATCTTTATGCATGCTTACCTGGTCCAACACCCCTCCAAAGCCAGTGAACTTGCAAGAGTGACCCTGGCGGAGGTGGGGTGTTACATTTGGTATCAGAGCATAAGGTTTTACTAGACCGGACAAAAGTTTTAAAACCCTTTTGAAAAACTATTTTCAAAACCGATTAAGTATTTTCCAAGAAAAGTCTAGTTTATTTTAAAAGGCTATTCCCCAAAAGCCATTAGCACTATCCTTTGTTTCCTCGTTCTAAATCTTTCTTTTCCTTTTTCAGCATGGTCGATCTTAACCTTCCCGAGGGAGTAACCATACCCGGATGGTTCCGGAGGTACTTGGAAGCTAGGGCCAACGATGCGGGCCCAGCAAACACTCCCACCGTAACTGAGGTTCCTCCTCCTCCTCCTCAGCGTCCACAAGCGGATTTCGCAAAGGTTTGAAAAGACTTTAAGGCGATGGGTGGCAAGAATTTTATTGGGACGGAGACTTTTGTTGAGGCAAGAAATTGGCTAAAAGAAACTGAAGACCTCTTCGCCATCTTTGATGTGGAAGACCGTAGAAAAGTTCTGTTGGTAGTATGTCTATTGAAAGAGGAAGCTGCTTATTGGTGGGAGGTCACCAACGCTACTAGGCCTATAGAAACTTGGGCCGACTTTAGGGTGAGGTTTGGGCTTAAGTTTCTATCATCTGCTGAGGAAAATCTGCAAATGGAGAAGTTCATATCTTTGAAGCAAGGGGACATGACAGTGAGGGAGTATGTGAATAAGTTCAACCAGCTTGCTCGATTCGGTTTGGACATGGTTAACACACCCCAGAAGAAGGCTCTACGCTTTGCACGAGGATTGAATGAGCCATTACATGGTTTAGCCATGTCTCATATACCCATGGGGGCCACTTTTGAGAGCCTAGTAGATATGGCATTGCTTCAGGGAGATGATAAGAATGGCAAGAAGGAAGTCAAGCGTAATGAGACTCAAACCAAGAAGGCGGACTCCAAGTGGGGAGGAAATCAGAGCAATCAGGGCAACCAGAGCAATCAGAGCAACAAGAACAACAAGAACAACAAGGGTAACAAGGCCAACAACAACAAGGCCAAGGACCCAAGAAAGTGCAACTTCTGTGGGATTGTTGGGCACATAGCCAAAGATTGTAGGAAGAAGAAGAGGAAATTGGGAGAATGCTTTCATTGCGGAGAGACTGGACACTTCAGTAAGGATTGCTCAAAGAAGCAAGGATAGGGGCAAGGACAGGCTCAGCGAGCAGGATCTTCTGGAGGGCAGAGGCATGCTCTCAACACTGCTCCAGTTCCGGACCGAGGTAGTATTTCTGTAGAATGTCTTGTTTATATTTCTGGCTTTCCTGTTCGAACTTTATTTGATTCTGGCGCATCGCATACCGTTATCTCTTCTGACATTGTTGAAAGTTTGCACCTAAGTACTAGTCTAGTTGAGGATCCCGTTAGTGTTTCAAATCCAATTGGGGGTTCCGCCCATCTATCTATGATTTGTACAGATTTGAGGATTTCTATCTTGACCATAGAATTCACGTGTAATGCTTATGTTCTCGGGTTCATGGGATATGGGTTGATTTTGGGCATGGATTGGTTGTCCAGTTATGGAGCCATTCTTGATTGTGAGCATATGGTGGTGAGGCTCATGACTCGCCTCGGTAATACTCTAGAAATTTCTTGTAACCCTATGGATCCTGTCATGTTATGTTATCTTGAATCTCTTGACTCGTCCATCGATGATCTGCAATCTGTAAGGGTGGTCCGAGAATATCCCGATGTCTTTGATGAGGTTAAGGGGTTACCCCCTAAGCGAGTGATAGATTTTCGCATTTATCTTGTTGATAATGGCAAGCCGGATTCATTGCCTGTTAGGCACATGGCCCCGCGAGAAAGAAGAGAGCTTAGTAAGCAAATCAAGGAGTTGCTTGAGAAAAATTTCATTAGGCGAAGCATTTCAGAATGGGGTGCTCCGGTGGTATTCGCTACTAAGGCGGATGGTTCGCTTCGTCTATGTGTTGATTATCGGGAGTTGAACAAGCTGACAAAGAAGAATAGACACCCGTTACCGAGGATTGATGATCTCTTTGACCAGCTTGTTGGTGCTTCTGTTTTCTCTCAGCTCGATCTAGCCACCGGATTCCATCAGCTTAGAGTGGCTGAGGATAGTATTGACAAGACTGCGTTTAGGACTCCAGATGGATTCTTTGAACGGCTAGTCATGCCATTCGGTTTGACTAATGCACCCGCATACTTTGTTGATTTGATGAGTAGGGTGTTCAGGGAGTTCCTTAACAAGTTTGTGGTTGTCTTCGTGGATGATATTCTGGTCTTCTCTAAGGACGAGGGAGAGCATGCTACACACCTCAAGGAGGTTATGGATACGCTTAGGGCTCATCAGTTGAAAGCCAAGTTCTCTAAATGCCATTTCTGGAGAAGGGAAGTTCGGTTCCTTGGGCATATAGTTTCTAAGCAAGGCTTAGCTGTGGATCCCGCTAAAGTGGTGGCGGTACAAGACTGGAAAGTTCCGAAGAATGCAACTGAAGTGAGGAGCTTTCTCGGTCTGGCAGGATATTATAGGAAGTTCATTAAGGACTTCGCTAGGATTTCAGCCCCTCTTACTAAGTTAATGAAGAAGAACTTAGTCTTTGCATGGGACTTAGAGTGTGAGCTTGCTTTTCAAAGGCTCAAGAAAGCCCTCACCACAGCTCCAGTTCTAGCATTACCCGATGGAGGGAAGTTGTTTACCGTGTACACCGATGCATGTGGCACGGGATTGGGCGCTGTCCTGATGCGAGAAGGGAGAGTGGTATGCTTTGGGGGTAGGCAACTCAAAGTTCATGAGAAGAACTATCCCACTCATGATTTGGTGTTGGCGGCGATCGTCTTTGCACTCAAATCCTGGCGCCACTATCTTCTAGGCGAAAGGTTTGAGTTGTACACTGATCACAAGTCACTCAAGTACCTCTTCTCGAAGAAAGATTTGAATCTAAGGCAGCAAAGGTGGATGGAATTCTTGGCATCATATGACTTCGAGATAGCTTATACCCCTGGCAAGGGTAATGTTGAAGCGGATGCGCTAAGTAGAAGAAGGTTGACTTTGAGTCCCTTGTTTGTTGAGATGAAGAGCCTAGAGTTCTTGGCAACCTTTGATTTTGCACCTGCTGTTGGGTCGATGACTGGTTCGTTAGCATCCCTTGAGCTTAGACCTATACTTCTTGATCAAGTTGGGGCTTCACAGAGGGAAGACCCGCAGATAGTCGAGATCATGGACAAGTTGATTCGGGGTGAGACGTCAAGTCACCTCGCTAGATATACTATTGATGACAAGGGATGGCTGAGGCGTGATGGAAGACTATGTGTCCCACGAGTGGGAGACTTAGTAAATAAAGTTCTTGAGGAGGAGCATCACTCAAGGATGACCATACATCCCGGAGGGGATAAGATGTACCGGGATATGAAGCGCATTTTCTTTTGGGATGGGATGAAAAAGGATGTGGCAGAGTTTGTTTCTAGATGCATTGTTTGCCAACAAGTGAAGGCCGAATCGAAGAAGCCCGGTGGGCTATTGCATCCATTGGAGGTCCCGCTATGGAAGTGGGAAAGCATCTCTATGGATTTTGTGGATGGATTGCCTAGGTCAAGGAAGGGAAATACGAGCATATGGGTCATAGTTGATAGACTTACGAAGAGTGCTCATTTCATTCCAGTAAAGAGCAAGAGGACCGCATCATGGCTAGCATCTATTTATCTTCGAGAGATAGTGTGATTGCATGGAGTTCCTTCTAGCATAGTTAGCGATCGTGACCCAATCTTCACTAGCCAGTTCTGGAATAGTTTGCAAGAAGCAATGGGTACGCGATTGAATCTAAGTACGGCCTATCACCCACAGACGGATGGCCAGACCGAAAGGGTAAATAGGGTACTAGAAGATCTGTTGAGGCTATGCATTATTGACTTTGGTGGTACTTGGGAGGATCATCTTCCTCTAGTTGAGTTTGCTTATAATAACAGTTATCAGGCATGCATAGGAATGGCACCATTCGAAGCCTTGTATGGGAGGCCGTGTAAGTCACCAACATGTTGGTGGGAGACGACGGATAAGCTTATACTTGCGCCCGACATGATAAGGGACACATCCGAGAAGGTTGAGTTGATTCGAAGGCGGATGAAAACGGCCCAGGACAGACAGAAATCCTATGCAGAAAAGCGAAGGACAGACTTAGAATTTGAAGTTGGAGATATGATCTTTGTGAAGGTTTCTCCTTTGCGAAATGTAGTTCGATTCGGAGCAGTTGGGAAGTTGGCACCAAGGTTCGTAGGGCCCTTCCCTATCATTGAGAGAATTGGGCAAATGGCATATAGGGTGGAATTGCCCGAGAAGCTGGCCGGAGTGCATAACGTCTTTCATGTCTTGCATCTCCGGAAGTGTTTGCACAGATCCGCCGAAGTGGTTGAACCAAGTATTCTTCAAGACGTGGAAGTGGAAAGAGAAGCAACCCTGAGGCGAGCTCTGATTCGTATCATGGAAACGGAGACAAAGAAGCTAAGAAGCAAAGAAGTTAAGCTTGTTAAGGTGCAATGGAGTGAAGCAGAGGAAGACACAACCTGGGAAACTGAGGAGAAGATGCGTGGGCTTTATCCATTTCTTTTTGAGGGTACATTTTCAATCTCTGTTCCTAGTTGGCATATCTTTCTTTTGCTATCCATGTTTATCTAGTTTATCTTGTTTCGTAAATCTTGTCATGAGAACCTTAGGTAGAAACCCTTGGTTGAAACATGTATTTGAAACATGTTATGCTTGATGTTTGCCAGTGGTTGCAAGTGTTTGCAAGTGGATACTCGTGGATGCATGATACACGTTAGGCACTAAGATCGGCTCACACACTTTCATACCGCATATGCATGAGTGTTTATGCTTATTCATGGATGAAACTTGTATGTTATCACATGGATGTTGCATATGGATGGATGTTATGTGCACTCATGTAGAGACTATAAGTTATGTTAGGAATTTGCATACATATGGACTCATCTCACTAACATACTTTGCATTAATGAGGTTTACTGAATTAGTAACCGCCTGATCTTCGCATTAGATAGGTGCATATACACACACTTTTGCATATGTTCATACAGCATTAGAAATCTTTTAATGACAATGATTACTTGTGGATGATGTTTTGAGTAGATGGATAATGGATGGTAGGATACGTTCTTCCTAACTTGAAGATTTCGGGGACGAAATCCTTTAAGGTGGGGAGAATGTAACAACCCGTATTTTGAATAACATGTTATAACATAAATCAAGGCAGAATTAAATTTTAAAATCTGAATCAGGGGAAACGGGCTGTGCCATTGTGTTCGTCTCGGAAAAATAGGCGAAATAGAGTCCGAGTTTTTGGAAAAGGGAGCCTGTATGACAAAGTTATGGCCTGTCAAAGTTTTCAGAAAATTTCAAGTTCAAAAATAGTTCAAATTTAAATTCGGAATTCAAATTCAGCAAAAACAGACTGGGCGAGAAAATTCCCGCCCAGACAGGTCGACAGGGGGGTCGACACTAGGGTCGACCTCCCCCCCAACCAGGTCGACACTAGGGTCGACCTCCCTGGTCGGCCAGGTTGGCCTGGTGCACTTATTTTGGCTGTTTGGACCGGTTTTGTTGGCTAGTGACATGATTTGATGGCTCAGATCTGAATTAGGGTTAATCCTATGGCCTAAACTAACCTAAACTTCTATAAAAGGACACTAATGCCTAGCCTAAATCATCACAAATTGATCCTACAACTAAATTATGCCAAAATGCTTCATGGCCTCCATATGATGGCCTCCACCCTCTTGTCATAATCTCCATCTTTATTCACATGAGAGTTTCTAAGCTTGTTTGAGAGTTTCTAAGTTTGATTCAATGCTAAAGTTCAATCTTTCTTCACCAAAGCAAGGATCTTCTTCTTATTTATCAAGGGTTTTATGTGGAGCTTGTCATTTGGGGGTTTTTAGTGTTGCTAGTGTGGCTTCGTCTCAATCTTGTTTTATTTTATAGTCTTCATAGCATTGTAAGCCCTATTCTACTCTTAGATTTAAACTATGAAGTTAAATATGACATGTTGCAAGTTTGAGTTTGGGCCTAAGTATGATTTGTGCTTTGAATCTATCATGTTATGCATAGATTTGTTCCATGTATGTTTGTAAAGCTATCACCTTGACTTTGTGGATTGAAAGCTATGAGCTTCGTTTGGAAATGTTGCATAACGCAACATAGAAACTCTCATAACCTTTATGTTAACTTGCATATGATGTTATATGCGAATCACTAGTTATCATCCTATGCCATCTATGACCATGTATCACCTATTTGCTAAGTTTGATGTCATGCATGTTTTGAGGCTTATAATGTAATATGCAAGCTTAATGAACACATTTTGCCTCATGTGCCACCATGTTTAACTTGTGGCCAAATCCTATCACCTTATGCCCATTTTTGTCATGCTTCTAAGTTCCCTCTTTTAATTCATTTTGTGTTGTGACGAAACGTACATGCGATGGGGATGCGTATGGGTAGTTAGGTAACTTGAATGACATAAAAACATGGTTTTAAAATATGGCATGTGATTATGCTTGAAAAATATGAACATGGACATGACATGTAGAAAACATGAAAGTGGCCAACTCGAGGTTGGGTTGAGTTTGTAGCATAAATCTACCCGGAACCGACCGGCCTAACTAGTAGCTACAAACAATAGGACCCAATGTGAGTAGTTGGTCATGTCGCGCTTAAAACCCGAGGTTAGACTAAGTTGTGGTGTAAAGCTACCCGGACCCGCACGACTTAACTAGTAACCACAACAAGGTCTAATGTGAGAGGTTGGGTGCATTAAATTAATTAATGCCACATGATAGGGTTAAGTCATGGACCACTTGAATACTTAACCAATTAAACACGATGGGTGGTTGGGGTTAAGGCATGAACCACTTGGGTACACTTAACCAACTTGATACATGATGGGATAGGGTTAACCACACTTAACCCGTTAGAAACCCTAGTTATGCGGTCCTTTTCAGCAGTAACCCTCTTGGATGTATCAACGATACCCTAGGGACTAGGCTAGGGTGGGGCACGATTACTGGGTTGACATGTAAGCGACCAAAACGACGGCTGAGTAGGTGCGCCGGTGTAGGTTCAGGCGGACTATGGTCGTGCACATAGTCCGGAGTTGAAAAAAACGGACACAGGCACCAGTAGGTTTAGACTGTGCGTGCTTGATTCGTGTCAGTGGTTGGCACCCTAGGACTTGATACACTCTAGGATGGACCTAGCACAGTTTGACTACATTCCGTGATTGGGCCGTATGACACCGACACTTGACGAGTTAGGCTTATAGGGAGCCGATCGATTAGACCGTGTAATTGGACCTTGATTTAGGTCATCTCATGATGTTGGGCCAAACTTGGGCCAAGGGATCATTTCTTGTTTATATTTAACATGGATTGGATTACTAGTACTATCGGTGCAAAACTTAACCTTGTATATGCCATGCCACACTTGATCTATCTTGTTAGCTTTTCACCATGCCAGTTATCATCCCATGTTTCATCTCTGTTTTACATGTCCAGTTAACTTTATTAGTTTTTATACTAATAGTAGGTAGGACTTACCAGTCTTTTTGACTAACCTGTTTTCTTTCGCCTCTTTTCTTCTGTTCCCCCCCTAGGTTCTCAGGGTGGGAATACTAGCACCTAGCTTGGATCTTTAGCTTGCTTACTGGATAGCTCATGTACGGTTTGGACTTGAGCTCGCTATGGCTTTATCACTTCTACTATGGGGAATAGTTTACTTTATGTTATTTCCAGTTTTCAGTTTATGTTTCTAGACTTGTAGTAGTTGGAAAATAATGACTCAGTACTTTGATGTAACTTGACTATGGTTTTAAAATAGTAGTTTTATCCACTACTTTACTTACTCTGTTTTACTTATATGTTCTGTCTTGTGATATCTTTATGCATGCTTACCTGGTCCAACACCCCTCCAAAGCCAGTGAACTTGCAAGAGTGACCCTGGCGGAGGTGGGGTGTTACACCCATTACATCAAATATCTGTCTTGTTTCTCAAAAGAAGCATAATACAAAATAACATAACATAATTCCCCAATTAAGCAGTAGCCAGCCATAGCAGTAAAGCAAAGAGTCCAAAGCAATACATCACAATCTTCGAGCTTGAAAGGAATCTGAACTAAGTGGTGGTATTCCCTCCCTGTGGACCTGGGGGGAACGAAAGAAAGAAAGCGAAACAAAAACAAAGTCAGACATAAAGCCTGGTAAGTCCAGTGACTTTTAGCATGTAAACAGATAAAGGTATCATGACATGAATAAACTGGATACAAGACATAACCATGATAATAAGCATCGCAAGATAACGAGATAAGCATAAGATAAGACTAGAACATGATAAGGCATCGTACTAATTCCTAATTTCTCTACACCACCTAACTAGTGTTCAACTAATGCCATTTGTTACAAAACAAGATAAGTGATCCCCATTTCCCACATGATAGTTTTATAGGTACATATCTCATAATGAGGGTCCCACCTCATATTGACAATTTACATGTCCTCACCGTACCTATCTTAATTGATCGGCCCCTACTCATAACGTTCCACATGTGTTTGTATCAACCTGGCCCCTACTTGTAGATACATGTGCTGGTCCCACCATAGGGTGTATCATTTCCTAGGGTGGCAAACCGATACAGTTCTAGAGTGCACAGCTTTATACCTACTTGGTACTCAGTGTCTAAATTTTCCCATGCCGGAATTACGTGCACGCCCGTAATCCGTCGGAACCTACACTACCGTACCACCTGCAGATATTTTGATCGCTTATAATCAGCCCAGTAATCGTGCCCCTCCCTGCCTAGCTCAGGGTCCCATTGATACTTAATGTGGGTTACTACTGAAAAGGGACCTGCTACTAGGGTTTTCCTAAGGTCTATTCGTATACCCCCCATATTGGTTAAGTGTCATCGATCAATCAATTCAAGTTTACTTAACCCACCCATTCATCATGTTGTATTGGTTAAGTGTCATTAATCTAATCGAGTTACTTAACCCACCCACTTGTCATGTCATATTGGTTAAGTGTTGCATGTTGACTTAACCCTACCATACTTAACATGTCTGTTTAGCATTAATTAATTATTAATGCATCAACCTCTCACATTGGACTTATTTGCGGTAGCTGAATTGTGCCGGGCGGTTCCGGGCAGTCTTACACCGCAAACCCATTCCAACCTCGGGTTCAAGCATTCAATGCGCTAACCTCTCACATTAGACTTGTTGTTTGCGGTTGTTGGATGTGCCAGACGGTTCCGGGTAGTCCTACACCACAAACTCATTCTAACCTCGTGTTAGGCATTATTACCCATCTAATCTTCACCTTTGAGCTCTCACTTTAGATTGTTGTCGTTGCGGTTGTTAGATGTGCCAGGCGGTTCCGGGTAGCCTTACACCACAACTCAAATCTAACCTCGTGTCTTAGGCAGCCATTAGATTTAATTAAATTATATACTTGCCAATTATGTCCAAGTTCCAATTTTTACATTCTAATTATCATATGCCCAATTATTGATTTACGTGCCAATTTACATATGCCCAAATATTGATTTACATGCCAATTTACATATGCCCAATTATTGATTTACATGCCAATTTACATATACCGAAATATTGATTTACATGCCAATTTACCAAAACTTGCAATAATAATAATACCCCATATCCATCCCAAATTATGACCAATAATTCCACCAAACATGTTATGCCAATAAATTCACCCAAATAGGCAATACCCAATATTCCCTGTATTCCAAACATTCGTATTTCTCGATTTCTGCCTAGGTTCGAAGTTAACCCAGGTTCAATAAAAGAAAATAAATAAGGGAGATAGAAGTTGCATAAAATAAGAATAGAGAGAAAATAGGCATGAAAATATCATCATAGGCATGGAGGCTAAGACTTGATAAAAACATCATCATGAACATGAAAAACTGATGTACAACAAGATAAACTAATGGTAATGGCATCATGAGAATAAGAATAGAAGCAAAAGAACAGCTTAGAATCAGGCATAGTCTTAATTTCATCTTATTACATGTCAAGACTAGATTTAGGTGATCAAATCTAAAAATAACTGAACTTACAGGGTTTGGATTAGAAAAGATAATTGAATCGCTTGTTATTATTGAAGAACTCTAACTTGATATTGAGTAATCCTCTAGGTTGATGAAGAACTTTTTGATTTGATTTAGGTTTTAGTGACGGCTAGGTTTAGATGAGAGTTTGGCAGCATGGAGGCGCCATGAGATTGAATAATAGAATTAGGGTTTAGGTTTGGAAATGTATTTATAGGTGTGTTAGGAAAACCATGGCCTTTAGATTAGCATAGGAGTCATCAGAGCCATCTAAACCAAAGAGACATGTCACCCAGCTAACCACAGTGTGACACATAAGCCTTAAAATACAAAATTTCATCACAGACCATTCTAGGCCGACAGGGTCGATTCCAAACACCCTTAGTTGACCTTGGGGTCGACCCAGCGGGTCTTGGGTCAACCCATAAACTCGGTCGGTTTGGCGTTTTTCCTTCCCGCTTCCGCTGTTTTGAATTTTTTTTCTTGAATTTTAGGTTGATTTTTATTTTATTAATTTATATATACATATATTTCCCTTATATGTATACAAACTTCCAAGGTCCATAACTTTCTCATACATTATCCGTTTAATGCAAACTTTGGTTCCATCTTGACTTGAATTTTGAGACGAACGCAGTGGTATAGTGTAATAACCCGTATTTTTAAATAACATGTTATAACATAAACCAAGGCAGAATTAAATGATAAAATCTGAATCAAGGGAAACGGGCTGTGCCATTGCGTTCGTCTCGGAAAAATACGCGAAATAGAGTCCGAGTTTTCGAAAATCGGAGTCCGTATGACCAAGTTATGGCCCGTCAATGTTTTCAGAAAATTTCAAGTTCAAAAACAGTTCAAATTTGAATTCAGAACTCAAATTCAGCCGAGCAGAACAGGCGGGAAAAATTCCCGCCACCCCCAAGTCGACTGGGGAGTCGACTTGGGAGTCGACACACCCTAGGTGGTGTCGACTTCCCAGTCGACACCCCTGTCGACTTGGGTGGTCGGCCAGTTTGGCCTGGGTGAAACCTGACTTGTTCCTCAAGACATGTTTGGAGGCTTGTGACGGATTTTAAAGGCTCAGATCTGAATTAGGGTTAATCCTATGGCCTAAACTAACCTAAACTTCTATAAAAGGGCCCTAATACCTAGCCTAAACTATCTTAAATCAATCCTACAACTAGATTATGCCAAAATGTTTTATCATGGCCTCCACCCTCTTGTCATAGTCTCCATCTTCATTCATATGAGAGTTTCTAAGCTTGTTTGAGAGTTTCTAAGTTTGATTCAAGGCCAAAGTTCAATCTTTCTTCATTAAAACAAGGATCTTTCTTCATACAAATCAAAGGAGCCTCTTGTTTCTCAAGACAACTTGGAGCTTGTATTCATTTGGGGGTTTTTAGAGTTGCTAGTGGCTTCGTCTCAATCTTATTTTATTTTATAGGTCTTCATAGCATTGTAAGCCCTATTCTACTCTTAGATTCTAACTATGAAGTTAAATATGACATGTTGCTAGTTTGATTTTGGGCCAAAGTATGATTTGTGCTTTGATTCTATCATGTTATGCATAGATTTATCCTATGCATGTTTGTAAAGCTATCACCTTGACTTTGTGCATAGAAAGCTATGAGCTTTGATTTGAAATGTTGCATAAAGCAACATAGAAACTCTCATAACCCTTATGTTATCTTGCATATGATGTTATATGCGGATCACTAGCTACCATCCTATGTCATTTATGACCATGTTTCACCTATTTTGCTAAAGTTTGATATCATGCATGTTTTGAGGCTTATAATGTAATATGCAAGTTTATGAACACATTTGCCTCATATGCCACCATGTTTAACTTGTGGCCAAATCACCCTTATGCTATTATGCATGCTTGTGGCCAAATCACCCTTATGCTATTATGCATGCTTGTGGCCAAATCACCCTTATGCTATTTGATATGTTTGAGGCCAAGTCACCTTTTATGCTATCATACATGTTGAGGCCATATGCTAGTATGTTGAACCCCTTTTGGCCTCAAATATCACCATGTTTAACTTGTGATAGACTTTGCCACCTTGTCATATTGTTATGTTCCCTCTTTGATCTATTTGCGTTGATGCGAATTTACGTGCGATGGGAATACGTTATGGGTAGTTGGGCAAACTTAAATAACATGAAAGCATGACTTGAAAATATGACATGAAAGTTTGACATGTGTTTATGCTTGAAAACATGAACGTGGACATGACATGTAGAAAACATGAAAGTGGCCAACTCGAGGTTGGGTTGAGTTTGTAGCATAAATCTACCCGGAACCGACCGGCTTAACTAGTGGCTACAAACAATAGGACCCAATGTGAGTAGTTGGTCATATCGCACTTAAAACCCGAGGTTAAACTAGGTTGTGGTGTAAAGCTACCCGGACCCGCCCGGCTTAACTAGTAACCACAACAATGTCTAATGTGAGAGGTTGAGGTGCATTAAGTTAATTAATGCCACATGGTAGGGTTAAGTCATGGACTACTTGAATACTTAACCAATTAAACACGATGGGTTGGTAGGGTTAAGTCATGGACTACTTGAATACTTAACCAATTAAACACGATGTATTGATAGGGTTAGGTCATGAACTGCTTGGATACACTTGACCGACTCAATACATGGTTAGGATAGGGTTAACCACACTTAACCCGCTTGAAATCCTAGTTACGAGGTCCTTTTCAGCAGTAACCCACTTGGGAGTATCTGGATACCCTGGACTAGGCTAGGGTGGGGCACGATTACTGGACTGATTGTAAGAGACCAAAAGAGACGGCTGAATAGTGCACCAGTTAAGTTCAGGCGGACCATGGTCATGCACATTAAGTCCGGAGTTGAACATGGGCACTGGTAGGTTTAGACTGTGCGTGCTTGAATTGTGTCTGTGGTCTACACCTTTGGGCTGGATACACCCTAGGGTGGACCTTGCACAGTTAACTACATTCCATGATTAGGCCGTATGACACCGATACACGACGAATTAGGCTTATAGGGAGCCAATCGACTAAACCGAGTAGTTGGACCTTGATTTAGGTCACTTCATGATGTTGGGCCAACTTTGGGCCAAGGGATCATTTCTTGTTTACACTTGACATAGATTAGAATACTAGTACACCTGGTGCAACTTAACCTTGTATATGTGATGCCACACTTGATCTATCTTGTTACTTTTTCACCATGCCAGTTATCATCCTATGTTTCATCTCTGTTTTACATGTCCAGTTAACTTTATTAGTTTTTATACTAATAGTAGGTAGGACTTACCAGTCTTTTTGACTGACCCGTTTTCTTTCGCCTCTTTTCTTCCGTTCCCCCCCCCCCCCCCCAGGTTCTCAGGGTGGGAACACTAGCACCTAGCTGGATCTTTAGCTTGCTTACTGGATAGCCCATGTACGGTTTGGACTTGAGCTCGCTATGGCTTACCACATCTACTTTGGGGATAGTTTACTTTATGTTATTTCCAGTTTTCAGTTTATGTTTTCTAGACTTTGTTTTGTTGGAAAATGATGACTAAGTACTTTGATGTAACTTGACTATGGTTTTGAAATAGAAATTTTATCTGCTGCTTTATTTACTCTGTTTTACTCATATGTTCTGTCTTGTGATATCTTCATGCATGTTTACCTCGTTTAACGCCCCTCCAAAGCTAGTGCGCTTGCAAGAGTGACATTGGCGGAGGTGGGGTGTTACATATAGTCTGTTTTACTTAGTTCTCACGTTTAAAATTAAGTATTCTTATAATTCTCTATTAATATTCATAGAAAAATATGGGGTGTTACATTTCAGTTTTGCAAATCAAATCTAGAAATTCAAGATCCATTCTATCTATTCTCTAAACCTAACACTGTGAGTTGGTTATTTTTAGGTTTAAATAAATAAAAGTAAATTATGAAAGATTGTGATTTGGATATGTGTAAACCATGAATATATGCTAGCATCATATCTCATTCTATGTCATGATAGACAAATTTCTCTAGATTCAATTCAATTGCGATTATTCTACTATGTTATTATCGTGGATCCTGACTTGTAACTATGTTGTGGTTAATGTAAATCTACTAATTTTGACAATTCAACAATTATTAGATCTAACTCTGTATGTAAATCACCTTTCAAATTGCGATTAACTTAGATATGTTGTAAGTTGGACATGTTTAGATCTAAACATGCTATTATGTCATTCTAATGGTATTAGATCTATTTTAACCTCTAGATCTGAATTATGTGATTTAATTTATCACCTTGTGTTATCATGTTAGATCTATTTTAATTGGAATTCTAAATTGCTAATTTAGATCTTACCATCGTACTTATGTTAGAGTCAATTGAGTGTCAACCGGTCATCAGTTTTATGTCCTCCTTGTTATGATGATAATTTCATGTTCATGCCAGTATGTTTGTTCACATTATCATGCTAAGTTTACGTTTATGACAAGATGATCACTTTTGTTACATTCCTGTTGTTTTCCCTTTTTATCGTTTATGACTAGGCTGTTATCTATCCTAGGCATGCTGCCAATTTCATGAGGTCGCTAGTTAAGGAACGGGGGAAAAAGGGTTAATATTGGCACAATTTGAATATGAACATTTTTTGACATGCAAGTCAAATTATTGGGTAAAATGGGTATTAACAACTATAAAAGGAAAGGATTAACTAATTGGTCAATTAATTAAAAATGGAATGTCTAGTAATTACAATTAGGAATTGTAATTGTACTTATGACACGAGGTTAGATTGTATTTGTGGTAGAAGTCTGCCCGGACCAGACTGGCATATCCAGCAGCCACTAATGCTGAACCTAATGTGGGAGGTCTAAGTATGCGAATACAAATCGGGCTAAGATATGAGGTTAGGCCCGACTGTGGAATAAGACTTCTCGGACCCAACCGGCATATCCAGCATCCGCACGTTGTAGGCCTAATGTTGGAGGTCTACCCCATTATAAACCATAAATGGACATGGTAATAAATTGGACTACTTAACCTAATCTAATCCAAAAGGGATTGTATGAATTTGAAATAAAGCTAGGGTTAAGTAAAGTTGCTTGAATCAGTGGGAGGGTTAAGTAAATCTTGGGTAGGTGGGTAAAATTAGTATATATAAGCCCATAAAGTTAACCTTTAAGTAAACATGCTTGAATCAGTGGGTGGGTTAAGTAGATTTAAGGGGGTGGGTAATATTTACATATAGACCCACGAACTTAACCTGATAAGGTTATGTAATTAAAGACACCTAGTGGTATATTAACCGGTGGAAAGTATAAAAGTTATGTAATTAAAGGCACCTTTTAGGGTAAGCATATAACCTGTGGAAAGCCTAGTGGTGGATACAAGACAAAGGGGAGAGCTTGTATCATATTGTGTGCGACCCATTTCAATCAGTAACCCGGAGTAGGTACCAAATAAAGTATTCCGTACAAGGCGGAGAAGGGGCACGCTTACTGACTGATTGTAAGAGATCCAAACGTGGAGGACGGTGTGGGCGGCGCAAACCGACCGGGCCATGTGCATGTAAGAGCCGGGCAGAGGGGGATAAGATGACCGTGACACCTGTAGGTATGGTTGTGCACATTATTACGACGAGGGGTTGCCACTTTAGGAAGTGATACCTCCTACTGTGGGGCCAACACAAGGTATCTACGAGGGTTAGGGTGCCAATCGATCAGGGTAGTAGTTAGGATACATTTGGATGTATACCTAAGTCTACCACCTTATAGTTGAAGGGACCACCTCTTTCTGGATATACTAGTAACATTGCAGAGTAATCGTTAGAAGCATATACACGTTATCTTGTCTACCTTGTCACACCTGCCATTTATTTAGTGATCTCTCTTATCCACTTTATATGCCTATCATGTGACTTTTATTTATTTACTGGCTAAAAGTAATTAGACTCGCCAGACTTTATGTCTGACCCTTTTTGTTTCTCCTTCTTTCTTCCGTTTCCCCCCTCTCAGGTTCTCAGGGAGGAAACACTCAGGCTTGACCGTGATTCTACTTATTTTGCTAGAGCTGCTGATATGTATGGCTCAAGCTCCTATCCTTGTTGTTTTGGCTATATTTTGTTCTTGATGAATTTTATTTCTTTTATGTACTCTGATATTTCTAAAGTACAATACAGTGGTTTTTATGTTGTAATGGCTTTTATATTTCAGACAAATGATGCTTTGGACCACAATATCTTATGATTAATAAAGTAGTTTTTATTCCTTTGCAAAATTTTATATCTGTCTTGTAATATTCTATGTCTGTTTACCTAAAATGCTTCACGAAACTTAATGCATTCCCTTAGTGAGTGACATTAATGGATGTATGGTGTCACAATCATCTTACACCTCTGGTACCCAAATCATAATCACTTACTGCGAAGGTACCTAATAGATTTAAAAAAAAGAATCTAAAATGCAAAAGATGCATAACATCTCACAACATCTAGATAAAATATAGTATAACATCATAAAATCGAAGAGACGGTAGAGTAACTAAATGAACCATAAATAAGTAGGTTCATAGACTTATACAAAACCTAAAATATCTAGTTCATACTTCAAAGACTTCTGAGTAAACTCTATAACCAACTCCTAAAATACAGGCATGGACATAGTTCAATGGTATTGAATAGTAGAATATTGGCGATTGAAAGCTCCAAAATGTGATATGTTAAAGCATTGCCTCCTTCTCGTATTCCATACAGCTACGTGCGATATCCATACCAGCATACTTAATTACTCATTAATTGTAATTAATGTAATAAGAAGCAAAGCATAAAGTCATGACTTAGACAATAGTCTTGTGTGAGATGTGTAACATCTTGAAATAATATGAAAATTGTGCATAGTAAATAAGGGCATAGAGCATATGAAACATATTTGGCATATCCATGCATCTAAAGAGCTAGCGCATAACAATCAGTATATGCTAATTCTACTATAACAGTAATATAAATGCATGATATTTGAAGTACCATATCCAGTATCAAGTATACAATTGAAAATACCAATATCATATGACATATAAAGACAAGCATCCATCAAACAATCTTCATGGTCACTTGTGTGCATTAGACATAAGATAACTCTTAGGAAACATCATAAACAAGTGTAACGACTTGCATTTTTAGCAACTGAATAATTAATTTATCTAATTATTTTAAATAGTGGTTTAATAATTTAATTGACTTGAATTCACTATATTTTGAATATTTAAATGATATAAATAATAAATAATGTATATAATAACCCAATATATTTGCATATCTTATCTAGCAAAATCCTACACTAGTCTTCCTCTTAATTCAAAAGTGGTGGTGTAGACTAAATAAAAGAAATATATATATATATATATATATATCATTATCAAGCTGACAAAGTATCCTTGCAAATCTACAAATCCTAGCATATCATATTAAAAGATTCGACAAAATCTTCAGTGTCAATATTTAGAACCGTGCTCTCCTCATTTCCAAAATCATGTCTGCCAAATTCATGTCTGCCAATCCATTCATATTGCATGTGTATCAAACCACCTCATTTCCATGTTCCCCAAGTTGTTTTCAAAATCGTGCCCTGCAAGCTGTTGTAAACCGTGAGTAAAAAGGTGTTCACCATTATAAATTTACACCATCCAGGAAAAACAAGACTTCCAGAAATAATTGAAAACCAAAGTCAAAATATATTCCACTTAGTAGAAAGAAACAAACGGATGGAAACTTCGTGACTTTCACCACCAAAATCACAAAATCCATGACCCCAAATCAAAAGTTTCCACTTACAAAAACATTCATCGTCGTGAGATCTATCTACCTATATGCGGTGATCAAATTCTGAGCAGTAGGATGGTAGAAGATTTACTTGAAAATGGCGACGGTCTTTGATGTTTTGAGGGTTAACGGCGAAATTGGTTTTGCATGACCCTTGGAGATCAAAGAGGGCGTTGGGGCGGTGAGGGTGGTGAACGTGGATGAATCCCCAGTGATCTATAGTGGGTGCGACGCTTTGAGATTGGTGCATTCGTCTTCGAAGGAGGTTCTAGCGTGGATATCATTGATGGCGTTAGGTTTGCCTCAGAAGGTCAGACAGTGAAGCGACGATGAACTTAAGTGGTGCATCAAGTTTTTTTATTTCAGTTGTGTATGGGTTTTTGTGGAGGAGAAAAGGGCGAGATGGTAGCAGGTACGGGCTTAAGCATGGATTAATCATGTAATTAAGGTTATGGTGGCATTTGTGTTCAGCTTGTGGAGAGTAGACGGTTGAATACTGGAACAGTGAGTGATTTATTTTGTTGAGTATTGGCAGTAGACTGTCGCAGGTTATAAGGGGAAGAGGAACTGCGGTGTCAGGATCAGATCGAGGTTTAGATCTGTAGTGATGTCGGAACTGAGATGTAGGGTGATGGGTTGGTTATAACGAGTATAAGAGTGAGTTGTTCAGGGGGACAAACTCAAGTTTGGCAACATGGTGAGGGGCGGGATTTGTATCAGGAAGGGGAGTGGTACAGGGGTAGAGGCCGACTGTAATCGTCATTGTGGGCTTGCCTTATATCAAAAAAAAAAAGGAAAAGGAAAAAGCAGTGTATATATGAAACTGGTGAACCAGGATGTTTCATATGAAATAAGGATCAATATGAAATATAGAAGAAAGAAAACCAGTTGCATCACGTCCAAGCAAGAGATGGATAACCGCGTGTTATGGTCCGATTTGGATGTTATCTGTCACATTGGAATCATGTCGATGGGTCTACATTTTGAAACTGATTTCCCTACTGGTTTTTCATGATAAAATCAAACGTCTGTTTAATTGTAAATGGAATAAAAGAAGAATTGTTATCCGCAAAACCAATGTGAGTAAACTCACTAACTCTGAATCGTTTATATTTTTATATAAATGAGTTTGAAATTTATTTATAGTAATTCTATACTGTGTAATGGTTGTTTGGTTGCATGGTTGACAAAAATTGGTTGAAGTGGTTGATATAGTTAATCGTTGATCGATTATTAATTTTGTTCACCATGATATTTCATATTGATATGAAATTAATATTATTGATGTTATTGATGTTGATTAACATATGTGGATGTAGGGAAACAGGTTGGAGGAATCCAACTGGATTCCTCAACATTTATTTTACTGTTTTTATTTGATTGTGATATATGATGTGTTATATAGTCCATGATTGGATATGATGTGTTTGATTTACCCTGGCCTTAGAAACATGGTATTTTAGATACCGTAAAAAATTTCGAATATGGAAAAGAAAATTGGGATTTAAAAATGGAATTTATTCCCAGAACTAGAAATTAAATCTCGAATAGAGTTGGAAATAGAAACCTGTTTAAATGGATAAAATAAGAAGTTAATTATACATGAGTTTATAAACTAAGTGGAATTTTTATTATTGGATAAATTGAAAATATAAATTCAAGTTCGAATTTATATAGAAAAGTGGAAAGGTGTTTTAAAAATGATGTTCGAAATCGGGATTGAACTAAGCAAGTTATAAAGGGAATTATGAACGAGAGAAGTAAATAAAAAGAAATTAGATTTGAGATATTTAGTATGAAATCAAATAAATTTGATTATATATAAAGGAATAGTATTCACGATTGAAGTGAATAATGGTTTAAAGTGAAAACATTTATAAAGGAAATTTGAATTTGGAAATATAATTTCAAATGGATATTTAAATGAGAAATAGAAATGGGAATTCATTTTCGTAGGACAACGATGGATTTTATTCCAATATTTATAGTTATGTCAATAAAACTCTGTGTTTTGAAATATTTTAATATTATTTTAAGTTAAGATTACCATATGAGAAGGGATTTATAGAAAGCAAACAAAACTGATTTTGGAAATCAGGGGATGTATATCTTGTATATCCATTCAGAAAGAAAATTCGAACTGTATAAAAGAAAACGAAGAAGTGCTGATGGAGTAGTAGTTTTTATAAATGAAGTTTAGGAATGAAATAGAATATGATGTGGATTTCAAAAGTGAAACGATAAGTTGAAGTTGAATAGTAATGATATTTGCAAATAAAAACCAAGTTGATTTAAATAAACGAGTCTAGATTCCTGTTAAGGAATGAAATTCATATTTGAAGTTGAATAACAGTTGGAAGAAAATGTTTACAAATGGGAATAAATATTAAGGCCATTTGAGTTAAGCTGAAATGATAGATAAATTCCGAAGTTCGGAATATAATTGAATATAGAATATTCGAAGAGAGTTGTTTATTGGAATTCGATTATATCGAATTTAGGGAAGTAGTTATTTTTCCTTTCCATTTTGAATCAAATTTATTTATTTATTTATTTATTTATTTATTGAATTGATAAGTACAAGTTATATTTTTATATACCAATTATTTGGGAACAACGATTAAAACGCTACCGTTAAAAATCTAAACAACGATTTTAACGCTGTCGTTATAATAAATGTTTTCTAAAATTTAAATAACGATTTTAGTGCTGTTGTTATAATAAATGTTTTCTAAATTTAAACAGCGATTTTAGCGATGTCGTTATAATATATGTTTTCTAAATCTAAACAGCGATTATAATGCCACTGTTATAATAAATGCTTTATAAATCTAAATAGCGATTATAACACTACCATTATAATCAATGTTTTTTTCCATAAAAGAAGCGGACTCTTAGATTGAATCTGAAAGTCGCGTAAGCAATGTTTTGTTGGGAATTAAGAGCTTTGACTATTTCAAAGTTGAGAATGTTGTTAAATTAAGGTCTAAGAGGTAATTATACCCCAACTTGATTGACTTCATGATTGATGGAGGAATGGTTAAGGTTCAAAAGTGAAAATTGGTTAGCAATATGGTTAGTTAATAAATGATTAATGGTTTGAGTTATAATAACGATGTTTTTATAACATCGAATTAATTTAAAGGATTTTGAAATGTTCCCCAAATAAAATGAGAGATGTTTTCTATGAATGGAGAATGAAATAAATTGGTCAACGAGGAATTAAGAAATGGAAGATGGAAATATTTTCCGATATTAATAAGGTATATTCTCTAAATATAGAAAATAAGGATTCATGAATATTTAGAAATGTTTTCTAACTGGAATAAGAGATATTTTTCTCGAATAAAGGAATTATGATATTGGAAATGTTTTCCAAGAATCGAGAAAGCCAATTGAATTTTGAAAGAATCTAGAAGAGAGAAGATGGGAATTGGAAATGATAATATAATAAGGAATTAATATAAAAAGGGGCCAGTATTGTTTGATGTTTGATCGATAGAATTTCCAATTGGAAATAGGACCATTGATTGTATGGATGTTTCTTTGATAGTTAAATCACCAACTATCAAAGTTTTGATTTATTTTATACCTCCGTTGTCAATACGGAGAGACCATGATCAGATTTAATATCTGAAAACCACTATGTATTGGCGTAAGCGTTACGAATCAACTTATGCTGAAGATAATTGAAGACGGAGTAAAGTGCTAGGGTTGTTCTATTAATCCTAGGTAAAAATTGCTCAATATGGATTAATAGAATGATGCCTTCGATTTATCCAGTCCCAGGACAACGTATAGGGTTGAGGAAGTGGCATTCAAAGTGAATGGTGGCAAAATGTTGTTGAAAGATAATCGTGACCTCAAGCCTCATCAACCGAGAAATGACAAAAATCGGGAAGGTAGCATGGCTATGTGGGTCGCTACCATTAGGGTGTATAATTACCTATCTAGAGAAACTTCATTTCCTTCTTTAATATATATCAATGTTGTCCCTTTTGAGAAACGGTTGTTGATCCCAACCGTTAGTGATATACATTCGATACACTCAAGCGAAATGAGTGGTCGGTCATGTGTGGGCCGGGTTGCAAGTCGTTCTTGTTGAACCCAGTGTATTCCCCTCTAGAGATACACTATCAGATGGTGGTTCTGTAACAACCTGTAATACTATTAACACTAATATTCACAAATTAAAGAATAACTAATCTCAAACGTGAGAATTAAGGGAAACGGGTTGTGCCATTGTGTTTGTCTCGGAATTCTGGTTGAGACAGAGTCCGAGTTTGCGTGAATTGGACTTCGTATAAAGAAGTTATGGCCATCGGAAATTTCAGAAAATTTAAAATAGATATCAAAATTTGAAAATTCAGAGTCAGATGGGCTAGGCGGTAATTTTCACGCCAGGGCCAGGTCAACCTGGGGGTCGACCAGCCCTGACTAAGTCGACCTGCACCCCCTCCCCCCCCCTCCCCCCCGTGCAGATTTGTTTTATGACCTGTTGATGACTAGATGCTGACTCATTAGGGTTTCTGATATGCTCTGATTGGCTGGGATTAATTCTGGGTTGATCTGACGGCTTAAACTAATCCTAAACTCCATAAAAACACCTCTAGACTCAAACCCTAAAATCAAAACAAAAATTAGATTCATGGCCTCCATGCCATCACCTAGCAACTCAGCATAGCCGCCACCAATTAGAGAGGAAGAAAGCTAGTCTAAATCTATTCTTTTCAATTTTAACAATGAATCTTCTTCAAGGGAAAGCTAATACAACTTCAGAACTCAGAATTCAGAACTCAAGACCTTCTTTGAGTTGTGAGTTTGATAATTTAAATAAAATAATTAGTAATTTAGTTGGATTAAGTTATGATGCGGATTATTTGGATATAATGTGAATTATTGACCGCATGGTATAATTATGTTGTGATGTTATCATACATGTTCTATGATATTATGTTGTGATGTTATCATATATGTGGTAAATTTATGATGCTACCATCTATGTTGTAATTCTATGATTGTCTTATGTATAATCAAATCATCATGTTGTTCAAATGCTAGTTTGGCTATGTTGATTCATAAGATAAATCGTACGTATGCAAGTTTAGATTTTGATTTAGACATGAATCATATGCAAGTTGGGTAAAATTACATGTGACTTTACATGTTTATGACATCTAGTTTATGTGAAAATTTGATCAAAGGTTAGGCTATGACATGTGTGAGTTATATGCCAAATTCTACATGCTAGTTTACATGTTTAGATGTAAGTTCACACCATTGTTATGTTGCATAAATCACATATGCAAGTTTATATAAATGAGTTTGGAATATGAATCATGTTACGCAAGTTTGTGGTTATTGACTAAGCAAGTTTACACCTTTAGATGTAGATCCATGACATACATGATTTATGCAAGTTTGTGACCACTATCCCAACAAGTTCACACCTTTAGATTTGGGTCTATGACATATGTAGTTTTATGCAAGTTGTAACTTTGGCTTATGCAAGTTTTAGATGTAGAACATCATTCACACATGCAAGTTCACCCCTTATGTTTAGATCTAGTTTTAATTATATGTATGTTGTGATGTTTTCTCTTTATTCCATGAGTTAAACTATTCGAGTCTAACGTATATTTTACGTTAAACGAATAAACGTACAACGTGGGGGTAAAAGGGGATAATATTAAAAGATTTAATTGGCATAGATTCCTTAAAAGGCATGAAATAAATTGTGACGAAAATTGGTATGATTTTACATACCATAAATAGAAGGACATAATTGAGTCAATTATGGCCATAGTTAAATTTGGAATTAATTGATAATTTGAATAGGGAAAGTAATTCAAATTGGGGAATGATTAATTAGGAGTAATTAATCGTCTATGACACGAGGTTAGGCTCTTTTGTTGTGTAAGACTGCCCGGACCCGCCCGTCAAATCTAGCTGCCACAAATGCCAGTCTAATGTGGGAGGTCTTAGGCATAAATTAAATATGTAACAACTGTAAAGACACGAGGTTAGGCTCTTTTGTTGTGTAAGACTGCCCGGACCCGCCCAGCAAATCCAGCTGCCACAAATTCCAGTCTAATGTGAGAGGTCTTTATGAGGTTACGGTCTTAATGAATTAAGAAATACTTAACCAGATAGACATGTAGTGGGACATGAGTGGGTTAAGTGGGTCTCTTGGGTGGCATGTGGAATTAAGTGGGTGCCTTGGGTGGCATGTGGAATTAAGTGGGTGCCTTGGGTGGCATTTGAAATACGATTAGAAATACTTAACCAAAATTTAAACATGTAACTGAACATGATTAAGAAGTGGGTTAAGTGGGATGTACTAGAGGGGACCAAGCTTAGGTGGATAGCTTGTGTCAAGTAATGGGGGCCCATTTCAACCAGTAACCCATACGTATCTTTGTGGGCTCGACCCAAGTCGAGGACGGGACACGCATACTGGGCTTGACTGTAAGAGGCCAAACCGGGTTAGCGGTGGCAACGCAAGTCCAACGAGTTCATATGCGTATGTAGACCCGGGCTGGTAGGTAAGACGTTATTGCATCGTGTAGGTATAAGTCGTGCATTATTTGTGGTATCGGGTTGCCACTTTGGGCAGTGATACACCCCACTGTGGGGCCAGCACGGGTATCTACAAGTTAGGGAGTCGATCGCTTGGGGGTAGTGGGTACACCTAGTGGAGATAGGGGCAGGCAGCACCTATGAAGGCAGCTAGGGGTGCACGAAACTACCAATATCATTATTAAGTTCTATAGGCGGGATCAACCTTAGGGTGACTAGTGGTGGTGCAGTATAGCAATTATCTTATAATGTTGGTGTAGTTTAGTAATTATCTTATAGTGGTTCAGGTGCGCTTTAACGATATCATTGTTCATCTTGTTTCCTTGTTTACTCTGCCATACTCAATGGTTCATGGTCATTTCCTGATTTTCCAACTTATGCCTTAGCCTAGTTACTTTGGTGATTATATTGTTAAAGTTATCGCGCTCGCCAGACTTTATGTCTGACTCCCTTTGTTTCCTCCTCTTTTCTTCCTTTCCACCTAGGTGCTCTGGTTGGAACTAGCACCAATGGAGCTTGATTTTGGACTGCTGTATCTCTTGCTTTTAGAAGATTGCTTGCATCGCTGAAGTAAAGTTCAGCCTCTCTTTTATTTATGGCTATTTTGTATTGGGATTATGTCTTTCAATTTATGTACTTTAATTTAGTCAAGATGGATATTATGTACTTGGCTCTGGGTTTGATGATGTAATCAAACATATATATTTTCCGTTGCAATGAAATAAAGTTTTTAATTTTTCAAGTACTGTTTATATCTGTCTTGTTGTTAAGTTTCTGTTCTATACTCACTTAAAACGCTCTATAGAAGTTAATGCATTCCCTTTATGAGTGACATTAATGGACGTGGGGTGTTACACTTGGTATCAGAGCTGAAGGTTACGAGAACAGAAATGAATTTTGAAAAACTGTTTTTCAAAAACAATTTTTATAAAGAAGTACCTTCAAAAGTATGTATTAAGGAAAGTATTTTCAAGAGAAAAGCTTATTTTAGAAAGCATAACCCCAAGGGCCATATATCTTTCCTTCGGTTCTTTTGTATTGAATCTTTCCTTTTTCGTTTCAGCATGTCTGAAGCATCTGAGATGCCAGAGGGTGTTCATGTACCCGGTTGGTTTCGTCAGTATCTCGAGGCTAGGGCCGCCACTGCAGGTCTAGCAAATACTCCTCCTCCACCTCGCGTCGATACATTTGCTAAGATATGTAAGTACTTTCGGGCAATGGGTGGAAAACTTTTTCACGGGACAGAGACATTTGTTGAAGCTCGAAACTGGCTAAAGGAGGTGGAAGAATTATTTGGAATCTTTGAAGTGGATGATGGAAGAAAGTTCCAGTTAGCTGCCTGGCTAATGATGGATGAGGCCTCGTTTTGGTGGGAGGTCACTAATGGAGGATGCCCATTCGATACATGGCCAGATTTTAGGCAGAGGTTTGAGGCGAAGTTTCTCTCACGGGTTGAAGAGAATCTCTACATGGAAAGGTTTCTAGCATTGAAGCAAGGGAATCTATCGGTGAAAGAGTACGTCAACAAATTCAATCAATTGACAAGATTTGGCTTGGACTTGGTGAATACTCCTGAAAAGAAGGCCCTAAGATTTGTTAAGGTTTTGAACGAGCCGCTTCATGGGTTAGCTATGACCCACATCCCCATGGGGCTACCTTTGAGAGGCTAGTTGACATGGCTCTTATGCATGAAGAAGAGAAGGGCGCCAATGCTAATAAGGCACCCGAGAAGAAAGGGGATCAAAAGAAGCCGCAACAGCGATAACAGAACAAGAAAGGTGGTAAAGGCAACAATGGTAAGGGAAAGAAGAGATGCTTTAACTGTGGGACACCAGGCCATCTAAGCAAAGATTATAGGAAGAAAAAGAAGACCGGTTATTTCCACTATGGCGAAGCGGGACATCTGATTAAGGACTGCCCAAGGAAAGGGCAGAGGGCAAGGTCTACCTCGGGAGGATAGGTGCAGGCTCTTATGGCACCTGGGCAGGCAAAGGGACAAGTTCAGGCTCTTGTGGTCCCACCGCTGCAAGAACGAGGTAGGGCAATTTCCGTTGAAAGTTTAGTTTTTCTATTTGATCATCCTTTCCGTACTTTATTCGATTCTGGCGCATCACATTCGTTTATCTGTACATCATTAGTTGAAACACTGCACCTAGATACTAGTCTTGTTACTGATCCCTTAGTAGTCTCAAATCCTATATGTGGTTCGGCTCATCTTTCTATGATTTGTCGGGATTTAAGAGTGTTTATCTTGGGCGTTGAGTTTGAATGCCACGCCTTTGTTCTTGGCTTCATGGGCTACGGGTTAATTCTATGTATGGATTGGTTAACTAGATATGGGGCCATCCTAGATTGTGAAAGAAGGGTAGTTAGATTGTTGACTCATTTTGGAAAGACCCTTGATATTTCTTGTGACCCTAAGGGTCCAGTAATGCTTAGCTACCTAGAATCACTTGACGCATCCATGGATGATTTACAATTTGTTCCCATAGTCCGTGAATATGTTGATGTCTTCGATGAGATGAGGGGTTTACCCCCAAAACGTGAGATAGACTTTCGAATATATATAGTAGATAATGCAAAGCCAGTTGCATTGCCAGTGCGCCACATGGCTCCAAGAGAGAGAAGAGAACTCAGTAAGCAAGTGAAGCATTTGCTTGAGAAGGGGTTCATCAGACGTAGTATATCAGAGTGGGGTTCTCCAGTAGTATTTGCCACAAAGGCAGATGGGTCCCTTAGACTTTGTGTGGACTATAGAGAACTTAATAAGCTTACTAAGAATAATAGACACCCACTGCTGAGGATTGACGATCTCTTCGATCAGTTAGTTGGCGCCTCAGTGTTTTCACAGTTGGACTTAGCCACGGGTTTCCACCAGTTGAGAGTGGCTGAGGATAGCATAGACAAGACTACCTTTAGGACTCCAGACGGTTTCTTCGGGTGGCTTGTGATGCCCTTCGGTTTGACAAATGCTCCCGCATACTTTGTTGACTTGATGAGTAGGGTGTTTAGGGAGTTCCTTAATAAATTCGTGGTAGTCTTTGTGGACGACATCTTGATCTTTTCTAAGAACGAGGAAGAGCATTCCCTACATCTTAGGGAAGTTTTGGAGACTCTTCGAGCGCATAGCCTTAAAGCTAAATTTTCTAAATGTCACTTTTGGAGGAAGGAAGTGCGATTCTTAGGGCACGTGGTTTCCAAAGAAGGGATAGCCGTGGATCCCGCAAAGGTAGTAGCTGTCCAAGATTGGAAGGTCCCTAAAAATGCTACGGAGGTGAGGAGTTTCTTAGGGTTGGCTGGCTACTATAGGAAGTTTATCAAAGACTTCGCAAAAATATCAGCTCCATTAACATGCTTGGTGAAGAAGAACCTAGTTTTCACATGGGACGTAGATTGTGATGATATGTTCCAACGTTTAAAGAGAGCTTTGACCACAGCCCCCGTCTTAGTGTTGCCAGATGGGAGTTAGCCATTTACCGTTTATACCGATGCTTGTGGGACAGGACTAGGCGCAGTCTTAATGCAAGAGGGAAGGGTAATAGCCTATGGTGGAAGGCAGTTGAGAGTGCATGAGAGAAATTACCCTACACATGACCTAGAGTTGGCCGCTATTGTCTTCGCGCTTTAGTCTTGGCGCCATTATCTTCTTGGCGAGAAATTCGAATTATTCACTGACCACAAATCGCTAAAATACTTGTTCTCTCAGAAGGACTTGAACTTAAGGCAGCATAGATGGATGGAATTCTTAGCATCCTACGACTTCGAGATAGCATATACCCCTGGCAAGGGTAATGTGGTGGCAGATGCCTTAAGTAGGAAGAGGTTATCCTTGAGTCCGTTGTTTGTTGAGCGGCGAAGCTTAGAGTTCATCTCAACGTTTGACTTTAAACCTTCCATTGACTTTGTACCCGGTTTGCTAGCATCCTTGGAGGTCAGACCTACGCTTTTGGGACGGATTGGCGAGGCACAACGAGATGACCCACGGTTGGTTGAGTTAGTAGAAAAGCTCAAAGGACGGGAGTCATCGAGCCATCTCCGTAGGTATGCTCTAGATGATAAGGGTTGGTTACGTAGGGACGGTAGAATTTGTGTACCAAAAGACGAGGACCTAAGGAAGACCATTCTTGATGATGCACATCGTTCGAAGATGACCATTCATCCCGGCGAGGACAAGATGTACATGGACATGAGATGAGTTTACTTTTGGTCCGGCATGAAGAAGGACGTGGTTGAGTTTATCGCTAGATGCTTGGTGTGCCAACAAGTAAAAGAAGAGCAAAAGAAGCTCGGTGGATTGCTTCATCCATTGGAGGACCCACAATGGAAGTAGGAAAGCGTCTCAATGGATTTTGTTGACGGGTTACCGAGATCAAGGAAGGGTAATACAGGGATTTGGGTCGTGGTAGACAGACTTACTAAGAGCGCCCATTTCATTCCCGTGAAGAGTAAGAGGACTGCTCCATGGTTAGCCTCCGTATACATACGAGAGACAGTTCGTTTGCATGGTGTTCCTTCTTGCATAGTGAGCGACCGCGATCCTATCTTTACTAGCGAATTTTGGAAGAGCTTGCAAGAGGCGGTAGGGACTCAGTTATGTTTGAGCACCGCATATCATCCTCAGATGGACGGCCAGACCAAGAGGGTGAATCGTATTTTAGAGGACCTATTGAGGTTGTGTGACTTAGACTTCGTAGGTACATGGGAGGAACATCTTCCGTTGGTAGAGTTCACATATAATAATAGCTTTCAATCTAGCATTGGCATGGCACCGTTCGAGGCTCTTTATGGATGGCCGTGTCGTTCGCCTACATGTTGGTGGGAGTCTACAGATAAGATCTTACTTGGGCCCGATACGGTTAGAGAGACTTCGGAAAAGATCGATTTGATTCGAAGGATGATGAAGACGGCGCATGATAGGCAGAAATCTTATGCGAACAAGAGGGGGACAGATCTTGAGTTTGATATTGGGGACATGGTCTTTGTCAAGGTGCCTCCATTACGGAATGTGGTTCGCTTTGGATCCGTTGGGAAGTTAGCACCAAGGTTCGTAGGGCCGTTTCCTATTAAGGAGAGGACTGGGCAGATGGCGTATAGAGTGGAGTTGCCCGAGAGACTTAGTGGTGTACACGACGTACTCCATGTATCACATTTGAGGAAGTGCCTGCAGGAGACCGCGGAAGTGGTGGAGCCGAGCTTGCTTAGGGAGGTGGGGATCGAGCGTGATGCGACGATTCGACGAGCTCCTACGTGCATTCTTGGGTCGGAGATTAAGAAGTTGAGGAATCGAGAGGTCAAGCTAGTCAAAGTGCAATGGGGAGATGACGAGAGCAACGCTACTTGGGAGATGGAAGAGAAGATGCATTCATTATACCCTTTTCTTTTCAAGGGTATGTCTTTTAATTTCTCCTTTATCGCTTACCTTGTACTTATCTTTAGTATGTCCTCTCGCTAGTACCTTTGACCTTTAGATAGGGTAGTCCTATGGTTGAAACATGTATTTGAGACATGTTATGTATGATGGATGCATGTGGATGCAAGTGTTTGCTAGTGGTTGCTCGTGGATGCATATACACACACTTTAGGCACTAGATCGGCTCAGTCACTTCATATTGCATATTGCATATAAATGTGTGTGCATATTTAAGCTAATGGATGTATAATGGTTGTGTTATCATATGGATGTTGCATTTTGGTGAATGGTTGTGCACGCATGTAGAAGTAATATGTATCGATAGGATTCTTTCGCATACATAATGGACGCATGGCACTATCATGGTTTGCATTAAGGAGGTCAACTGAATCAGTAGACCGCCGGATTATGCATTAGATATGGAACGTATACACACACTTCTTGCATATGTTCATACAGCATTAGGAATTTTATAAGGACAATGGATGCATGTGTTTGATGGTTGAGTAGATGGTTGTTTGGTGGTAGGATATGCATTCTCCTTAACTTGGAGATTTCGGGGGTGAAATCCTTTAAGGAGGGGAGAATGTAACACCCCGTAATTCTATTAACACTAATATTCACAAATTAAAGAATAACTAATCTCAGACGTGAGAATTAAGGGAAACGGGTTGCGCCATTGTGTTCGTATCGGAATTCTAGTTGAGACAGAGTCCGAGTTTGCATGAATTGGACTTCATATGAAGAAGTTATGGCCATCAGAAGTTTCAGAAAATTTAAAACAGATTTCAAAATTTGAAAATTCAGAGTCAGATGGGCTAGGTGGGAATTTTCCCGCCAGGACCAAGTCGACCATAGGGTCGACCTGCCCTGACTAGGTTGGCCATAGGGTCGACCTGGGGGCGACCTGCCCCCCCCCCCCCGGCAGATTTGTTTTATGACCTGTTGATGACTAGATGCAGACTCATTAGGGTTTCTGATATGCTCTGATTGGTTGGGATTAATTCTGGGTTGATCGGACGGCTTAAACTAATCCTAAATTCTATAAAAATACCTCTAGACTCAAATCCTAAAATCAAAACAAAAATTAGATTCATGGCCTCCATGCCGTCACCTAGCAACTCAGCATAGCCGCCACTAATTAGAGAGGAAGAAAGCAAGTCTAAATTAATTCTTTTCAACTTTAACAACGAACCTTCTTCAAGGGAAAGCTAATACAACTTCAGAACTCAGAATTCAGAACTCAAGACCTTCTTTGAGTTGTGAGTTCGATAATTTTAATAAAATAATTAGTAATTTAATTGGATTAAGTTATGATGCGGATTATTTGGATGTGATGTGAATTATTGACCGCATGTTATAATTATGTTGTGATGTTATCATACATGTTTGTGATGTTAACATATATGTGGTAAATTTATGATGCTACCATCTATGTTGTAATTCTATGATTGACTTATGTATAATCAAATCATCATGTTGTTCATATGCTAGTTTGGCTATGTTGATTCATATGATAAATCGTACGTATGGAAGTTTAGATTTTGATTTAGACATGAATCATATGCAAGTTGGGTAAAATTACATGTGACCTTACATGTTTATGACATCTAGTTTATGTGAAAATTTGATCAAAGGTTAGGCTATGACATGTATGAGTTATATGCCAAATTCTACATGCTAGTTTACATGCCTAGATGTAAGTTCACACCATTGTTATGTTGCATAAATCACATATGCAAGTTTATATAAATGAGTTTGGAATATGAATCATGTTATGCAAGTTTGTGGTTATTGACTAAGCAAGTTTGCACCTTTAGATGTAGATCCACGACATACATGATTTATGCAAGTTTGTGACCACTATCCCAACAAGTTCACACCTTTAGATTTGGGTCTATGACATATGTAGTCTTATGCAAGTTGTAACTTTGGCTTATGCAAGTTTTAGATGTAGAACATCATTCACACATGCAACTTCACCCCTTATGTTTAGATCTTGTTTTAATTATATGTATGTTGTGATGTTTTCTCTTTATTCCATGAGATAGACTATTCGAGTCTAACGTATATTTTACGTTAAACGAATAAACGTACAACGTGGGGTAAAAGGGGATAATACTAAAAGATTTAATTGGCATAGATGCCTTAAAAGGCATAAAATAAATTGTGATGAAAATTGGTATGATTTTACATACCATAAATAGATGGACATAATTGAGTCAATTATGGCCATAGTTAAATTTGGAATTAATTGAAAATTTGAATAGGGAAAGTAATTCAAATTGGGGAATGATTAATTAGGAGTAATTAATCTTCTAAGACACGAGGTTAGGCTCTTTTGTGGTGTAAGACTGCCTGGACCCGCCCGGCAAATCCAGCTGCCACAAATGCCAGTATAATGTGAGAGGTCTTTATGAGGTTACGGTCTTAATGAATTAAGAAATACTTAACCAGATAGACATGTAGTGGGACATGAGGGGTTAAGTGGGTGCCTTGGGTGGCATGTGGAATTAAGTGGGTGCCTTGGGTGGCATTTGAAATACGATTAGAAATACTTAACCAAAATTGAAACATGTAAGTGAATATGATTAAGAAGTGGGTTAAGTGGGATGTACTAGAGGGGATAAAGCTTAAGTGGATAGCTTGTGTCAAGTAATGGGGGCCCATTTCAACCAGTAACCCATACGTATCTTTGCGGGCTCGACCCAAGTCGAGGATGGCACACGCATACTGGGCTTGACTGTAAGAGGCCAAACCGGGCTAGCGGTGGCAACGCAAGTCCAACGGGTTCATATGCGTGTGTGGACCCGGGCTGGTAGGTAAAACGTTGTTGCATCGTGTAGGTATAAGCCGTGCATTATTTGTGGTGTCGGGTTGCCACTTTGGGGAGTGATACACCTCACTGTGTGGCCAACACGGGTATCTACGAGTTATGGAGCCGATTGCTTGGGGGTAGTGGGTACACCTAGTGGAGATAGGGGCAGGCAACACCTATGAAGGCAGCTAGGGGTGCATGAAACTACCAATATCATTATTGAGTTCTATAGGTGGGATCAACCTTAGGGTGACTAATGGTGGTGCAGTATAGCAATTATCTTATAATGTTGGTGTAGTTTAGTAATTATCTTATAGTGGTTTAGGTGCGCTTTAACGATATCGTTGTTCATCTTGTTTCCTTGTTTACTCTGCCATACTCAATGGTTCATGGTCATTTCCTGATTTTCCAACTTATGCATTAGCCTAGATACTTTGGTGATTATATTGTTAAAGTTATCGCACTCGCCAGACTTTATGTCTGACCCCCTTTGTTTCCTCCTCTTTTCTTCCTTTCCCCCCAGGCGCTCAGGTTGGAACTAGCACCAGTGGAGCTTGATTTTGGACTGATGTATCTCTTACTTTTAGAAGATTGCTTGGATCGCTGAAGTAAAGGTCAGCCTCACTTTTATTTATGGCTATTTTGTATTGGGGATTATGTCTTTCAATTTATGTACTTTAATTTAGTCAAGATGGATATTATGTACTTGGCTCTGGTTTTGATGATGTAATCAAACATATATATTTTCCGCAATGAAATAAAGTTTTTAATTTTTCAAGTACTATTTATATCTGTCTTGTTGTTAAGTTTCTATTTTATACTCACTTAAAACGCTCCATAGAAGTTAATCCATTCCCTTTATGAGTGACATTAATGGATGTGGGGTGTTACATGTTCCATACCTTGTCATGTTGGAAATCCAATCTCTAATAAGCGCCCTGCGGTTTTCGATTTTATATTATATATGGAGCGTGAGATGCAAGCGTTTCTCTAAATTCTATTTATTTGATTAAGACACTATTATAATATCATTGGATTTGATATCAAAATATTTTTGGTTATCGTAAGGTAAAAACCATCCGTGTTTATGTGTGGATCGGTCTTACGATTAGCATTTCTTTCGAAAGGATTTGTAAAGTTAAATAAATGGTTGGAGTTCACTGACACCAGTCCCATGATTGACCCAGAGTTCTTTTTTCCTTACTCTTGGGTGCCTAAATTTGTACGGGCATTCAAGTAGTCGGGATTTTACAGATTCACTTGGAGGAGTTTGAAGTAGGAGGCTTCACCAGTTTTCTTTAGACTATCATACTTTTCCGCTGTGTATTATGTTCATATCTGGAAACATGTGTTTATAATTGTTCCAGAAATAGTTGTTGTGCTCCGAGGAGGGTATGTATATAAAGTTACTAAATTGTATTTCAAAGTTTATGTTACCTAATATATTTTATTTGTTCCGCTGTGAGTTTGTGATCTTCGTTTTTCTTCTATTCTAATATTTCATTCTTTCTATTTCTCATCCTCAAACTTCATTCAAATAACGATTCGTATTTCTGTGCAATTTGGGTTGGACCTGTGGTGTAACTAGTCAACTCAAAGGGTATGGAAATATGGGCCATTACATTTGGTATCAGGGTTGAAGGTTGATTAGTAACCTTGGCTCTGTGGCGTGATTCAATTGAGATGGGGTTAGTAATACCCTAAATTGAATTTGAGTGTATATATGTGAGCATGTATTTGTAGATTTGATGAGAAATTGTTTTATATTGTGTTGACTGATTTGTTGAGTGGTTTATGAATTCTGGTCGATACAGGATATGTAACACCCCGAATTTTCTATTAACACTAAAGTTGCTAAAATAATAATAAGTGTGTAGAAGAGGGGATGTATCTAATATGAATATAAAAATATTAATAAGTATGTAAGAGAGGGGATGTATCTATTATGAATATAAAAATATTAATAAGTGTGTAAGAGAGGGGATGTATCTAATATGAATATAAAAATATTAATAAGTGTGTAAGAGAGGGGATGTATCTAATATGAATATAAAAATATTAATAAGTGTGTAAGAGAGGGGATGTATCTAATATGTATATAAAAACAATAATAAGTAAAGGGGGATGTATCTAATATGTACATTGTAGAAAATATATATATATTTATGACATGAATAGAAGTTTATTAATATGCTGAGTGTTTGCTGAGTCACTTCTGACTCATTGCTGAGTCAACAAGATAAACCCCATCTTGTCTGAACGACTGCAGTTATTTCTAGGTTAAATCTAATGGCCTAAATGAATTCTAAAATCTATAAATAAGTGGGTAGACCCTAGACCTAAATCACTTGTAAAATTAGAGAAGCTACCGTCATGCTGCTGCCATGGAGTTCAGCATAGCCGTCACAAACTAAGAAGAGGAAGCCTAATCATCTACAACTAAATCTACACAAATCAAATCAAAAGATCTCTCTTTCTCTAATTCTTTTCTTTTGTTGGTGAGTATGATGATTCTCACAAGACTATTACAAACTAATTTGACTCAGTTATGAATGGATCACAAGAAAGTGATGTGATTTGTAATTGTAAATTCTATATATTGTGGATCTCTTATTATGTTATTATGTTGTCGTATGATTATATATGCTATGTCATGCTATGTCGTAAATTCTCTTATGCTATGTCGTGCTATGTTGAGAATCATGTCAAGCTATGTTATACTATCATACTATGCCATGTTATAAATCATGCTATATTATGTTGAAAAATCATGATGTTGTTGGATCATGCTTAAAGTTATGTTTTTTTTTCTTAATTTAAATGGATCTTGTTTATGGGAATTTGCCTATTAGGTTAGGTGTACCCATAAACTTGAAACTATAATTAAATAAAACTTGATTATGGGAATTTGCCTATTGAGTTAGGTGTACCCATATAAAACCATGTTGTTAAAAAAATTAGATGAGGTTGATTCACACATGTTCATATGTAAGTTTATGAAAATTGATTGAGATTATATTAGGTGAATTTTGAACAAGTTGACACCTTTAGGTCCATGACATGTATAATCTATGCAAGTTGGACATATGCAAGTTACACCCCTTATTATGATTCATTTGGTCACATATACATGTTGTTATTATGATAATCTCTTTTATGCTATGAGTTAGGCTATTCGAGTCTAACATATATTTTGCGAATAAACGTTCAAACGTGGGGTAGGGGTAATATTAGGAATTAATAAATTGGGTGCAATTTTGTAAGATTTTGCATACCATGAATGGATGTCCATAATTGAGTCAATTATGGACATTGTTAAAAATTGGAAGTAATTAATAATTCAAGTAGGGAATTATTAAAATTGGGGGAAATTGGATTATTATTAATAATCAATGCTTAGGACACGAGGTTGGACCCGTTTGTGATGTAAACCTGCCCGGACCCGCCCGGCAAATCCAGTAGTCACAAATGTCGGCCCAATGTGAGAGGTCCTAGGCCCAAACTAAAGCATAACAGTTGTAAAGACACGAGGTTAGGCTCTTTTATGGTGTAAGACTGCCCGGACCCGCCCGGCAAATCCAGCTGCCATAAATGCCAGTCTAATTTGAGAGGTCTTTATGAGGTTATGGCCTTAATGAACTAAGAAATACTTAACCAGATAATCATGTAAGGTGGGACATGGGGGTTAAGTAGGTGCCTTGGGTGGCATGAGGAATCTGGTGGTTGCCTTTAGAGGCATTTGAAATACGATTAGACTTAACCAAACACACATGTAAATGAACATGACTAAGTGGGTTAAGTGGGATGGACTAATGGGGACAAGCTTAGGTGGAATGCTTGTGGTAAATAGTGGGGGCCCATTTCAACCAGTATCCCAAAACGTATCTTTGTGGGCTCGACCCAAGTCGAGGACGGGACACGCATACTGGGTTTGACTATAAGAGGCCAAAACAGGGAGCGGTGGCAACGCAAGTCCAACGGGTTTCATATGCGTGTGTGGACCCGGGCTGGTAGGTAAGACGTTGTTGCATCGTGTAGGTGTAAGCCGTGCATGTCCGTTGTATCAGGTTGCCACTTTAGGGGAGTGATACACCCCACTGTGGGGCCAGCACGGGTATCTACGAGTTAGGGAGCCGATCGAATAATGGGAAGTAGGGTACACCTAGTGGAGATAGGGGCAGGCGGCACCTATGTAGTCAGTTAGGGGTATGTAAAGCCATTGGGAAAGTTTCTAAGTGAAGCTAAGTGGGATGAATCTTTAGGGTGACTGGTGTGGTGCAGTATAGTGTTTATCCTTTAGTATTTAGGAGCGCCTATAACGTTGCCTTTAGCGATTGTCTATGTCCTTAATCTGCTCTCCATAGACATTTTCTTGTTTTCCAGCTTATGCCTCAGTCCAGTTATTTTGGTAATAGTATTGTAGAATTATCATATTCACCAGACTTTATGTCTGACACCCTCTTTTCCATCCTTTTTCTCCCTTCAGGTCCGCAGGTTGGGCCAAGTTCTAGTGGAGTCTAGTTGGATCGCTTATCTTCTAGAAAGCTTGGATTGATGAAGTAAAGTCCAGCTTGTTATCTTTCTTTTTAATGGCTATTCATGTAATGGGATTATGTACTTGTTTTATCAAGATAGATATTGTACTTGACATTGAATATGGTGTTATGATGTAATTAAACATGTTTTGACTTCTGTTACAATGAAATAAAGTTTTTGAATTTCCAAGTACTATTTTATATCTGTCTTGTTGTAATTTTACTGTTCTATATTCACTTAAAACCTCCATGGAAGTTAATGCATTCCCTTTGTGAGTGACATTAATGGACGTGGGGTGTTACACGTGGTATCAGAGCATAAGGTTACCAGAACAGATAAAAATTTTTTTAGAAAAATACTTTTTTTCTAAAGTATTTTTGGAAGAAGTGCTTTCAAAAAAAAAACATGTTGTTTAAAGAGAGTTTTTATGAAAAACATAATCCCAAATTGTAACACCCCGTGAATTCTATAACTGTGAAACTCACAAATTAAAGTATAATTAATTTCAAATCAAAGAACTAAGGGAAACGGGATACGCCATTGCGTTCGTCTCGGAAAAATACGCGAAATAGAGTCCGAGTTTTCGTAAAACGGATATCGTATGAAGAAGTTATGGACGAACGAAGTTGGGCGAAAAACCGGAAAACGGGTCAGAATGCACTGGCGCACTTGGGAAGTGCGCCAGAACAAAAATGCACTGGCGCACCTGTGAAGTGCGCCAGTACATTTTTGACCTGGCGCACCTGCCAAGTGCGCCCAGGTCAAAAATGACCTGTTGGTCAGGTCTGGTCAAGCCCTGGCTGGCCAGGTCTGTGTTCCTCCGATTTTCTGTGGTCTGCTTTGTCACTAGGGCTAGGTGGCAAGTTTTAATTGGTCTCTCTATCAAATGAATGGCTACGATCTAACCTAGCAACATCAATGGTCCTAATCAATTCCTAACCTCTATATAAACAACCCTAGACTAAACCCTAATCTATTCATTCAAATTAAGAACATAGCCGCCATGTTGCTGAGGAACGACTAAGAGTAGCCGCCAACTAGAGAGAGGATTAGGGAGAAAGTTCTAAAGCCTAAAGCAATTCAAGCGACCTAAAGCTAATCAATTCAACAAAGGAATCATATCTCTTAATTAGAGAATTCGCCGCAACCATTGTAAGTAGAGTATTACTTTGGTATGAACAAATGATTGTGTAGATATGTATGCTTGAATTGTGGCAATAAAATTCATATTTGTGCATTCTTATCAATTTATATACGTTTGGATATTCTGAATTATGTCATTCAATTATAAAGAACTACATGCGGTAGTTCTATGCAAATATACGTTTGGAATATTCGCAAATTATGTGACCTATGTTGAAGCTACATGTATGTAGTTGATTGAAATTTCATGCAAGTTTGGGGCTTTGTTATTATGCCATCATGATGTCTATTTTTGTGCATAAATCATTTTGCAAGTAATTGAGACAAGTTTGGTTGTTATAGTTCATATGAAACTATGTTGGAATTTTGACACCATAATCCATGTATTAAGTCATGCTTTTGCAAAACTTGTGAATATGGCTAGGCTATGAATGATATTTGGCATAATTGAAATCCATGATTAGGTCTATCTTGTTTAAAAGAACTATATGATGACATATGTGAGACATGGCTAGGTTAGACTCAAAAATCCCTTTTTGCAAGTTTAAAGCAAACACCATGATTAGGAATATTTATGCATAAGTATACTTATACCATCGTTATGTGATTAAACGTAAATCATGATTAAGTTGAACTATGCTTTTGTGTTAGTAATAAAGTATCCCCTTTGTAAACATGTAGAAACCTTATGAACAAATTTAACTATATTTATGCCATGCTTATGTTTGACATTATGCCTAAATAAAAATATAGGTTCATGGGTCAATAATGATATCTCAATTACAAGTTCACATGCTTTGATACATGTCACCTATGTTTTATGACCAAAGTATATGTCACTACTATGCAAGTACACCAGTTTCTATTTTGTATTCCCAACGTCATATTGCAAGTTCATGCGCTCACCTTCCCCTCTTTGTGTATGTAATTACGCCATAAGCCTCCCCTTTCGCATGGCTAAATTGGGCTTTAAAAGGCTAAGCCCAATATACATAAACGGACGTGTAAAAACGGGGGTAAATAACGTTGGGCTAAATTAATTTAATGAATGAAAACTAAAGTAAAAGGGCCCAAATTCAAGCATGGGTTGGGCCCATGATTGGTGTAACCTTTACACCGTTAACTTAATAATGGGCCGCAAATATTTACATATAAGAAATAAAGAAGAATGACAAAATATGTAAATGTAGAACATACGATGTGTTTAACCCGAGGTTGGATTGAGTTGTGATGTAAACCTGCCCGGAACCGCCCGGTTGTCCAGTAGTCACAACAATACCTATCCAATGTGGGAGGTTAAACATGGAGCCCAGCAAGGACCCGAGGTTAGACTGAGTTGTGGCGTAAGACTGCGCGGAACCAACCGGCAACAGGCAGCCACAACAATACCTGTCTAATGTGAGAGGTCCGGGCCTTAATAAGACAATTAAGGCTGAGTCAGGATTGTTAGGATTAAGTGAACTAAAGACTTAATCAAAATGGAACATGCTAAACTAAACGGACTGGTGGGGTTAGGTTAGGAAACACTTAACCAACTTAGCATGTTGGCTAGAGATAGAAAACCTAGTAACGGGGGACCCTTTTCAGCAGTAACCCTAAAAGGTGTATCAGGATACCCTGAAACTAGGCAGGGTGGGGCACGATTACTGGGCTGATTGTAAGAGGTCAAAAGCGACGGCGGTGGTGTAGCAGTGTAGGTTCTAACGGAGTGCGGGCGTGCACACACTCCGGCGCAGAAAAATAAGGCACTGGACACCAGTAGCATACCTGTGCACTCTAAGGCTGTGTCGGGTTGCCACTATGGGACTTGATACACCCCATGGTGGGACCAGCATAGGTAACTACAGACATCGGGGGCCGTAAGACACATGTAACTATGCGAGTAGGAGCCGATCATCATAGGATGGATCACTTCACCCTGATTATGGGGTGCCAATTGGAAAACTAGCTTATATGGGTTCAGAGATCAACATGGGGTACGATAGTATATTCAACCCTAGACAACTTAACCAAGTTTATAGTGCATGCCCACTTCTTGTTTATACTTATCATACCCAGTTCTTTATTCATAGACAAAATAGTACTAGACTTACTCAGGCTTTATGTCTGACTCTACTTTTCTTTCGTCTTCTTTCTTCCGTTTCCCCCCCCCCAGGTCCTCAGGGAGGGAACACAGCAGCTTGACCTACCTCAACATCCAGCTTGAAGAAGAGAAAATGTATTGCTTGGACTTTCCTGTTTTGAACTATGGCTTTGGACAATCCACTATGGGGCTTTTGCAGTTTATCTATGTTTTATTTATGCTTCTTTAAATAATGTACTCAAGACAGATTATGAAAATGTTATGTTATGTTTTTGGAAAGGATGTAAGACAATCATGGTGATGCTTTGTAACACGTATTTGATTTTATGAAATAAAAGTTTGTTGTTCTTCCGCTGTTTACAAATATGTGTTCTTATATCTGTCTTGTATATCTGTGACTTGTACTTATAAACCTCCACCAAAATTAGGGCATTCCCTTTGAGAGTGACCCTAACGGAGGTGGGGTGTTTCACTTGGTATCAGAGCATAGGTTTACCAGATAAGATAAAAAGTTTTGAAAAATTATTTTCAAAAAGGAAATTTAAAGAAGCATTTTTAAAAGAAAAATATTATTTTATTTTAAAAAAGGCAAAGTCCACCCCCCAAAGCCATAGGTATTATCTCTTATCCTTCGTTTTGAATCTATCCTTTTTGTTTCAGCATGTCCCAAGAACTTAACTTGCCGGAAGGGGTGCCAATACCTGGTTGGTTTAGACGGTTCTTAGAAGCAAGAGCCACTCAGCCAGGTCCTACCATTCCTCCTCCTCCAGCGGAAGGAAATCATCCAGCTGCAGCAGCACCTTTTCCTCCACCTCCTCCACGGGGAAGCACATTCGCTAAGATATGTAAAGATTTTAAAGCTATGGGAGGAAGGGATTTCCATGGAACTGAGTCCTTTGTAGCAGCTAGGAATTGGCTAAAGGAAACTGAAGACCTATTCATCATCTTTGAGGTAGAAGATAGACAAAAAGTACAACTGGTGGTGTGGCTATTGAAGGGCGAGGCTTCCTACTGGTGGGAAGTCACTAATGCTGAAAGACCAGTGGAGACATGGGAGGACTTTAGGGAAGGGTTTGAGACTAAATTTCTCTCAGATGCGGAAAGAAGTTTGCAGTTGGAGAAATTCTTATTTCTTAAGCAAGGAGACAAGACTGTTAGAGAGTATGTGAATCAGTTTGATGAGCTGGCTAGGTTTGGGCTTGACCTAGTCAACACCCCGCACAAGAAGGCTCTCCGTTTCGTCAAGGGGTTAAATGAGCCATTACACAGTTTGGCCATGACCCATATACCCATGGGAGCCACGTATGAAAGATTGGTGCAAATGGCATTGCTGAATGAAGAGGATAAGGGCAAGAAGGAGACAAAGGCAGAAAGCTCTCAAGGGAAGAAAGAGGGTTTGCAGCCTAAGAAGACAGACTTTAAGAAAGGCGGGAAAGGCAACAAAGAGAAGAGGAAGTGTAATTTCTGTGGCAAAGTGGGGCACTTAGTAAAGGACTACCGGAAAAAGAAGGCCAAGGAGAATGGTGGGTGCTTTTCTTGCGGTCAGACAGGCCACAGGGCTAAGGACTGCCCAAAGAAACGAGGACAGGGGCAGGGGTCTGGATCCACCCCAGGGGCACAGGTTCATGTGCTAGAAGCACCACCTTTGCAACAACGAGGTATAAATACTTCTGTAGAAAGTGTAGTTTATCTTTATGATCACCCCGTTCGCACTTTATTTGATTCTGGCGCATCACACTCCTTTATCTCGTCTGCTTTAGTAGAATCTCTGCACCTAAAAACTAGTATGGTAGAGGACCCCTTAATTGTTTCAAACCCAATTGGGGGCCCAGCTCATTTGTCTATGATCTGTTTGGGATTGAAAATTTCTATTCTAAGTGTAGAATTTCAATGTAGTGCCTTTGTTTTGGGCTTTTCGGGGTATGGTTTGATTTTGGGTATGGATTGGCTATCCAGTAATGGGGCCATCCTTGATTGTGAGAAAAGGGTTGTTAGGCTCCTAACCCAGCTCGGTAATACTTTGGAAATTTCTTGTAATCCCTCGTATGCGGTTATGCTTAGTTATCTTGAATCGCTAGATGCCTCTGTTGAAAATTTGCAATCAGTTAGAGTAGTCCGGGAATATCCGGATGTCTTCGAAGAGGTGAAGGGCTTGCCTCCGAAGCGGGAAATAGACTTCCGCATATATCTTGTAGATAATGCAAAGCCCATTGCGTTGCCCGTTAGACATATGGCTCCACGAGAAAGAAAAGAGCTCGGCAAACAGATTAAAGAGCTTCTAGAAAAGGGGTTCATTAGGAGGAGCATTTCAGAATGGGGCGCTCCAGTGGTGTTCGCTACAAAGGCGGATGGTTCACTCCGTCTATGTGTTGACTATAGGGAGCTCAACAAGCTAACGAAGAAGAATAGGCACCCTCTCCCTAGAATTGACGATTTATTTGATCAGCTTGTAGGAGCGTCTGTTTTCTCCCAACTCGATTTAGCAACCGGTTTTCATCAGCTAAGGGTGGCTGAAGATAGCATCGATAAAACGGCGTTCAGAACCCCAGACGGCTTCTTTGAATGGCTTGTCATGCCTTTCGGCTTGACAAATGCACCTGCTTACTTCGTGGACCTGATGAGTAGGGTATTTAGAGATTTCCTCAACAAATTCGTAGTGGTCTTCGTAGATGATATCCTTATCTTCTCAAAGAGTGAAGAGGAACATGCTCAGCACTTAAGGGCGATCATGGAAACTTTGCGAGTCCATCAACTAAAAGCCAAATTCTCCAAATGCCACTTTTGGAGAGAAGAGGTGAGGTTCCTTGGGCATATAGTATCCAAACAAGGGTTAGCGGTGGACCCTGCGAAGGTAGTGGCGGTACAGGATTGGAAGACACCAAGGAATGCAACTGAGGTCCGAAGCTTTCTAGGACTAGCAGGTTTCTATCGAAAATTCATAAGGGATTTTGCGAAAATCTCAGCTCCACTCACGAAATTGACTAAGAAGAATCTAGTGTTCAATTGGGACTTGGATTGCGAGTTTGCTTTCCAACGACTAAAAAGGGCTCTCACAACAGCCCCAGTTTTGACGCTGCCAGATGGGAGCAAGATGTTCACTGTTTATACAGATGCATGTGGGACAGGTCTAGGCGCCGTCTTAATGCAAGAAGGAAGGGTAGTAGCTTATGGCGGGAGGCAGTTGAAAGCGCACGAAAAGAACTACCCAACCCACGATCTTGAGTTAGCCGCCATCGTCTTTGCACTCAAGTCTTGGCGACACTATCTCCTAGGTGAGAAGTTCGAACTTTACACTGACCATAAATCGTTGAAATATCTTTTCTCGCAGAAGGATCTTAACTTGAGGCAACAAAGATGGATGGAGTTTCTTGCCTCGTACGATTTCGAAATCTCCTACACTCCGGGCAAAGGCAACGTAGTTGCAGACGCGTTGAGCCGAAAGAAATTGACCCTAAGCCCGTTGTTTGTTGAAAGACAAAGCCTAGAGTTTATAGCCAGCTTCGACTTTAGGCCTTCCTCCGATTTCGTACCGGGCTTGTTAGCATCTCTCGAAGTGCGCCCAACTTTAGTGGACTCAGTAGGGACAGCACAACGCGAAGACCCTCAGCTTGTAGAAATAATTGATAGGCTAATTAGGGGTGAGACTTCAAGTCACCTCAACAGATACTCCATCGACGATAAGGGTTTTCTAAGGCGAGACGGAAGACTATGCGTCCCACAGACAAACGATTTAATAAAGAAGGTTCTCGAGGAAGCACATCACTCCAAGATGAGGATACACCCAGGCGGAGATAAAATGTACAAAGACATAAGAAGGACTTTCTTCTGGAACGGCATGAAAAAGGACGTGGCAGAGTTCGTTTCCAAATGTATGGTGTGCCAACAGGTTAAGGCGGAACAGAAAAAGCCTGGCGGACTGCTACATCCTTTGGAGGTCCCGCAGTGGAAGTGGGATAGCATCTCAATGGACTTCATCGATGGGCTGCCTAGGTCTAGGAGAGGCAACACTAGCATTTGGGTAATAGTGGATAGGCTTACTAAAAGCGCCCACTTTTTACCGGTCAAAAGTAAAAGAACTGCCTCGTCCCTAGCATCACTTTACCTCAAGGAAATCGTTCGACTCCATGGAATACCATCTAGTATTGTTAGTGACCGAGACCCCATCTTCACCAGCGAGTTTTTGGCGGAGTCTGCAAGAAGCAGTAGGAACGCAGTTATGCTTGAGCACAGCCTATCATCCCCAAACCGACGGCCAAACGGAGAGAGTGAACAGAGTTTTGGAAGACCTTTTAAGACTGTGCGTCCTTGACTTCGGAGGGACATGGGAAGACCACCTTCCTTTGGTGGAATTTGCCTACAACAACAGCTATCAAGCAACCATCGGAATGGCGCCCTTCGAAGCTTTATATGGAAGACCATGCCGATCGCCCACTTGTTGGTGGGAGTCTACTGATAAGCTCATACTTGGACCAGATATGATCCGAGAGACTTCAGAGAAAGTAGACTTAATACGAAGAAGGATGAAGACGGCCCAAGACAGACAAAAGTCCTATGCCGACAAGAGGAGGACAGACCTTGAATTTGAGGTTGGAGACAGAGTTTTTCTCAAGGTATCACCGCTAAGAAACGTTGTTCGTTTTGGAACCACAGGAAAGCTAGCACCAAGGTTCGTAGGTTCATTCCCTATCATCGAGAAAATTGGGAAAATGGCCTATAGATTAGAGCTACCCGAGAAGTTGGCTGGAGTCCACAACGTTTTTCACGTTTCACATCTCCGAAAATGTCTACATGAGTCTGCTGAAGTGGTAGAGCCAAATATACTCGAAGAGGCCGAAGTGGAACGCGAAGCAACCATAAGAAAGGTTCCAACCCGCATCTTAGGAACGGAAGTGAAGAAGCTACGCAACCGTGAAGTCAAGCTCGTCAAAGTTCAGTGGAGCGACGCCGAGGGAGACGTGACTTGGGAAACTGAAGCTAGAATACGAACTTCCTACCCTTTTCTGTTCGAGGGTACATCCTTGATCTTTCATTTTCCTTAAGTTGCGCTTTTATCTATCTTTTTAGGTATATTTCCTCGACCTTATCTTTTAGGTAGAAACCCTTTGGATGGAAACATGTAGTTGAAACATGTTATGGATGATGGTTGCAAGTGATTGCTAGTGGTTGCTCGTGGTTGCATATACACACACAATCTAGGTTTTAGATCGGCTCAGTCACTTCATATTGCATATGCATATATGTTTGCATTCGTATATGGTTGAACTTTAATGTGTTGTCATATGGATGTTGCATTTGTATTGAATGATTGTGCACTCATGTAGAATCATGAATAGGAAAATTTGCATACATAATGGATTCATGGCACTTACATAATTCGCATTAAGGAGGTCAACTGAATCAGTAGACCGCCTGATTTTGCATTAGATAAGTACATACACACACACTTCGCATATGATCATGAAGCATTAGAAGTCTTTTAAGGACAATGGATGCTCGTGTTTGATGGATGAGTAGATGGATGATTGGATGTTAGGATATACATTCCTCCTAACTTGAAGATTTCGGGGACGAAATCCTTTTAAGTGGGGGAGAATGTAACACCCCGTGAATTCTATAACTGTGAAACTCACAAATTAAAGTATAATTAATTTCAAATCAAAGAACTAAGGGAAACGGGATACGCCATTGCGTTCGTCTCGGAAAAATACGCGAAATAGAGTCCGAGTTTTCGTAAAACGGATATCGTATGAAGAAGTTATGGACGAACGAAGTTGGGCGAAAAACCGGAAAACGGGTCAGAATGCACTGGCGCACTTGGGAAGTGCGCCAGAACAAAAATGCACTGGCGCACCTGTGAAGTGCGCCAGTACATTTTTGACCTGGCGCACCTGCCAAGTGCGCCCAGGTCAAAAATGACCTGTTGGTCAGGTCTGGTCAAGCCCTGGCTGGCCAGGTCTGTGTTCCTCCGATTTTCTGTGGTCTGCTTTGTCACTAGGGCTAGGTGGCAAGTTTTAATTGGTCTCTCTATCAAATGAATGGCTACGATCTAACCTAGCAACATCAATGGTCCTAATCAATTCCTAACCTCTATATAAACAACCCTAGACTAAACCCTAATCTATTCATTCAAATTAAGAACATAGCCGCCATGTTGCTGAGGAACGACTAAGAGTAGCCGCCAACTAGAGAGAGGATTAGGGAGAAAGTTCTAAAGCCTAAAGCAATTCAAGCGACCTAAAGCTAATCAATTCAACAAAGGAATCATATCTCTTAATTAGAGAATTCGCCGCAACCATTGTAAGTAGAGTATTACTTTGGTATGAACAAATGATTGTGTAGATATGTATTCTTGAATTGTGGCAATAAAATTCATATTTGTGCGTTCTTATCAATTTATATACGTTTGGATATTCTGAATTATGTCATTCAATTATAAAGAACTACATGCGGTAGTTCTATGCAAATATACGTTTGGAATATTCGCAAATTATGTGACCTATGTTGAAGCTACATGTATGTAGTTGATTGAAATTTCATGCAAGTTTGGGGCTTTGTTATTGTGCCATCATGATGTCTATTTTTGTGCATAAATCATTTTGCAAGTAATTGAGACAAGTTTGGTTGTTATAGTTCATATGAAACTATGTTGGAATTTTGACACCATAATCCATGTATTAAGTCATGCTTTTGCAAAACTTGTGAATATGGCTAGGCTATGAATGATATTTGGCATAATTGAAATCCATGATTAGGTCTATCTTGTTTAAAAGAACTATATGATGACATATGTGAGACATGGCTAGGTTAGACTCAAAAATCCCTTTTTGCAAGTTTAAAGCAAACACCATGATTAGGAATATTTATGCATAAGTATACTTATACCATCGTTATGTGATTAAACGTAAATCATGATTAAGTTGAACTATGCTTTTGTGTTAGTAATAAAATATCCCCTTTGTAAACATGTAGAAACCTTATGAACAAATTTAACTATATTTATGCCATGCTTATGTTTGACATTATGCCTAAATAAAAATATAGGTTCATGGGTCAATAATGATATCTCAATTACAAGTTCACATGCTTTGATACATGTCACCTATGTTTTATGACCAAAGTATATGTCACTACTATGCAAGTACACCAGTTTCTATTTTGTATTCCCAACGTCATATTGCAAGTTCATGCGCTCACCTTCCCCTCTTTGTGTATGTAATTACGCCATAAGCCTCCCCTTTCGCATGGCTAAATTGGGCTTTAAAAGGCTAAGCCCAATATACATAAACGGACGTGTAAAAACGGGGGTAAATAACGTTGGGCTAAATTAATTTAATGAATGAAAACTAAAGTAAAAGGGCCCAAATTCAAGCATGGGTTGGGCCCATGATTGGTGTAACCTTTACACCGTTAACTTAATAATGGGCCGCAAATATTTACATATAAGAAATAAAGAAGAATGACAAAATATGTAAATGTAGAACATACGATGTGTTTAACCCGAGGTTGGATTGAGTTGTGATGTAAACCTGCCCGGAACCGCCCGGCTGTCCAGTAGTCACAACAATACCTATCCAATGTGGGAGGTTAAACATGGAGCCCAGCAAGGACCCGAGGTTAGACTGAGTTGTGGCGTAAGACTGCCCGGAACCAACCGGCAACAGGCAGCCACAACAATACCTGTCTAATGTGAGAGGTCCGGGCCTTAATAAGACAATTAAGGCTGAGTCAGGATTGTTAGGATTAAGTGAACTAAAGACTTAATCAAAATGGAACATGCTAAACTAAACGGACTGGTGGGGTTAGGTTAGGAAACACTTAACCAACTTAGCATGTTGGCTAGAGATAGAAAACCTAGTAACGGGGGACCCTTTTCAGCAGTAACCCTAAAAGGTGTATCAGGATACCCTGAAACTAGGCAGGGTGGGGCACGATTACTGGGCTGATTGTAAGAGGTCAAAAGCGACGGCGGTGGTGTAGCAGTGTAGGTTCTAACGGAGTGCGGGCGTGCACACACTCCGGCGCAGAAAAATAAGGCACTGGACACCAGTAGCATACCTGTGCACTCTAAGGCTGTGTCGGGTTGCCACTATGGGACTTGATACACCCCATGGTGGGACCAGCATAGGTAACTACAGACATCGGGGGCCGTAAGACACATGTAACTATGCGAGTAGGAGCCGATCATCATAGGATGGATCACTTCACCCTGATTATGGGGTGCCAATTGGAAAACTAGCTTATATGGGTTCAGAGATCAACATGGGGTACGATAGTATATTCAACCCTAGACAACTTAACCAAGTTTATAGTGCATGCCCACTTCTTGTTTATACTTATCATACCCAGTTCTTTATTCATAGACAAAATAGTACTAGACTTACTCAGGCTTTATGTCTGACTCTACTTTTCTTTCGTCTTCTTTCTTCCGTTTCCCCCCCCCCCCCCCCCCGCCCCAGGTCCTCAGGGAGGGAACACAGCAGCTTGACCTACCTCAACATCCAGCTTGAAGAAGAGAAAATGTATTGCTTGGACTTTCCTGTTTTGAACTATGGCTTTGGACAATCCACTATGGGGCTTTTGCAGTTTATCTATGTTTTATTTATGCTTCTTTAAATAATGTACTCAAGACAGATTATGAAAATGTTATGTTATGTTTTTGGAAAGGATGTAAGACAATCATGTTGATGCTTTGTAACACGTATTTGATTTTATGAAATAAAAGTTTGTTGTTCTTCCGCTATTTACAAATATGTGTTCTTATATCTGTCTTGTATATCTGTGACTTGTACTTATAAACCTCCACCAAAATTAGGGCATTCCCTTTGAGAGTGACCCTAACGGAGGTGGGGTGTTTCACAAATAGCCACATCCTTATCTTTATCTTTCGAATTCTCCATTTTGAATCTTTCCTTTTTCATTTCAGCATGGCTAAAGATCTTAATCTCCCAGAAGGTGTGACGATTCCAGAGTGGTTTAGGAGATACTTGGAGGCTAGGGCCACCACTGCAGGCCCAGCGGATACTCCTCCACCCCTAGTTGCACCCATTCCTCCTCCTCCTCCTCCTCGTGTTGACACTTTTGCAAAGACGTGCAAGGAATTCAAGGCTATGGGAGGAAAAACTTTTCAAGGGACTGAGACGTTTGTGGAGGCCAGAGATTGGCTTAAGGAGAATGAGGAATTGTTGGATATCTTTGAAGTGGAAGATGGGAGGAAAGTCCGTTTAGCTGCTTGGTTAATGAAGGGAGAGGCCTCGTTTTGGTGGGAGGTCACTAACGGGGAACGTCCAGTTGATTCATGGGCGGATTTCAGACGAAGGTTTGAGGCAAAGTTTCTTTCAAGGGCAGAGGAGAACTTAAATATGGAAAAATTCCTGGCACTAAAGCAAGGGAGCTCATCAGTAAAGGAATATGTCAATAAATTTAATCAGTTAGCAAGGTTTGGCTTGGAGTTGGTGAACACGCCAGAGAAGAAAGCTTTGAGGTTCGTTAGAGGCTTGAATGAACCGTTGCAAGGGTTGGCTATGACCCACATCCCTATGGGAGCCACCTTTGAAAAGCTAGTAGAAATGGCACTTATGCATGAGGATAAGGCAGTTGAAAAGAAAGGGGATCAGAAGAAACCCCCAACAGCAAAATAAGAAGGGTGGTAAAAACAATAATGGCAAAGGGAAGAAGAAATGCTTCAATTGTGGGACGCCTGGCCATCTCAGCAAAGATTGTAGAAAGAAAAAGAAGACTGGTTGTTTTCATTGTGGAGATGCGGGACATTTAGTGAAAGACTGTCCAAAGAAGGGGCAGAGGGCAGGGTCTACCTCGGGAGGACAGGTGCAGGCTCTTATGGCACCAGGGCAGGCAAGGGGGCAAGTTCAGGCTATTGCGGCCCCACCGCTGCAAGAAAGAGGTAGAACAATTTCTGTTGAAAGCTTAGTTTTTCTGTTTGATCATCATGTCCGTGCCTTATTCGATTCTGGCGCATCTCATTCGTTTATCTCTGCATCATTAGTTGAATCACTGCACTTGAACACCAGTTTAGTAGAGGATCCCTTGGTCGTTTCAAATCCAATTGGGGGTTCGGCTCATTTGACCATGATATGTTTGGATTTGAAAATCTCTATACTTAGCGTTGAATTTAGATGTGATGCTTATGTATTGGGCTTCACGGGCTATGGGCTAATTTTAGGAATGGATTGGTTGTCTAGAAATAGGGCCATTCTTGATTGTGAAAGGAGAGTAGTTAGGCTTGTGACTCGCCTTGGTAATGCTCTCGACATCTTTTGTAATCCCATAAATTCCGTTATGCTAAGTTATCTTGAATCGCTTGACGCGTCTGTAGAGAACCTGCGATCGGTAGAAGTGGTCCGGGAATATCCGGATGTGTTTGAGGAGGTGAAGGGCTTACCTCCAAAGCGGGAGATAGACTTTCGAATTTATCTTGTGGATAATGCTAAACCCGTATCTTTGCCAGTGCGCCACATGGCTCCTCGTGAAAGGAGGGAACTCAATAAGCAAGTAAAGGAGTTGCTTGAGAAGGGGTTCATAAGACGTAGTATATCGGAGTGGGGTGCTCCAGTAGTTTTTGCCACAAAGGCGGATGAGTCTCTTAGACTTTGTATGGACTATAGAGAACTAAACAAGCTTACTAAAAAGAACCGACACCCACTGCCGAGGATTGACGATCTCTTTGATCAGTTAGTTGGCGCCTCAGTGTTTTCGCAGTTGGACTTAGCCACTGGCTTTCATCAACTGAGAGTGGCTGAGGATAGTGTAGATAAGACTGCTTTTAGGACTCCTGACGGATTCTATGAATGGCTAGTGATGCCCTTTGGTTTGACAAACGCCCCTGCATATTTTGTTGATTTGATGAGTAGGGTGTTTAGGGAATACCTTAACAAATTCGTGGTAGTCTTTGTGGATGACATCTTAGTCTTTTCTAAGAATAAAGAAGAGCACTCCCTACATCTTAGGGAAGTGTTGGAAACCCTTCGAGCGCATAACCTTAAGGCAAAATTTTCTAAGTGTCACTTCTGGAGGAAGGAAGTACGGTTCTTAGGGCACGTGGTTTCCAAAGAAGGGATAGCAGTGGATCCCGCAAAGGTGGTGGCCATCCAAGATTGGAAGGTCCCTAAAAATGCAACCGAAGTAAGAAGTTTCTTGGGGTTGGCTGGCTATTATAGGAAGTTTATCAAAGACTTCGCAAAAATATCAGCTCCATTAACACGGTTAACGAAGAAGAACCTGGTTTTTACGTGGGACAAAGATTGCGATGATGCGTTCCAACGTTTAAAGAGAGCCTTAACTTCAGCCCCAGTCTTAGTGCTGCCAGACGGGAATAAACCGTTTACCATCTATACTGATGCTTGTGGGACGGGACTTGGCGCGGTCCTCATGCAAGAGGGAAGAGTAATAGCCTATGGTGGAAGGCAGTTGAGGGTTCATGAAAAGAATTACCCCACGCATGACTTAGAGCTAGCCGCAATTGTTTTCGCGCTTAAGTCTTGGCGTCACTATCTTCTTGGTGAGAAATTCGAACTGTTCACTGACCACAAATCATTAAAATACTTATTCTCTCAGAAGGATTTGAATTTGAGGCAGCAACGGTGGATGGAATTCTTAGCCTCCTACGATTTTGAAATAGCATATGCCTAGGGCAAGGGTAACGTGGTGGCAGACGCCTTAAGTAGGAAAAGGTTGTCCTTGAGTCCGTTGTTTGTTGAACGACAAAGCTTAGAATTCATCTCTATGTTTGACTTTAGACCCTCCGTTGACTTAGTACCCGGTCTGTTAGCATCCTTGGAGGTTAGACCTACACTTCTAGGACGGGTTGGTGAGGCACAGCGAGACGACCCACAGTTGGTTGAGATAGTAGAAAAGCTCAAAGGGGGGGAGTCGTCAAGCCATCTTCGTAGGTATACCCTAGACGATAAGGGTTGGTTACGAAGGGATAATAGACTTTGTGTACCACAAGACGAAGACTTAAGGAAGGCCATTCTTGATGATGCTCATCGCTCAAAAATGACCATTCATCCCGGCGGGGATAAGATGTACAAAGATATGAAGCGGGTTTTCTTTTGGGCCAGTATGAAAAAGGATGTGGCCGAGTACGTCGCTAGATGCTTGGTGTGCCAACGAGTTAAAGCAGAACAAAAGAAACTTGGTGGGTTGCTTCACCCATTAGAAGTTCCACTATGGAAATGGGAAAGCATCTCAATGGATTTTGTGGATGGATTACCAAGATCAAGGAAGGGTAACACGGGGATTTGGGTTATAGTAGATAGACTTACTAAAAGCGCCCATTTTATTCCCGTGAAAAGTAAGAGGACTGCTCCGTGGTTGGCTTCTGTATACATTAAGGAGATAGTTCGTTTGCACGGTATTCCTTCTAGTATAGTAAGCGACCGTGACCCCATCTTTACTAGCGAATTTTGGAAGAGTTTACAAGAGGTGGTAGGGACTCAGCTATGTTTGAGCACCGCATATCATCCTCAGACAGACGGCCAGACCGAGAGGGTGAATCGCATTCTAGAGGATCTTTTAAGGCTTTGTATCCTAGACTTTGGGGGTACATGGGAAGAGCACCTTCCGTTAGTAGAATTCGCATATAATAATAGCTTTCAGTCTAGTATTGGCATGGCACCTTTCGAAGCTCTTTATGGAAGGCCTTGCCGTTCGCCTACATGTTGGTGGGAATCTACCGATAAAATCCTACTTGGGCCCGATATGGTTAGGGAAACCTCGGAGAAGATTGAGTTGATTCGAAGGAGGATGAAAGCAGCACAAGATAGGCAAAAATCGTATGCTGATAAGAGGAGGACAGATCTTGAGTTTGACATTGGGGACATGGTTTTTATCAAAGTATCTCCGTTACAGAATGTTGTTCGCTTTGGGTCCATGGGGAAATTAGCACCAAGGTTTGTAGGGCCGTTTCCTGTAAAAAAAAACAGGATTGGGAAGATGGCATATAGGGTGGAGTTGCCTGAGAAACTTAGTGGAGTACACGACGTATTCCATGTATCACATTTGAGGAAGTGTTTGCACAAGACCGCGGAGGTGGTAGAGCCGAGCTTGCTTAAAGAGGTGGAAATAGAGCGTGATGCAACAATTAGATGAGCTCCTACATGCATTCTTGGGTCGGAGATCAAAAAGTTGAGGAATCGAGAGGTCAGACTGGTTAAAGTGCAATGGGGAGATGATGAGAGCAACGCAACTTGGGAGACAGAAGAGAAGATGCGTTCGTTGTACCCTTTTCTTTTTGAGGGTATGTCTTTTAATTTCTCCTTTATCGCTTAGCTTATCTTATCTTATCTTTAGTATGTCCTCTCATTAGTATCTTTGACCTTTAGTTAGGATAATCCTATGGTTGAAACATGTGTTTGAGACATGTTATGTATGATGGATGCAAAATGGATGCAAGTGTTTGCTAGTGGTTGCTCGTGGATGCATATATACACACACTTTAGGCACTAGATCGGCTCAGTCACTTCATATTGCATATTGCATATATATGGATGTATTTAGTATAATGGATGTATAATGGTTGTACCATCATATGGATGCTGCATTCGGTTGAATGGGTGTGCACGCATATAGAAGTAGTATGTAAGCAATTAGGATCTTTTGCATACATAATGGATTCATGACACTTACATAATTTGCATTAAGGAGGTCAACTGAATCAGTAGACCGCCTGATTTCGCATTAGGTAAGGACATGTACACACACTTGCATATGATCATAAAGCATTAGAAGTCTTTTAAGGACAATGGATGCCTGTGTATGATGGATGAGTAGATGGACGTTTGGATGGTAGGATATACATTCTTCCAGACTTGAAGATTTCGGGGACGAAATCCTAAAAGGAGGGGAGAATGTAACACCCCGAATTTTCTATTAACACTAAAGTTGCTAAAATAATAATAAGTGTGTAGAAGAGGGGATGTATCTAATATGAATATAAAAATATTAATAAGTATGTAAGAGAGGGGATGTATCTATTATGAATATAAAAATATTAATAAGTGTGTAAGAGAGGGGATGTATCTAATATGAATATAAAAATATTAATAAGTGTGTAAGAGAGGGGATGTATCTAATATGAATATAAAAATATTAATAAGTGTGTAAGAGAGGGGATGTATCTAATATGTATATAAAAACAATAATAAGTAAAGGGGGATGTATCTAATATGTACATTGTAGAAAATATATATATTTATGACATGAATAGAAGTTTATTAATATGCTGAGTGTTTGCTGAGTCACTTCTGACTCATTGCTGAGTCAACAAGATAATCCCCATCTTGTCTGAACGGCTGCGGTTATTTCTAGGTTAAATCTAATGGCCTAAATGAATTCTAAAATCTATAAATAAGTGGGTAGACCCTAGACCTAAATCACTTGTAAAATTAGAGAAGCTACCGTCATGCTGCTGCCATGGAGTTCAGCATAGCCGTCACAAACTAAGAAGAGGAAGCCTAATCATCTACAACTAAATCTACACAAATCAAATCAAAAGATCTCTCTTTCTCTAATTCTTTTCTTTTGTTGGTGAGTATGATGATTCTCACAAGACTATTACAAACTAATTTGACTCAGTTATGAATGGATCACAAGAAAGTGATGTGATTTGTAATTGTAAATTCTATATATTGTGGATCTCTTATTATGTTATTATGTTGTCGTATGATTATATATGCTATGTCATGCTATGTCGTAAATTCTCTTATGCTATGTCGTGCTATGTTGAGAATCATGTCAAGCTATGTTATACTATCATACTATGCCATGTTATAAATCATGCTATATTATGTTGAAAAATCATGATGTTGTTGGATCATGCTTAAAGTTATGTTTTTTTTTCTTAATTTAAATGGATCTTGTTTATGGGAATTTGCCTATTAGGTTAGGTGTATCCATAAACTTGAAACTATAATTAAATAAAACTTGATTATGGGAATTTGCCTATTGAGTTAGGTGTACCCATATAAAACCATGTTGTTAAAAAAATTAGATGAGGTTGATTCACACATGTTCATATGTAAGTTTATGAAAATTGATTGAGATTATATTAGGTGAATTTTGAACAAGTTGACACCTTTAGGTCCATGACATGTATAATCTATGCAAGTTGGACATATGCAAGTTTCACCCCTTATTATGATTCATTTGGTCACATATACATGTTGTTATTATGATAATCTCTTTTATGCTATGAGTTAGGCTATTCGAGTCTAACATATATTTTGCGAATAAACGTTCAAACGTGGGGTAGGGGTAATATTAGGAATTAATAAATTGGGTGCAATTTTGTAAGATTTTGCATACCATGAATGGATGTCCATAATTGAGTCAATTATGGACATTGTTAAAAATTGGAAGTAATTAATAATTCAAGTAGGGAATTATTAAAATTGGGGGAAATTGGATTATTATTAATAATCAATGCTTAGGACACGAGGTTGGACCCGTTTGTGATGTAAACCTGCCCGGACCCGCCCGGCAAATCCAGTAGTCACAAATGTCGGCCCAATGTGAGAGGTCCTAGGCCCAAACTAAAGCATAACAGTTGTAAAAACACGAGGTTAGACTCTTTTATGGTGTAAGACTGCCCGGACCCGCCCGGCAAATCCAGCTGCCATAAATGCCAGTCTAATGTGAGAGGTCTTTATGAGGTTATGGACTTAATGAACTAAGAAATACTTAACCAGATAATCATGTAAGGTGGGACATGGGGGTTAAGTAGGTGCCTTGGGTGGCATGAGGAATCTGGTGGTTGCCTTTAGAGGCATTTGAAATACGATTAGACTTAACCAAACACACATGTAAATGAACATGACTAAGTGGGTTAAGTGGGATGGACTAATGGGGACAAGCTTAGGTGGAATGCTTGTGGTAAATAGTGGGGGCCCATTTCAACCAGTATCCCAAAACGTATCTTTGTGGGCTCGACCCAAGTCGAGGACGGGACACGCATACTGGGTTTGACTATAAGAGGCCAAAACAGGGAACGGTGGCAACGCAAGTCCAACGGGTTTCATATGCGTGTGTGGACCCGGGCTGGTAGGTAAGACGTTGTTGCATCGTGTAGGTGTAAGCCGTGCATGTCCGTTGTATCAGGTTGCCACTTTAGGGGAGTGATACACCCCACTGTGGGGCCAGCACGGGTATCTACGAGTTAGGGAGCCGATCGAATAATGGGAAGTAGGGTACACCTAGTGGAGATAGGGGCAGGCGGCACCTATGTAGTCAGCTAGGGGTATGTAAAGCCATTGGGAAAGTTTCTAAGTGAAGCTAAGTGGGATGAATCTTTAGGGTGACTGGTGTGGTGCAGTATAGTGTTTATCCTTTAGTATTTAGGAGCGCCTATAACGTTGCCTTTAGCGATTGTCTATGTCCTTAATCTGCTCTTCATAGACATTTTCTTGTTTTCCAGCTTATGCCTCAGTCCAGTTATTTTGGTAATAGTATTGTAGAATTATCATATTCACCAGACTTTATGTCTGACCCCCTCTTTTCCATCCTTTTTCTCCCTTCAGGTCCGCAGGTTGGGCCAAGTTCTAGTGGAGTCTAGTTGGATCGCTTATCTTCTAGAAAGCTTGGACTGCTGAAGTAAAGTCCAGCTTGTTATCTTTCTTTTTAATGGCTATTCATGTAATGGGATTATGTACTTGTTTTATCAAGATAGATATTGTACTTGACATTGAATATGGTGTTATGATGTAATCAAACATGTTTTGACTTCTGTTACAATGAAATAAAGTTTTTGAATTTCCAAGTACTATTTTATATCTGTCTTGTTGTAATTTTACTGTTCTATATTCACTTAAAACCTCCATGGAAGTTAATGCATTCCCTTTGTGAGTGACATTAATGGACGTGGGGTGTTACAGGATATACAACTGTATCGATAGGTGTTTCTAAACTCTCGAACAAAGCAATTCGATACAGTATTGTTTTTAAAATGGGTAAATGAATTTATTTTGCCCAAAAACTATTTTCGATATATAAGGAAATTTTTCTGAAATCATTGATGTGATTGGCTGTTATTATAATCAAATGAGATATAATACTGAAATGGCTATATAAAACCAAATTAATTTTATATAGGAATGGAATACACAAATAAGCTGAACTACAATTAAATTCAGACCAGAATTTGGAATTTATATCCCGGATGATTAGTAAATATTTTCTGGAGTATTTTTAAAGTTTATATAACGTTATTTTGAAGAATTCTTGAATAAGAATGGTTTTTAAATGGGTTTTGAAAGTGATTAAGCATTGAAATCACTTTGGTGACGAGAAAATAATTCTGATAATGGATCGCGACATTATCGGTATTCATTTTCAAGTTTCTGAGTGACGGATTGCTACCATAGTAATTTGGGAATGAAAATTTTTGTATGAAAAGGATAAGATACTTTAGAAATTCAAATGTTTTGAACTGAGTTGATTATAAATATATAAATATATATGATTTCATACTAATTTGAAATAAAACCCGGGAATTTGAATTCTGAAATTAAAATTTAACTTGTATAAGTTGAATAGATTGAAATGGTAAAAATATATCAAATGAATTGAAATTTAACTTAAATTAAGTTAAATAAAATTGGATTGAATTAGAAATAATTCCGAATGAAATTAGATAAAGAGAAATGTTGGGATTCGAATTATTAATATGAATTCGACTAATGAATAAGCAAGTTGAATATATATTGGATGTTGTTAATTGAAATTGAATTGTGATAAATTTGGATTCAAGTATAATAAGTGGATTGACATGAATAGAAATCAGATTTGAATTGATAAAATAGAAGTAAATTAATTATAAGTTGATTAGAGTGTTAAAAACTAGAAGTTGGATTGATTCGGAACCAACTGGAAATGGATATATGTTTGCTGAGCAGATATTGATTGGAAGCAAATGCAAGAGATAGAATTATGCCCAACAAAAAGGTACATGTTTACAATATTCCTTGGATTTGATGGTTTTATGAGCCTATGGGGCAAGCCCCTTGGCTTTTTGATTTTCTTTTGGGATTGGAGAAGGCCTAGAAATACGAGTTGTGGTTGTACCGATTTAGCCGTGCAAAGGAGATATTGGCGAAATTTTTCGAAAATTTAAACTGTTAGAAAATTTTCAAGAAATTTTTGATAATTTAAAATTGAGTGTTAATTGTAATTAAAATAAGAAAACTAGAATTGGTTAATAAAATTTCAAGTGAAATAATGAAATTGGTAAATGGATTTAAAATCAATTGGAATGGGTGTGGATAGGCAGAAAAGCATATGGATTGAAGACAAAAAAGTGATGATAGATTGTCTAAAAATGGTGGATATATCATTTGGAAAGAATTATGAATGGTCGAGTATTGGTATGAGCATTCCGAGGTCGGATAAGAATTGGGTTATGAAGATATGGAATATAAGATTTCAACTAAGTAGGGTATGAGGAGTTAGATTTATAGCATTTTTACTGCTTAGCAATTTCGAGGACGAAATTATTTTAAGGGGGAAGGAATGTAATGATCTGCATTTTTAGCAACTGAATAATTTATTTATTTAATTATTTTAAATAGTGGTTTAATAATTTAATTGACTTGAATTCACTGTTTTTGAATATTTAAATGACATAAATATTAAATAATGTATATAATAACCCAATATCTTTGCATATCTTATCTAGCAAAATCCTACACTAGTCTTCCTCTTAATTCAAAAGTGGTGGTGTAGACTAAATAAAAGAAATATATATCTTTATAATAATACAAATACTTCAGAATGATGAAGCTTTTTTGGAATTCCCAAAATACCTTCCCCCTACTCGCATTTTAACACGACAGAACCATCTTTAAGAGGGCAAACATGTCTTTCGTGTTTCCACTTTTGGTTCCCACTACTTATGCGGTTAGTCAACCCGTCTTCCTCATTTTCTTTTACTTTCTTCCATTCTTCACTGTGTTCTCACCGTTTTCCCTCTTTTCCACATCTTCTCTTCTCCACTGTCAAACCTTCACTAACTCAATCTTCTTCCTGCATTCAGCATACGCTCAAACGCTTTCATTCTTCATCTATTGCTACCTTCTCCTTTTAGATCCACAGGATTCCGTCCTTCTACTTACTCCTCAAACCGTATGATCACTTTTCAATTTTCCTCAGAGATGCTACTTATCCTTAGATCTGGCAATGGACGTACCCACCTTCCGCGATGACAACGACATAGTCCTTTCATGCTAATTATTACTGCTAATTCGGTCTACCTATTGTACGTTGCGTTTTTCAACATATTTGCTACTTTTCGTCAGATCTGCCAGTGGACGTACCCCTCTTCCACCTCGCATCGACATCAGCGATAAAATTGTTTCCTACTTCTGTAGTTCGTCCTAATTCTTATTACTAATTCTTTGTTATTATTGCAGTTTACGCTTTTCCAACACAATAGTGGGTTGATTCTTCAGATCTAACATTCTGACTAACGGTATCTTCTTTAGAACCCTATTTCAGGCATATCGCTAAAGGTTTGTTACATTAACATTTTACACACAGTAAAACTTGATGGTTAATTTTGAAATTATCTTCAGATTGAATGTTGATTTTACCCCAAAGTTCTATTTTCTTTTTCTGTATAATCTTATTTTTGATACAGATAGTGAACCATGATTTGCTTGGATAACAATAAAGTTTGCAGACATCGTCTCACTTTGACATTCTAAAAAACTTGCAAAGATAATTCCAGATCTTTCATGGTGTGATCAGCATCACACGGACATCGACCCATGGTATGGTTGTCACTGCCTCTGTTGCTATAGAAATTGAGCTCGAAAGCCATAATCTGGTTTCTTTTTCTATTGAGGTACGTATTGAACATCGCTTTTTGATTATAAATTTTTTGCTTGATCCTTTCGCCGCTGCTTGTAGAACATGGGGTTGCCACATCAGTTATAAGGGTGGTCAGGGGAGGCCGAGTGCATAATCAGTAAGGAAATAAATTATATGTATTTTGGATGATAGGGTGATCTGGGAATAGATTTTTATGTGCTAAAAGATAAGAGAATGAAGGCTGATTATAAATAAACTAGAAAAGATGGTAAATTACTTAATCTTTTTGCTCTTTCAGATGAATAATTCATATTTAGCAACAGTGTGATGAAAAATTTGTATCATTCAAGATGATTAGCAAAGTATATTTTGGTAAACAATGGTTGGTTTTGCAACATATCTTCGAATCAGTGAGTAGCCAAGATTTAAATAGTATCGAAAAACGCAACAAAATATTTGAGGCTGCTATATATAATAAAACTATGAGGAATTCTGAATTGAATTAGGGCATGACACAGTTGCGTACATGTTAGCTTTTAAACAGAAAAGTCCATTGCTTTACTGTATCCATCATAACGTTTTAGCTTCCAAATTTAGGTTTCCTTTGAGAATGAATAATAGAGGAGGAGATGAAGCATACATATACATGATTATATATTTGCATCATAACTGTTTAATTTTTTGATATTGCTGTTGAGACAGCGCTAATCATCACTCCTAAGTCCCAACTTCACATTTTTGCACTGAGACTCCTAAATCACTTACCTAATGAATCAGCTAATTGTGAATCGTTGTGGTCTTATCATGAACAACTAGATATTCAAAACAACATCCTAAACAACTCTTTTTTTTTGCCTGTCTGTTATTTCGTACATGTTGAAATTTTGTCTTTCATCACATGAAAACTTATTATGTGTACCTTTATTTTCTCTTCTCAGAAGGATGTTTCCTTTTAGCATTTATGCTTAACTTTTCAGTTCATGGGAAACAAAAAATAAAAGGATAATGTTCCACTCATTGTTCTACTAAAGATAATTGGAATTCAATTCTGATTTCGGTCACTTTCATACATTTGTTGTTTTAGGTCATCTACTGGAACTTCCCTGAAAAATAGTTTGTTGTATTTTGGACTTTACCTCATACATACTGAACCTTTTTGCTAGATAGATCCTACCGGTGAAATTCAGGAGGATTCTGATTTTGCTGATACATTGCTGCATCCTTTTTTGCTATATTTTACCGAATGTTGCTATATAAGTAAAATTTTCTTTAATTACGTATGACTCCACACACACGCTCACGCAAATGTGTATATTAAGCCAGAAAAGATGGTAAATTACTTAATCTTTTTGCTCTTTCACATGATTAATTCATATTTAGCAATTGTGTGATGAAGTATTTTTATCATCCAAGAAGATTAGCAAAGTATATCTTGGTAAATGAATGGTCATGTATAATGACATCTGCTAATATATGTACAAGTTTACTACCATGTTTACTTCTAGCCTTTAATGCTCCACAAATAGTATATTTGGATTTTAGTACTCAAACTAACTATTAATATGAAGTTATTTTTTAGCTGGAATTTTTTCCTTATCCGTACGTAATATCTCAAAACTCCGCAAATTTGAAATATATACTTATTGCTGTATGTGTTTCTAAAATATCAATTTCAAATGTAATAACTCAAAAATACAGTTATTGTTACATACATATGACATTTGATTTTATGAGTTTTCTTACCTTCGACGATTGCTCATGTACAAATGTAGATGACATATGCTACTATATGTACAAATATACAAATACCGATCATTTTTTACTTCCATCCTTTACTGTTCCACAAATAGTATATTTTGATTTTAATATTCAATCTAACTGCTAATATGAAGTCATTTGGCCTAATAAACATTTTTAACTCTGCCATCATTTCTTTAATTCTTTGATGTCAGTCTCAAGCTCGAAAAAGGAGGAGAGAGAAAGTTTTCTTTCCTTTCACGTTGCTGGAAATTATTCACAAACCAAAAATTGAGGTACAAACTTACATTTGTTCACTCAATGTTCTTAATTCTTACAAGATATATGTAAATATACGTATTTATGTTCGCCATTTAAATTCTTGGTAGATATCAGTAAATAATAAATTCATAATGTAACAAAAATTTTAATTCCACCAATCTGATTTTCTTACAACTTTTAATATTTTGGCTCATATTTTATTTCATTTTAGTCATATTGCGAATATTTGCGGATTTGGGAAGGAGGTGAATGTGTAACTGTTTTTTCAAACACAACTTGATTACCTGCTCATCTCAGAACCGAACAAGGCATTCAGCAGGTGAGTTTTTCTTTAACTCTTATGCTGTTGACATAGATCTTTGCACCATTGGTTTAAATTCATTCTTATTGGACTAATTTTCTGGCATTTAACAATTATTAACCCGTTTCATTACTTTAATCATGCTTATCTCAATATACAGTAATCGTGCTATGGATAATAGTCAAGCTATATATGCCCAACAATATGTATTCCATTTTTCGTAATCGGATGGGTGACTTAGTGACTTAACGGGAGAGCAAGAAACAAAAAAATATAGAAAATGTGCAATGCCACATCTTCAAGTCTGGTTTCATTTGTTTAAACAGTAGACATGAGCGACATGAATATATGAGTTAATTTATAACTGAAATTCATATTTGTTTCCAGATTTCTCCTTCATAATTTGAGCTTCATCCCTCACATGTTCAACCTTCAGTAATTCTTTAGGGAATCCATTCAAGGCCATCCTCATTTGACGTATAACTCGGCAGCAACACATGTTTACACAACATGTTCTTATGACAACATTTTTTTGGTGAATTAAATTGCCTAATTAATGCAATTAGTTGTTTCTTTTCTCCACTTAACGGTTACTTACAGTTAGCGTGTTTTTTTCTAAATTGCAAAACATAAATTTTTTAAAACCCAAGGTATTGAAATGATTTAATTTTTAACTGTCATCTTTAGCTTTGTTTGCAGATTTCTCCTTCACAATTTGAGCTGCATTCATCACATATTCAATCTGCAGTAGTAATTCTTCAAGGTTGAGGTACGTTATCACAAAACATAAAATTGCCTAATAAATAATACAGATTCAAATTTTTTCTATGAATTTGTACAATATAATTCATCTGCGTAATAATTATTGACATTCATACATATTTTTGTGTAATTTTAACCTTACTTATAACTATTTCATCCACCTTCTATATTGAAGAACTCAGATTTTGCAGGAGTGGGATAAATTACTATACCAGTTGAAATTGGCAATGTTTAGAATTTCTCATACTTCATTTCTTTTTACTTTTCTATTTGCAGTTGAAATATTGCAACCTGAATCTATCCAGTGTCATGACATGGATGACCAATTTGACATATACTGACTTCTACAGACTACTGAGTTGTCCAGGCTAAGGTACGATAGGCTAATGATCGTGACTATCAACATTTATACACTGATGCAAATTCCTCCTTCCCAGGTTGCAGAATGTCATGGTTGCTGCTTAGTTGACTGCTGTCACTTGCGTTTTTCCCTTGTTTGCTCAAAAAAAATTGTAATTAAATAAGGAAATAACAATTATTATCAACATGTATTCGAAATAAACATTGTGTGCAATGTTTTTTAAGCGCATTCAATATTTTAATTAATCCTTATAACATAATGTTCAAAAATTGTGTGGTCATACTACACTGCATATTGTTTATCATTTTTGTATACCTTCATCTGATTGCTACCTAAATCTGTGCTTCTGACTTTATTGGAAGTACACATGGAACTGTTTTGTTTACATATCAACTTGGCTGCAATTGTTTTACTTCTGACCAAAACAAAGCTTTATTTTTCCACCAACTTTTGCACTAATCCAAGCTTTGCTTCATTTGTTTATGCACACGTCCAACGGACGTGCCTAAGTACTGGTGTATATATATATATATATATATATATATATCATTTTCAAGCTGACAAAGTATCCTTGCAAATCTACAAATACTAGCATATCATATTTAAAGATTCGACAAAATCTTCAGTGCCAATATTTAGAACCATGCTCTCCTCATTTCCAAAATCGTGTCTGCCAAATTCCTGTCTGCCAATCCACTCAAATTGCGTGTGTATCAAACCACCTCATTTCCGTGTTCCCCAAGCTATTGTCAAAACTGTGCCTTGCAAGCTATTACAAACCATTAGTAACAAGGCGTTCTCCATTATAAATTAACACCATCCAGGAAAAACGAGACTTCCAGAAACAATTGAAAACCAAAGTCAAAATATATTCCACCCAGTAGAAAGAAACGAACGGCTAGAAACTTCGTGACTTTCACCACTAAAATCACAAAATCCATGACCCCAAATCGAAAGTTTCCACTAACAAAAACATTCATCGTCGTGAGATCTATCTACCTATATGCGGTGATCAAATTCTGAGCAGTAGGATGGTAGAAGATTTACTTAAAAATGGCGACGGTTTTTGATGTTTTGAGGGTTAACGGCAAAGTTGGTTTGTGGGTGACCCTTGGCGATCAAAGATGGCGTTGGGGCAGTGAGGGTGGTGAACGTGGATGAATCCCCGGTGATCTATGACGGGTGCGACGGCTTTGAGATTGGTGCGTTCGTCTTCGAAGGAGGTTCTAGCATGGATATCGTTGACGGCATTAGGTTTGCCTTAGAAGGTCAGGTAGTGAAGCGACGGTGAACTTAAGTGGAGCATTAGGCTTGTTTATTTCAGTTGGGTATGGGTTTTTATGGAGGAGAAAGGGGCGAGACGGTAGCAGGTACGGTCTTAAGCATGGATTAATCAAGTAATTAAGGTTATAGTGGCATTTTTGTTCAGCTTGTGGAGAGTAGAGGGTTGAATACTGGAACAGTGAGTGATTTATTTTGTGGAGTATTGGCAGTAGACTGTCGCAGGTTAATAGAGGAAGAGGAACTGCGGTGTCAGGATCAGATCGAGGTCTAGATCTGTAGTGATGTCGGATATGAGCTGTAGGTTGATGGGTTGGTTATACCGAGTATAAGAGTGAGTTGTTCAGGGGGACAATCTCAAGTTTGGCAACATGGTGAGGGGCGAGATTTGTATCAGGAAGGGGAGTGGTACAGGGGAAGAGGCTGACTGTGATCAACATTGTGGGCTTGCCTTATATCTAAAAAAAGAAAAGATAAAGGAAAAAGAAGTGTATATATGAAACTGGTGAACCAGGATGTTTCATATGAAATAAGGATCAATATGAAATATAGAAGAAAGAAAACCAGTTGCATCAGTCCAAGCAAGAGATGGATAACTGCGTGTTATGGTCTGATTTGGGTGCTATCTGTCACATTGGAATCGGGTCGATGGGTCTACATTTTGAAACTGATTCCGCTGAGAAAAGAACTACTGGTTTTTCATGATAAAATCAAACTTCTGTTTGATTGTAAATGGAATAAAAGCAGAATCGTTATCTGCAAAACCAGTATGAGTAAACTCACTAACTCTAACTCGTTTATATTTTTATATAAATGAGTTTGCAATTTATTTATAGTAATTCTATACCGTGTAATGGTTGTTTGGTTGCATGGTTGATAAAAATTGGTTGAAATGGTTGGTATAGTTAATCGTTGATCGGTTATTAATTCTGTTCACCATGATATTTCATATTGATGTGAAATTAATATTATTGACGTTATTGATGTTGATTAACATCTGTGGATGCATGGAAACAGGTTGGAGGAATCCAACTGGATTCCTCAACATTTATTTTACTGTTTTTATTTGATTGTGATATATGATGTGTTATATAGTCCATGATTGGATATGTTGTGTTTGATTTACCCTGGCCTTAGAAACTTGGTATTTTAGAAACCGTAAAACATTTCGAATATGGAAAAGAAAATTGGGATTTAAAAATGGAATTTATTCCCAAAACTAGAAATTAAATCTCGAATAGAGTTGGAAATAGAAACCTGTTTAAATGGATAAAATAAGAAGTTAATTATACATGAGTTTATAAACTAAGTAGTATTTTTATTATTGGATAGATTGAAAATATAAATTCAAGTTTGAATTTATATAGAAAAGTGAAAAGGTGTTTTAAAACCGATATTCGAAATTGGGATTGAATTTAGCAAGTTATAAAGGGAATTATGAATGAGAGAAGTAAATAACAAGAAATTGGATTTGAGATATTTAGTATGAAATCAAATAAATTTGATTATATAAAAAGGAATAGTATTCATGACTGAAGTGAATAATGGTTTAAAGTGAAAACATTTATAAAGGAAATTTGAATTTGCAAATATAATTTCAAATGGATATTTAAATGAGAAATAGAAATGGGAATTCATTTTCGAAGGAAAACGATGGATTTTATTCCAATATTTATAGTTATGTCAATAAAACTCTATGTTTTGAAATATTTTAATATTATTTTAAGTTAGGATTACCATATGAGAAGGGAATTATAGAAAGCAAATAAAATTGATTTTGGAAATCAGGGAATGTATATCTTGTATATCCATTCAGAAAGAAAATTAGAACTGTATAAAAGAAAACGGAGAAAGTGCCGACGGAGTAGTAGTTTTTATAAATGAAGTTTAGGAATGAAATAGAATATGATGTAGATTTCAAAAGTGAATCGCATTACAACAAAAAACAATTTTCGCAACAGGCAATATCTGTTGCAGTAGACTTTTTGCAACAGGCCTCCGCCTCTTGGTATAGCCGAAGTTGTAAAAAGTCTGCAACATTTTCGGCCTGTTGCAGTAAAATGTTGCGGTAAACTTTTTTGCAACCGGCTTTTGCTGTTGCAACAGATCATTTTGCAACAATATATTCCTGTTGCAATATATTGATAAATCTGTAAAAAAAAAATACAGCTTATAGATATTACATATTAAATGTATTCGTTTTAATAATAGCGTATATCACAGAATGAAATAAACAAATAATTTTTTATTTTAACAAGGTTTTAATAGTACAAACAATTACATTAGCAAAAGCCTAAGCGAATTAGCAATATTCATCACCTCAAATGTGATAACCCGGAAAATTCCCACCCTTTGAATCGACCATAAGCCACACAGGTCTGACCCAAAGAATGGAAATCTGCGGATACATCAACTTTGGGTATACAACACATTAAAACAAATAACAGAAGACTTTTATAACACCATAATAGATATTACATCAGAGTACAGAATATATATCAGAATACATTGGTAATAAATACAGCGGAAGAATAAATTACAATAAATTTTATACATTGCAGAGGAACTAATCTCAGTAGAAGGCTATCACATTTTGGCCACAGCTTCAGTCTTCAAACCAGGATCTTTCTTAATATATCTGCCAAATAAGCTACTCGACTGCCCGTGTGGAAAGAGGGCACCCGAGTTTGCAAAGTGAAACAAACTACAGGTCAGTCGTGGGACAGGTGTGAGAATTCTTTACTTAACTTATCTAATAAGAAGGCTAATCACAGGTCCATGCCGCTAACGTGGAACGGGTTTACTCCATTGGATTGCCAGTGCATAACTAAAGTAAATCGTCAAATAACGCAATGCTTTTTAGAAAAATGAAACCATTATAAGACCCAAATCCCATCACACAATGCAACGCAAGCCGGATGATAGGGTTTTACCTTATAATGATCAAAAGATGCTTGATACGTAAAAACGGTATTAGTGTGTGTATATATTTATAAAAAAACATTTCAGAGTAAATGTATCAATCCTAGATGGCATAATACCCCATCCTACTATGTCGCCATACTAGTTATACAGTCAAAACCGCAAGGGGCGTATTGGAAATTGGGTTTCCATCAAGAGTCAAGGCTAGGGAGGAGATCCTTACCGATTCGAGACATTCTAGCAATGCCCCAGGATTGGTACTCTGTCCAATCCTTGGATCCTGCAGGGCCGGTCCACACTTACTTTTGTGGATTAGAAATGCCTGAACACACGTTCCCCGGTTCTAGTGAACCTACGATACGGCCGAGGGCGACCGCATAAATCCGAGGCCTCGCAAAAAAATCCAACAACCACATAAGTAAATGTCTGGGCTCCATACCATGACACCACTTCTAGCTAGAAAAAAAAACGTGTGCACTCCCTGCGTTCCCTTCTCCCGTTTTAGACTCCACCGGGCTGTGAGGCTCGCGAAGTCACGATATTCACAAAGCTATGCCTAAATAGGCTGTGCTTTGATCATCAACCACAAGGCCTGCTTTTCAACAAAGCCTTGATCATTTGCATCTTAGCGTGCCACATTGTCAGACCCTACCATATTATTGATCATCTACCAATATATATATATATATAACCTCTAAGCTCATACGTCTTAGAGAAGGGTGTTAAGTGGAGGATAAATTCTCTACCACCAAACAGAAATATATAATCAGTAGCGTTCAACAGTAGAAATGAATACAATGTCAGACACACAATCCACTTACAAGTCCGTTCTGGGTCTGAACGAAACCGGAGAAACCTGGGTGGTTCTCGTATATCCGGACAATCAACACATACGTCCGGACGACTACCACAGAAATCCCTTCAGGGCAGCTACTCCTATCGGAGACCTCAGTAGCAACACATCCATACGATGTGAAAACCGCCGGTCTTCAACACCGTCTTCATCTTCGACTCTTCATCGCCGTAATAAATATTCAGAATGGGTAAAACCCGTTCTTTCCGAATAATCAGCGTATTTTATAATTAAAAATCAAGTGCTAAAAGAACACATCCAACGCCTCATTCCAATTCAGAATATTCTTTTAAATGGCATATTATTAGGGAAAGGTTCCCATTCATTTTACCAAAGATAAATTCTTTAAATTATTCTTTAATCTTCTTTCTAGAAATTCATTTAAAACTCCAATTTGGTTTTAAATATCAAAAATCATTATTCAATGATTATTCCACTTTAAGAAATAAATCTTATCTTATTTAGGTTAAAGAACTAATGTCATTTAAAACATTTTTCACGATAAACCCAAATCCTACTCCATTAAATGTGGAATTTTCACAGAAATCAAATCAATATATATAATCGGTATAAATTTCTATATCGGACTATAAATATTAATGGAATAACGGCAAAGCCTTTTAAATTCCATATATATTAACGGTCTTCATTCATAGAAGCTTATCTCAATTAATATTAAATCGAATTCCATTCCATTCCAATTTAATATATATAATCGAAAAAATTTTCTTTTGGAAAAACTCTTATTATATCTTAATAAAAGATTTATAAATTCCAAATCACATTTTCCCTGTCAATTGGGTTAAAGAACAAATGTCGTTTAAAAACATAGTTCACAATAAACCCAATTGACATTTCAACTTTATTTTGATAAATAAATATAATAGGAAACTCTAATAATCTTAATTAAAAGATCCTTTTCTCAACTGGGTTTAAGAATAGTGTTATTTAAGACACTATTCATGAAAAACCAAAATTCAATTTCACTTTAATTCAATTCCGTTGATTTATTATACTAGTTAGTTAACGAGTTTACTTTGATAAAAATACAATAAAAATACATTTTTATCTTTTCAAATATGGGATTTTTCTATCCAAAATCTTTCTAAAGTATTTATTATGATTTTACATAATTTTTCCATATTTTTAAATTAGTTTTAAAACGATTCCAACTTTATTTTCAATTTTATATCAAAATTGAATATTCCTCTTCTTTATCATATCAGAATATTAATATTTCCAAAATATTAAATTTTATAAATCACTTTCTTTAAATATTCATTTTAAAATGAATAAGATTTATCGATAAACTCGTTCGGGTTAACAATGGCGTTGCTATTTAAAACAGATTTAACATATCAGTTCATTTTCTTATTCATTTATATTTATACTGGGCCAGACCTCTCACATTAAGCCTGCGACTTATGGATGTTGGATATGCCGGTTGGTTCCGGGCAGACTTATCCCATAAGTGGGGCTTAACCTCGTGTCAAAAACCCAATTTGAGTTCATGTACTTGGACCTCTCACATTAGGCCCAACATTTATGGCTGTTGGATATGCCGGTTGGGTCCGGGCAGACTTCCACCATAAATATGACCTAACCTCGTGTCCAAATACAATTAAATTTATAATTATAATTATTTCTTGAAAATATTATTTTAAAATATTCTATATTTTAAAATCTCTAACTTCAAAAATAACCTATATTTCAGAATATAACTTAATATTTACCTTTCCAAAATAAACCTTGACTCTTCATATTATCATAATATTAGTTATTCCAAAAATTATGATATCAAAAATTACCATTCCAACTTTAAACGTAATCAGTCTATATCAATCCGTTTATGTTAGGTATTGAAACCAAATCTTCTGCATTTAATGTTAACATAAAAACGGAATCTTTTAAATTCAATTTTCTTATTATAATTGGAATGTAATTTTACCAATTCTAATAATCCATTATAACTTTCCAAATGATAAAGATATAGTCTTCTTAATTCAAGCGTCAATTTATTCCATTAATTTAGTAATAAATGAAAATTATTCCTTTCATTTAAAATTGGAATGAGGCCCACACCATTTCCATATAATTCAATTATACGGAAATCATACATTTATTTCATATCAATTTTCAAACATCAACAACCAAAGTGCATTTCTAATTAACCACAAGGGTGACGTGTATTCAATATCAGCCCTTGACCCATGTGGGGTTTCAACCAACACAATTCGAGTAAAAGAAAATAAACTGTGCTTCTGGACGACGTGTGAAAATTGATCGTCCAGTCACATAAACAAGCCAGGTCGCTTGTAAATGGCGGTGTATACAAGTGCTGTAACGGCTGGAAATTTTCGACTCCTCGAGAGTCAAAAATTCCGAGACGTTAGTGAAAGAAAGTAGAGGGTGAGGAAGAAAAGATAGAACTAATAGAATAGAAGAAGAAGAAGAACTTACATCATCAGAGTAAACACGAATCTCACAGCAGAACGAATAAAATATAACATAACTTTGAAATACAAATCAGTACTCGTATATACATACCATTTCAAAGTACAAAACTTAACAACACAGCGGAATAATAATAGCTATAATCCTGAAGTCTCCTGCTCCAAGCTCTCCAAGTGTATCTGTAAAATCCCAACTACTTGACTGCCCGTACAAATTTAGGCACCCAAGAGTTTAGGGGAAACAAAACAAAATAAACTCTGGGTCAGTCATGGGACTGGTGTGAATAAAACTCCAACACTTGGTTAAATAAAGGATATCTTTCTGATATTATAATAATGTCTAAATACAAATAGATATCAATCTAGCAGAACGCTTGCATCTCACGTTCCACATACATAGTATACAAATAAACCGTGAGCGCTTATTGGAGATTGGATTCCAACAGACAAGTTATGGGAGCACCTTCCGATCAGTGTACTCTAGAGGAGATACACTCGGGTTCAACAAGAACGTCTTGCAACCCGACCACACATGACCGTCCACTCATTTAGCTTGAGTAACGAATATATTATCACTGATGGTTGGGATCAGCAACCATCCCTCCCGATAAGGGACAGCATTGAAATAGATTATAAAGAAGTACAATTGAATATTCTCTAGATGGTGATAATACACCCTGCTTGGGTATGGCCCAACTAGCCATGCTGCCTAGCCCAACTTCTGTTATTTCCCGGTGGTGAGGTTTGAGGTCACGTTTATCACTTTGACAGATTATTGCTTCAATTACTTTGAATGCCACATCGTCATACCCGCCAAATCATTATCGATTTCTCAAGGCATCACGAGTATAAAAGCTCAGAGAAACGAATTTCTCCGCCACCAACGTAATACATTTAAAGAGATCAACATATGATTCGTTAAGAATACTTTGTCAGACACTCGTCCATATACGTTGTTCTGGGACTGAATAAACTGAAGGCACTATTCAGTGAATCCATCCTACCTAGGCTTTTCACAATAGTCCTTGCACTTCACTCCGTCTTCAATTATCTTCAGCGTACTTGATTCGCAACGCTTATGCTAATACGGAGTGGTTCTTCGGATAATAATCCAACCGGTCTCTCCATATTTACAACGTAAATATGGTCCAAACTTTGATAGTCTGTGATTCAACTATCAAATGAAAACATGTCGGTGTACAAACAACGATCTTATTTCCAAATGGAAATTCGATCGATCAATCATCATATGTTCATATTTCCTTATTTCATATATTTAGAAAATATCTGTTATTAATCATTGGAAAACATTTCCATAGCTTATTTTCACGTCACTATTATTTCGCAACTATCAGTCCCTAACTGTAACTAGTATGAGAACAATTCTCTAAGTATCAATCCGGAAGGTCGAAACCAACATCAGATCGTCACTTAGAAAACCGTTCAACTTACCCTCTCCAGTCAGTTTCTGAATTTGCTTAACTCTATTTCTTAAATTCTTATCATGAAAACATTTCATTTTCTATGTTTAGAAAACATATCTGACTATATTTGGAAAACGTTTCCAAAACTCATTTACGGATTTCCAATGAACGTTGTATAAAACATCATTTCGCTTAATCCATTTATCGCTCATTCCTTAACTTTATTCCTAATCAACCTTTTAGATCGAACCACAACTATTCCTTTGTCAATTCTGAAGTCAATCAAGTTGGGGTATAATTACCTCGCAGACCTTAATTGAACAACGTCCTTTACTGTGAAATAGATGAAGCTCATCACTCACTTTTTACATTCATCTGTTTACGCAAATTCTCGGATTCAGGTTACGAATCCACTTATTATATGACAACGTTTGATTATAACTATAACGTTATAATTCCTACTTCTACAATATCTAACCTAAATTATAAATTTATTTCCTAACTCGAATAATTTAACAGACACCTAATTTCTAAATCAATAACTAAATCTTGATTTAAACCCTGGAAAGTAAATAGTACTTTCCCGAATTCGATATAATTGAATTCGACGTATTACTCTCTTTCGATTAATCTCTATTCGATTAACTCCCTTGTTAATAACTTATATTCGATAAACTCTATTTTGATTAACCCCTATCGAATAACTAATATTCGATTTACTTAAATGGATTAACTCTTATTGAATAACTAATATTCGATTTACTTAAATGGATTAACTCTTATTGAATAACTAAATTTGATTAACTCAAATTGAATAACTGATATTCAATTAACTTGGTTTGATTTATTCCTTCTCGAATAACTAATATTCGAATAACTCTTATTAATTTAACTCTATTCAAATAACTAATTTGAATAACTCTAGCTTGTTTAACTCTATTCGAATAACTAATTCGAATAACTTATTTGATTTACTCCTTCGAATAACTATTATTCGAATACTTTATTTGCTTATAAAGATTTCCCTTTTTATAACGTTTATTCATTCAAAGATTTTCTTTAACAACGTTTATTCATTTATAAAGATTTACTTTTAGTAACGGTTCTTCACTTTATAAATTTTCCTTTAATAACGTTTCTCCCCTTCTAAGGATTTCCCTTTAACAGCGTTTATTTACTTTATCGGTGTTAAAACAATTTCTACTTCTCTATATAAGTTCAAACTTATATATCCCATTTATCAAACAATAAATATTTTATTTAATTTATAAAACATTATTTATAAATTAAATCTTCTCACTTTATCTGTTAAAAATAGATTTCCTATTTAATATCTCCTTGGATTAACTAACTTTGAATAACTCCTTCGGATTTACTAACTCCGAATAACTCCTTTGGATTAACTAACTTTGAATAACTCCTTCGGATTTACTAACTTCGAATAACTCCTTTGGATTTACTAACTTTGAATAACTCCTTCGGATTTACTAACTTCGAATAACTCCTTTGGATTAACTAACTTTGAATAACTCCTTTGGATTAACTAACTTTGAATAACTCCTTTGGATTAACTCTTCCAATGCTGTTCGAATAAACTATATTCGATTTACTCCTCCAACTCTATTCGAATAAACTATATTCGATTAACTCCTCGAGCTCTATTCGAATAAACTATATTCGATAACTCCTTTTAAATAACTAGATTTGATTTACTCACCTCGAATAACCAATATTCGATTTACTCGACTCGACGAGCTTAACTCGATCATCTTAACTTGACTCGACTAACTCGATTCGATTAACTTGGTTAACTTAACTTGGCAACCTAATCTCGATAACTTAATCTCGATAACTCACTGAATAACTTAACCTCGATAACTTAATCTCGATGACTTAACTCGATCTCGATTACTTAACCTCGACAATCCCACTCGATTATCTTAACTCGACAATCCAACTCGATTATCTTATCTCGATTTACTTAACTAATCACTTTGATTAACTTAACCAATTCACTTAGTTTAACTCAACTAATTCACTTAGTTTAACTTACTACTTTACTTTCTTTATACTTCCCTTGGTTTAAATTCTATTTATTTAACAAATAAATATTCGGTTGAGTTAACTCTATTTACTTAACAATAATTATTCCTTTGGTTTAATTCTATTTATTTAACAAATAAATATGTCCTTTGATTATATTTATTCTAACAAATAAATATGTCCTTTGATTCTATTTATTTAATCCCTTAATAAATGTCATCTTTTTAACTCTATATAAATAAAGGTTTTTCAAATATTTCTCTTCCTATATATTTGACAAATAATTTCCTTTGGTTTTATTTACAAATATATATCCTTTATATTTGTTTTCACAAATATATTCTTTTATATTTGTTTTCACAAATATATTTCCTTTAATATTCAAAACCCTTTCTCTTTTATGTATATAAAATCCAGTGATTTTATATAAATAAATTATACTTCAAATTATACTTTGAAAATCTCCTATCTATATTCTGGTATTTTTGATGGTATTTAACATACCACATATCAACGATAAATATCGTCCCACACATAATCAACAACAGATTATATATATCGCATTATCTATCAGAGTATATAAATCACAGATAAATAATTGTTGAGGAATCCAGTTGGATTCCTCCGACCTGTTTCCCTGCACCACAGATGTTAGACAACACCAGTATAATATTCTGTTAAGCAGAATCAACATATAATTATTTAACAGTTTTTATATATATATATACAGATATATATATAATTTCTACTAACTTACTAGCAGTTCAATCAAACAGTCAACACACAGCCGATCAACAGATAATTAACAGTTCTAAGAACAAGTTGTAAAAATAGAACTGTATAGAGAATGTGAGTTTTACTCACATTTGCACGTTAACCGATAAATATCGGTTTGCGTTCATTGATTCAGTCGAACAATTTATTTCTCTATAAATTGTAATGTGCTCCAATCGACTCGCGGTCAGTCTCATTGTGTAGTGTCTGTCCATACGACCCCAACGCAACTTACGGTTTGCAAATCCGACCTCGTATGACCAAGTTATACGATTGTAAAGTTAATACACTTTTAATTTAAAAATAAAACATAAGGATTTTATATTTGGGCTTAACTTCCTCCTTTGGCCCATCCACCCTGGAACAAGCCCACCCGAACTCTTCATTATCAAAACCCGCTTCATAACTCCATCTCCCCCAAATCAACCGACGGCTTCAGCTCCAAAACACGCCACGACGCCACCGTTGACCGCCACTACATCATCCACCTCTCCACCGACTTACCTCAAATCAACTCCATTCAACTCCTCGTTCCAAACTGCTTCCGCCTATACCACCAACATCCAACTCGAGCTCCCAATCCGTCGTGACCTCGTAAGCATCGGACTCCGCCTGAGACCACCGCGATGCCCATCACCTACCTCAATCCCCTCGCCTTACCTCCCTGAACCCAAAACTCAACTCGACACCTTGATTTGCACCCCAGATATCACTCGAACATAAACCCTAGAGCTCACGGTTTTCAACACAGCAAACCAACGAACGATCGAACCCAAGGAAAATTGTATACAGGTGAAGAGGAACATCGCAGGAAGTTAATCCAATTGGTTTGGTGATTTTATGAATTTTCTTTGGATTGTTTTTGAATTTATTCTTTGGGAAAGTTCTTTGATGTGATGGTTTATATGCCTTATATAGGCTTGAATGGGTTAAGTAAGGTTTGTGGTGGAGATCGAAGGCCGTGTGGCCTGTGCTGAACCTCAGAAAATGGGAGGGATATTTTCAATTTGATTTTTGTATTTTATTTTATCGATTTTCTCCTTGTATCTGCCTTCTAAAAATCCCAGTGATTACATACGATACCTAAAAATCACCAAATTGGACATGTAGCTAGAGTTCGACATTACGGTCCCAACGAAACTGGTTTCGTCGGAATTCCGACTCCGTATGCTCACACAGCGTATTTTTAACTGTCAAAATACTGACTGTTTCTCACTCTAAAAATCCGTACGACCACACAGTGACTCTAAAAATCACGAAACTGGAAATCTAACAACTATTTGATATTGCGGATCCAACAAAATTGGTTTCGTCGAAAACGGAGGTCGTATGTAAAACTGGCTATTTTTCAAGCGCTGAACAGACCGTTTAAATATATAAATATATTTAAATAAAATTAAATAAAATATAAATAAATTTATATTATTGTATATATTCACCGAGGAATATCATACAGCTCCAGGAAAATTATATATTCGCTATTCCGAGTCCAGATTTGAATCGATATTCACTTTACATTGAAAAATCCTTTTATAACGTATATAAAGCGTTACGAATTATAAAGGAATTCCATAGCGACTTTTCTGAAATTTGATTTGGACGTAAATCAAAATCTACACAACGAAATCCAGATTTTTCTCTTCCATTAGAAAAATATACTCCACCAGCTCCACACGTTTCTTGTTTCATAGAAATCCGGCTTAAAATGAATCCTGTACATTCAGTTGAAGTCTGAATCGCCAAATAGCGAACTGCCGCGTCGTTTCAAGCTCTTTTTAATTATAATTATAAATTATAAGTTCGAACGTTGTACTTTAAGTTATCGATATCGCCAAATCGATATATAAATCATTAAATAAATTAATTATTCGACAGCTAACAAAACGCGCCATTACAGACTTCCCCCCTTAAAATAATTTCGTCCTCGAAATTGCTAAGTTAGAAAAATGCTACTAACTCTACTAACTAGATTTAAAAATCCATTTTTGTTTACCTCTAAATTTCAGTTTCGACTAGACTCATTTAATTTTAATTAATTTATTAATTCATTTCCGACCAACTAAAATTTTCTAACACCTTAAATTTTCGAAAAATTTCGCCATAATCTCCTTTGTACGGCTCAATACGTTAAACCACAACTCGCCTCTCTAGGCCTCCTCCAATCCCAAAAGGAAATCAAAATAGCCAAGCGGCTTGCCAATTCGGCTCGTAAAATCCAAACTCATATATGATATAAACTTGTACCTTTTTGTCGGGCATTTAACTCTATCCCTTTCATCTGCTACCACTTCAACATATACCAATGTTATCCATCCCAATTGATCTCAATTCAGTTCATATCCTCAAATCCAAATCGAATTTCATTCGAACTCTAATATCAAATTCCAAATTATTGACTTATCAATTTGGTTCCATTCTAGATTATCTCTAATCCAATTCAAAATTTATTTAACTCGGTTCAAGTTAAATTTCAATTTATTTTTACCATCTCATTTTATTTAACTTCATTAGTTAAATTTTAATTCCAGAACTTAAGTTCCTGGGTTTCTTTCAAATCAATTTGAAATCATAATGCCAATTCAAAACCTTTGAATTTCTAAACAACTTGTTTTCTCAAAACAATTCAAAAACAAAACCTTTGGTAGTAATCCGTCACTTAGAACTCGAAAATGAACACTGATGATGTTTAGATTCATCATCAGAATCTATTTTCCAGCTATCGAAGTGAGTTCAATACTATATCATTTTCAATTTGAAAAACATTTTCAAAATCTCCCAGGAACTTAAAATTTCCTTATTTTAAATTCCAAATTCTGATTTAAATTCATATTTAATTCAAACTATTTCATATATTACATCCATATGAATTCTGATTGGTCATTTATAACCATTTCACCCTTTTATAATCTTATTCGATTATAATAACAACCAACACAACCAATATACTATAATAATTTCAAGATATATATTTCTTCTATAAACAAATATATTTTGGGAAAAATTATTTCATTTACCCTCTTTCAAAACATACCATGTCGGTTCATCGTATTCGAGTGTTTAGTAACCCTTATCGATACAGTGGATCAACTGATCGACCAGAATTCATAAGCCACTCAACCAATGAGTCTCCACAATATAAAACCATTTATATTGAATAACAATTACGCGCTCATATATATACACTCAAACTCAATCTAGGATATTACTAATCCCATCTCTATCGAGTTATGCCACAGAGCCAAGGTAATCACTTAACCTAAGCTCTGATACCAACTGTAACGGCTGGAAATTTTCGACTCCTCGAGAGTCGAAAATTCCGAGATGTTAGTGAAAGAAAGTAGAGGGTGAGGAAGAAAAGATAGAACTAATAGAATAGAAGAAGAAGAAGAACTTACATCATCAGAGTAAACACGAATCTCACAGCGGAACGAATAAAATATAACATAACTTTGAAATACAAATCAGTACTCGTATATACATACCATTTGAAAGTACAACACTTAACAACACAGCGGAATAATAATAGCTATAATCCTGAAGTATCCTGCTCCAAGCTCTCCAAGTGTATCTGTAAAATCCCAACTGCTTGACTGCCCGTACAAATTTAGGCACCCAAGAGTTTAGGGGAAACAAAACAAAATAAACTCTGGGTCAGTCATTGGACTGGTGTGAATAAAACTCCAACACTTGGTTAAATAAAGGATATCTTTCTGATATTATAATAATGTCTAAATACAAATAGATATCAATCTAGCAGAACGCTTGCATCTCACGTTCCACATACATAGTATACAAATAAACCGTGAGCGCTTATTGGAGATTGGATTCCAACAGACAAGGTATGGGAGCACCTTCCGATCAGTGTACTCTAGAGGAGATACACTCGGGTTCAACAAGAACGTCTTGCAACCCGACCACACATGACCGTCCACTCATTTAGCTTGAGTGTAACGAATATATTATCACCGATGGTTGGGATCAGCAACCATCCCTCCCGATAAGGGACAGCATTGAAATAGATTATAAAGAAGAACAATTGAATATTCTCTAGATGGTGATAATACACCCTGCTTGGGTATGGCCCAACTAGCCATGTTGCCTAGCCCAACTTCTGTTATTTCCCGGTGGTGAGGTTTGAGGTCACGTTTATCACTTTGACAGATTATTGCTTCAATTACTTTGAATGCCACATCGTCATACCCGCCAAATCATTATCGATTTCTCAAGGCATCACGAGTATAAAAGCTAAGAGAAACGAATTTCTCCGCCACCAAAGTAATACATTTAAAGAGTTCAACATATGATTCGTTAAGAATACTTTGTCAGACACTCGTCCATATACGTTGTTCTGGGACTGAATAAACCGAAGGCACTATTCAGTGAATCCATCCTACCTAGGCTTTTCACAATAGCCCTTGCACTTCACTCCGTCTTCAATTATCTTCAGCGTACTTGATTCGCAACGCTTATGCTAATACGGAGTGGTTCTTCGGATAATAATCCAATCGGTCTCTCCATATTTACAACGTAAATATGGTCAAAACGTTGATAGTCTGTGATTCAACTATCAAATGAAAACATGTCGGTGTACAAACAACGATCTTATTTCCAAATGGAAATTCGATCGATCAATCATCATATGTTCATATTTCCTTATTTCATATATTTAGAAAATATCTGTTATTAATCATTGGAAAACATTTCCATAGCTTATTTTCACATCACTATTATTTCGCAACTATCAGTCCCCAACTGTAACTAGTATCAGAACAATTCTCTAAGTATCAATCCGGAAGGTCGAAACCAACATCAGATCGTCACTTAGAAAACCCTCTCCAGTCAGTTTCTAAATTTGCTTAACTCTATTTCTTAAATTCTTATCATGAAAACATTTCATTTTCTATGTTTAGAAAACATATCTGACTATATTTGGAAAACGTTTCCAAAACTCATTTACGGATTTCCAATGAACGTTGTATAAAACATCGTTTCGCTTAATCCATTTATCGCTCATTCCTTAACTTTATTCCTAATCAACCTTTTAGATCGAACTACAACTATTCCTTTGTCAATTCTGAAGTCAATCAAGTTGGGGTATAATTACCTCGCAGACCTTAATTGAACAACGTCCTTTACTGTGAAATAGATGAAGCTCATCACTCACTTTTTACAATCATCTGTTTACGCAAATTCTCGGATTCAGGTTACGAATCCACTTATTATATGACAACGTTTGATTATAACTATAACGTTATAATTCCTACTTCTACAATATCTAACCTAAATTATAAATTTATTTCCTAACTCGAATAATTTAACAGACACCTAATTTCTAAATCAATAACTAAATCTTGATTTAAACCCTGGAAAGTAAATAGTACTTTCCCGAATTCGATATAATTGAATTCGACGTATTACTCTCTTTCGAGTAATCTCTATTCGATTAACTCCCTTGTTAATAACTTATATTCGATAAACTCTATTTCGATTAAACCCTATCGAATAACTAATATTCGATTTACTTAAATGGATTAACTCTTATTGAATAACTAATATTCGATTTACTTAAATGGATTAACTCTTATCGAATAACTAAATTTGATTAACTCAAATTGAATAATTGATATTCAATTAACTTGGTTTGATTTATTCCTTCTCGAATAACTAATATTCGAATAACTCTTATTAATTTAATTCTATTCAAATAACTAATTTGAATAACTCTAGCTTGTTTAACTCTATTCGAATAACTAATTCGAATAACTTATTTGATTTACTCCTTCGAATAACTATTATTCGAATACTTTATTTGCTTATAAAGATTTCCCTTTTTATAACGTTTATTCATTAAAAGATTTTCTTTAACAACGTTTATTCATTTATAAAATTTACTTTTAGTAACGGTTCTTCACTTTATAAATTTTCCTTTAATAACGTTTCTCCCCTTCTAAGGATTTCCCTTTAACAGCGTTTATTTACTTTATCGGTGTTAAAACAATATCTACTTCTCTATATAAGTTCAAACTTATATATCCCATTTATCAAACAATAAATATTTTATTTAATTTATAAAACATTATTTATAAATTAAATCTTCTCACTTTATCTGTTAAAAATAGATTTCCTATTTAATATCTCCTTGGATTAACTAACTTTGAATAACTCCTTCGGATTTACTAACTCCGAATAACTCCTTTGGATTAACTAACTTTGAATAACTCCTTCGGATTTACTAACTTCGAATAACTCCTTTGGATTTACTAACTTTGAATAACTCCTTCGGATTTACTAACTTCGAATAACTCCTTTGGATTAACTAACTTTGAATAACTCCTTTGGATTAACTAACTTTGAATAACTCCTTTGGATTAACTCTTCCAATGCTGTTCGAATAAACTATATTCGATTTACTCCTCCAACTCTATTCGAATAAACTATATTCGATTAACTCCTCGAGCTCTATTCGAATAAACTATATTCGATAACTCCTTTTAAATAACTAGATTTGATTTACTCACCTCGAATAACCAATATTCGATTTACTCGACTCGACGAGCTTAACTCGATCATCTTAACTTGACTCGACTAACTCGATTCGATTAACTTGGTTAACTTAACTTGGCAACCTAATCTCGATAACTTAATCTCGATAACTCACTGAATAACTTAACCTCGATAACTTAATCTCGATGACTTAACTCGATCTCGATTACTTAACCTCGACAATCCCACTCGATTATCTTAACTCGACAATCCAACTCGATTATCTTATCTCGATTTACTTAACTAATCACTTTGATTAACTTAACCAATTCACTTAGTTTAACTCAACTAATTCACTTAGTTTAACTTACTACTTTACTTTCTTTATACTTCCCTTGGTTTAAATTCTATTTATTTAACAAATAAATATTCGGTTGAGTTAACTCTATTTACTTAACAACAATTATTCCTTTGGTTTAATTCTATTTATTTAACAAATAAATATGTCCTTTGATTCTATTTATTCTAACAAATAAATATGTCCTTTGATTCTATTTATTTAATCCCTTAATAAATGTCATCTTTTTAACTCTATATAAATAAAGGTTTTTCAAATATTTCTCTTCCTATATATTTGACAAATATTTTCCTTTGGTTTTATTTACAAATATATATCCTTTATATTTGTTTTCACAAATATATTCTTTTATATTTGTTTTCACAAATATATTTCCTTTAATATTCAAAACCCTTTCTCTTTTATGTATATAAAATCCAGTGATTTTATATAAATAAATTATACTTCAAATTATACTTTGAAAATCTCCTGTCTATATTCTGGTATTTTTGATGGTATTTAACATACCACATATCAAGGATAAATATCGTCCCACACATAATCAACAACAGATTATATATATCGCATTATCTATCAGAGTATATAAATCACAGATAAATAATTGTTGAGGAATCCAGTTGGATTCCTCCGACCTGTTTCCCTGCACCACAGATGTTAGACAACACCAGTATAATATTCTGTTAAGCAGAATCAACATATAATTATTTAACAGTTTTTATATATATATATACAGATATATATATAATTTCTACTAACTTACTAGCAGTTCAATCAAACAGTCAACACACAGCCGATCAACAGATAATTAACAGTTCTAAGAACAAGTTGTAAAAATAGAACTGTATAGAGAATGTGAGTTTTACTCACATTTGCACGTTAACCGATAAATATCGGTTTGCGTTCATTGATTCAGTCGAACAATTTATTTCTCTATAAATTGTAATGTGCTCCAATCGACTCGCGGTCAGTCTCATTGTGTAGTGTCTGTCCATACGACCCCAACGCAACTTACGGTTTGCAAATCCGACCTCGTATGACCAAGTTATACGATTGTAAAGTTAATACACTTTTAATTTAAAAATAAAACATAAGGATTTTATATTTGGGCTTAACTTCCTCCTTTGGCCCATCCACCCTGGAACAAGCCCACCCGAACTCTTCATTATCAAAACCCGCTTCATAACTCCATCTCCCCCAAATCAACCGACGGCTTCAGCTCCAAAACACGCCACGACGCCACCGTTGACCGCCACTACATCATCCACCTCTCCACCGACTTACCTCAAATCAACTCCATTCAACTCCTCGTTCCAAACTGCTTCCGCCTATACCACCAACATCCAACTCGAGCTCCCAATCCGTCGTGACCTCGTAAGCATCGGACTCCGCCTGAGACCACCGCGATGCCCATCACCTACCTCAATCCCCTCGCCTTACCTCCCTGAACCCAAAACTCAACTCGACACCTTGATTTGCACCCCAGATATCACTCGAACATAAACCCTAGAGCTCACGGTTTTCAACACATCAAACCAACGAACGATCGAACCCAAGGAAAATTGTATACAGGTGAAGAGGAACATCGCAGGAAGTTAATCCAATTGGTTTGGGGATTTTATGAATTTTCTTTGGATTGTTTTTGAATTTATTCTTTGGGAAAGTTCTTTGCTATGATGGTTTATATGCCTTATATAGGCTTGAATGGGTTAAGTAAGGTTTGTGGTGGAGATCGAAGGCCGTGTGGCCTGTGCTGAACCTCAGAAAATGGGAGGGATATTTTCAATTTGATTTTTGTATTTTATTTTATCGATTTTCTCCTTGTATCTGCCTTCTAAAATTCCCAGTGATTACATACGATACCTAAAAATCACCAAACTGGACATGTAGCTAGAGTTCGACATTACGGTCCCAACGAAACTGGTTTCGTCGAATTCCGACTCCGTATGCTCACACAGCGTATTTTTAACTGTCAAAATACTGACTGTTTCTCACTCTAAAAATCCGTACGACCACACAGTGACTCTAAAAATCACGAAACTGGAAATCTAACAACTATTTGATATTGCGGATCCAACAAAATTGGTTTCGTCGAAAACGGAGGTCGTATGTAAAACTGGCTATTTTTCAAGCGCTGAACAGACCGTTTAAATATATAAATATATTTAAATAAAATTAAATAAAATATAAACAAATTTATATTATTGTATATATTCACCGAGTAATATCATACAGCTCCAGGAAAATTATATATTCGCTATTCCGAGTCCAGATTTGAATCGATATTCACTTTACATTGAAAAATCCTTTTATAACGTATATAAAGCGTTACGAATTATAAAGGAATTCCATAGCGACTTTTCTGAAATTTGATTTGGACGTAAATCAAAATCTACACAACAAAATTCAGATTTTTCTCTTCCATTAGAAAAATATACTCCACCAGCTCCACACGTTTCTTGTTTCATAGAAATCCGGCTTAAAATGAATCCTGTACATTCAGTTGAAGTCTGAATCGCCAAATAGCGAACTGCCGCGTCGTTTCAAGCTCTTTTTAATTATAATTATAAATTATAAGTTCGAACGTTGTACTTTAAGTTATCGATATCGCCAAATCGATATATAAATCATTAAATAAATTAATCATTCGACAGCTAACAAAACGCGCCATTACAAGTGCTCAACTAGAAACCTAAATAATATGCACAATTTAACAATGTTCACATAATAGGTGTAACGGTTTTTAATTTCATTCTTTTTTTAATGAAACAATTTCAAAATAAAACATACTCTTTTGTACCGTTTCATCTTAATGTAAACAGTTCATCTTTAAATATTTCCATTTAAATCAATCCATAAATAAAGGACAAACTTTATTCATTTTGATCCTTTTTTTTAATAAAGAATAAAATTTTATTCATTTTAGTCCCTTTAAAATAAAGAATAAAACTTTATTTAATTTAGTTCTTTTTGGATAAAGAACAAATCCTTTATTCGTTTAAGTCCTTTAAAAAAAACAAACCTTTTATTCATACCTTTTATTAAAAATAAAAGTTTAACCAAACTCCATCTTTAATCCAAAATAAAAATCAAGACTTTATTTATTTTAAAATAAAAACCACAACTTTATTCATTTTAAAATAATTATGACGTTACAGGTCAAGTGTAATTATGGCGCTGTTTTCCTGAAATTTTGAATTACACAACGCGAACTGCATGTGCCTGAAACGTTGAATTAATATTTTATATTCGAAAATATATTTATAAACCATTTCAAAAACATAATTTTATTTCAAAATTTCGTATTAAATAAAGATATCATCTTTATTTTTCAAAAAGAATGATAAAACCAATATTTTGTTCTTTTTGTCCAAAAAAAAGCCATTTTGCATAAAAACCCAAACTTTGCCATAAATCAATTAAAATATTATTTTTATCAAAAATCAATATTTTAATTAAAGATTCATTTCCATGTAGTCCAATAAAAATGAAATATTTATTTAGTTCAACGATTGTGCACAAAATTCATGTTTTCATGTAAAACATGAAAAAATGATATTTTGGTGCAAAATCTCCAAACCAAATAAAATCCACTTTCATGAACAACAATAAAAATTATAATTTTTTTATTGAAATATAAGTTTTCATGAAATTTAATAAGTAAAGAATGAATCTTTAATTTGCGCATAAACATGAATCTCCATTGATTAAGCCAAATCACATCAACAACGTATGCAACAACAATTTGACAATAATAACCCAAACAACAATCACCAATTTCAATCATACATCGCCAATTCATTTTTGTGTACATGCAAACATCAATAACACAAGGCAAGAAATAATTAAATTAAAAGATTATAAAAAAAAAAAAATCTCACCGTTTCATCTCTGGTCTATCTCATCGTGTAGATCCGGTCGAAGCGAATCCAATACATCTAAAATCATCTGAATTCGTTTTTTGTTTAATCTTAACCCAAAATTTAGGCCATCTTCTTCTTCGTTCTAATTTCCAGGAAGACACGCACAAAAATTCCACCAATCTTCATCATTGCTGCACCAAAAGCCGTTCCCCTGAGACCCATCCGCCGTCATGACGACGAAGCCCATACACTAACCACCACCGCCGATTTGCCTCTGACTTCAGCGCCTTAGAGCGCGAGATCCTCTCAATCCGCTCATCATAATTCATTCATGACCGTGGATGTTGGAGGTCATGTCATGCTCTTCGATTTTCCATTTATTTATTTATTTTTGAGTTGATGAATTCTTTGAGTAGATTAGGAGAGAACGAAAGAAAAAAGGAGAAAGGGAGAGTGTAGCCATAGATTTTAGAAACGTTGGCTGCTTTATTTATGAAATTAGGGTTAAGGAAGTGAAAGGATATTATATAGTGGAGGAAATTATTATTTTTATTCCTTTTAATTAATATTTTTATTTATTTACTTATGATGTCTGCAGATTGTAAATATATAGAGAATAACAACAAAAAAAGGGGGGTGGAATAAAGGGAATAGTTTTATATCTAAAAATGAATTTGATTGATCATTAGAAGAGGAGAGAGAGTAGAGAATAAATGCGCCAGTTATTTTCCCCAAATGCCTCTTTGTATTTATAAACAAATTAAATGCTTGCCTTTTTTTATTTTTCTAATTGTTTAAGTTAAGCAAATTTTTAAATTTCAAAACATGCAATATTAAATATCATAATTTAAGGAACCTATTTAGTTGCAAGAAAGAATAAGTGAAAGAGAAATAGATATATACATATAGTTGATTTAAAGGAAAGAAAAAGAAAAAAACAAAATGTTGGAAAACTGAACAGAAAAAAAAGAGAAAGAGAAAATAAGAATGTAATTAATGCACAGTTTATTGTCTCCAAAAGTTATTTAATGGGAAACGTTACTTTATAATAAAGAAGAAGCTGCATGAGATAGAAATGGAAAAGAAAAGGAGAAGAAGGAAATATGGTAAATATACAGGAAGGGACAAATAAAATGAATGCATCATGTATTGTTTAATGACGACTATAAGAAAGTTATGTGATTTTTTTCACATATGTATATAGTTTGATCATCCACAAAACTGCATTAGTTAAGAAACACACATTTAAATGCACCATATATATACATGTAGAATGTAATTAATTTTTATTTATCTATTTAATGTATTAAACGAAAGCCTTTCGCTTCTTCTTTTTTATTAAATGCACACATGGATATATTATGCAAAATAATTTTCATTTAAAAAGGATGCATATGAAAGGAAGACAGATATCAAAGAAATAAAAAAGAAAAGATATGTAAACATGCAGATGCATGAATGTAGGAATAAAAGGAGAAAAGAGATTTTAAATATGCAGATGCATGAATGTAGGAATAAAAGGAAAAAGAAGTGTAGACATGCAGATGCATCAATGTAGAAATAAAAGAGAGAGGAAATGTAAGCATGCTGATGCATGAATGTATGAATAAAAGAGAAAGAAATGTAAATAAAATGAGGTGCATGTAAATGTTAATATTAACCATTTCCTATTGTAATTTTTTTTTTTCATCATTATTATTATTTATTAAATATTTTAATTTAATAACGGAAATTTTTTTCTTTTCATTCATTCATACGTCGCAGCGTCGACGAAACTAAATATTTCGATGTTACTATTTAAAATAAACTATTTTAAATATTAAAAACCAACTAAAATAATTGAAATAAAAAATTTAAATTCGGCCCAAAATTCCGGGTTGTTACAATCTCCCCCACTTAAAACTTTTCGTCCTCGAAAAGGAACAAAGCTAAGAGTTGTTTAATTTATCAATTCAGTTTTTATTCTTTTATCATTTGGTTTTAATAATTTTATTAATTGATTATCCTTTCAAATATATATAGTTTTTATATATTCAAAAGTTATAATTTCTAAAATCGGATTATATATATAATCACAAATACGTTAATTATAGACTTGGCACTCTCAACTCATTTTAGGGTATTACTAGCCCCATCTCTAATGAGTTTTCTCATTCTAGGATACTACTGATCCTATCTCTAATGAGTATTCTTATTGGATATTACTAATTCAATCTCTGATGAGTCTTCTGTTAAGTTCTAACGAGTTGTATGTAACAACCCGAAAATCTGGGCCAGTTTAAAATTTTTATTTTGGCCATTTTAGCGAAGTTTGAATATTCAAAATGAATTATTTTAAATAATATCGTCGAAAAATTTATTTTGAATAGAATTCGAACGAATATATTTATATACGTCGTCGTTAGAATATATAATAATTATATATAATTATAAAAGGAATAGAAAATGGCGCGGTAGTTCGATAATTCGATTTCAAACTTCAATTGAATGTACCGGGTGCAAATCAATCCGGATTTTAGTGAAACCAAAAATAATGGAATCTAATTGTGAATATCTTTCCAACGAATCCGAAAGATCAAAATTTCGTAGCGAGAATCAAAAGATATGTCCAGTTGAAAATTCTGAATAGTCGCTATGGAATTCAGGCCCTTAAAAATGGACATTTTGCAAATGACCTCGGATTTCGACGAAACCACTTTTGTTGGGTCCGTGATGTCAAGTTATTGCTAGGTTTCAAATTTCATAATTTTTCGAATCAATATGTGAGCGTGGCAAAGGAAAACGCGTTTGACCAGTTTCAGTTGATTTTAATCGACTGGAAAATGGCCATTTTTCTAACGGTCTCAGAATTCGACGAAACTTGTTTTGTTAGGACCGTATCGTCAATACGAAGCTAGAAAATATTTTTCTGCAATTTATAGAGTTAGTATGTGATCCCGGTAATTTGAAATGTACGTTTAAAATTCAATATAGTGATTTAAATGTAAATTCAAAAAGAAACCGATTGTAACAATCGAATCAGCGTGCGATACATATCCCATTGTGTTCGGAATGGGGGTGAAACGCTATGGGCGACAGGCGGTGGGCCTCGTTTCGAGGTCATATGTAAAAGTCAACCTTTTAGCCAAATATAATAATTAAATAAAAAAAAAATAAAAAAAATATACTTCTCTCCCCTTAAAATCGTTCTGGCCCCCCCCCTTCCTTTCATTCTCGATCATCACTGAAATAAAAAAAAAAAAAAAAGAGAGGGAAAAGGAACGACGGGGAGGACCATCGATCATCGACGCCTCCTGGCGCCAGAGCGCCGCCCACCGCCGCGGAGGAAGAAGCCTCTCCGATCTGCTCCCCCTCCGCCTTCTCTTCTCCCTCCCTTTTCCGTAGTGGAAATCGCGACCTCCCTCTTCAAATCATTAAACCGACCACCGCCCTAACCAAACACCGCAGCCGCCGACCACCCAAGTCGCGCCACCCCCCCCCCCCCTGCCGGACCCGCCACCGCATCTGCGCTCTTCCTCAGCCCAGATTCCGACAGCAGAGACCCCCCCCTTTTCAAAATACTGTAAGTATTTCAATGTATTTTATTTTTATTTTAATTTCGATTTTAGGTTTAAAACTAATTTTTAAGTTAAGTTAAAACTGAATTTTTAAGTTAAAACTGATTTTTAAGTTAAGTTAAAACTGATTTTTAAGTTAAGTTAAAACTGGTTTTTAATTAGTAACAAAACGGATTTTTGTTTAAAAGAGAAAAAAAAACTGTTTTGTTTTTAAAGAGTAAAAACTGACTTGGTTTTTAAAAGTTAAAAACTGATTTTATAAAAAGAGTAAAAACTGATTTTGATTTTTAAAAGGTATTGAAAACTGATTTCTTTCAAAAGAAAAATCATATTTTTATATATTGAATAGCGAACTAAAAATATGATTTTTATATATTGAACTTCATAGGAAAAATGTGATTTTTATATATTGAACTTCGAGTTAAAAATGTGATTTTTATATATTGAACTTCGAGTTAAAAATATGATTTTTATATATTGAACTTCGAACTAAAAATTCGATTTTTATATATTGAACTTTGAACTAAAAATTCGATTTTTATATATTGAACTTTGAACTAAAAATTCGATTTTTATATATTGAACTTTGAACTAAAAATTCGATTTTTATATATTGAATAGCATAGTAAAAATTCGATTTTTACATATGTAGTGGCTACGGGCAACGAAGATGACGAAGATGCGATAGCGATGAAGATTTCTATCAATGAAGTGCCGTGGAGCTAGGATAGCTATATGTGAGAATTTCTCACCTTTCTATTTCTTTTCTAGTTATATATTTATACTAGGATGCAGACGGTGCTTAGTAGCACCCGACACAACCGTCCACAGACCATGGACTTGTTTGTTTGACTGTTTGGTGATTGATTGCGATATTGGTTTGAATGTGGTTTGTGGTGTGAAAAATCGAATCGATAAATTGGTTAGGATTAGACGTGCGCCGTTATAAGGCGTAGGAGTAAGGCTAGGTTAGACCCTTACTCCAAATTTTGTGGTTTGCAAAATGAAATTGATTTGATTGATGAGTGAATGGCGTGGGCCTTCACTAGACCGGGGATAAGGCTAGGCCTTGTCCCGTTTCTAGTATCGTGCCGTTATGCCGCCGAAATTTTCTAAAATATGTTAGAAAATAAAAATATCATTTTATTGTGTAAATGAATTGAATAGAAATTCATATGTTGAAATAAAATGTGTTATCGTTAAAAATATAATTTTTAACGTGAATGTGAATAAATAAATATTCATTTACAAACCAGACGGTTTGTTTATGTACACCTATTTGAATGACGTTGATTGGGTCGATAAATTTTACACATCGCCTAACTGCACAAATAAAATATGTGTTTGATTGTTTGAAACCCCACACGGGTGTTAGGATGAAATTTGAAGTTCACTCATCCTGATTGATTAAATATGTCGATCGATTGATTGACAAGCTGCTATAAGCGTTAAATGTCTATATTTGATGCTTATACAGTGTAGTGCACTTTGGTTGATGGTTGATTATTCATCGTTGTTGATATATACATGTGTTGTAGAAAATCCATATAATTAACATTATATGGTAATTGATTGGGCCTCATTCCAGTTTCGAAAAAAAAATATTTGAAATAGAAATATTTGAAATAGAAATATTCGAAATAGAATATTTGAAAATAGAAATATGTGAAGCCGTGAGGATTAGATTGACGCCATTTTGACGTGAACGATATTTATATCGATTTTATTCATTTTAAAATAAATATTGAAAAGTGATTTCGAAATCGAATATTTCGAAATGAATTGAATTGAAAACGATTTCGAAATAAATTGAATTGAAAACGATTTCGAAATAAATTGAATTGAAAACGATTTCGAAATGAATTGAATTGAAAACGATTTCGAAATGAATTGAATTGAAAACGATTTCGAAATGAATTGAATTGAAAACGATTTCGAAATGAATTGAATTGAAAACGATTTCGAAATGAATTGAATTGAAAACGATTTCGAAATGAATTGAATTGAAAACGATTTCGAAATGAATTGAATTGAAAACGATTTCGAAATTGAATTGAAATTTGAATTGAATAGAAATGAATTTTAAAACGAATTTATAGAGAAGAATTCAATTTTGATTTGAATTGAAACGGAAGTTGAAATTGCTTTTGAAACGAATTTAAAACTATTTATCTAATTCGTTTTAAATAGAAATCGACGAAATATATATTATATATATTATATATATAATATAATGGCCTGAATAGAACGCGCCGCGCCGCGGCAGTTCGCGAATTTCGACCATTTATTTCAAACGGACATTACGGGAGATCCGACCGTCGGATTCTCCTAAAACCGGAACCGTTGGGTTCGTATCGAAAAGAGCTTTCTAACGAATATTAGAAATTAGAAATCTAACGGTTGGATTTGGAATTATGTCCAAATCAAATTTGAAAAAGGTCGCTGTAAGTGCAGTTCGATGGCCGTTGATGGAAATCGACTGTACGAGCCTTGATAAAATTATTAAAAATAGTAATAATTTGTGTAAAATCATAAGAAATGATTTGTGAAGATTTGGGATGAAAAACTCCATATTTGAAAAGATAAAAATAGATTTTTATCGAAATGAACTAGTTTTGAAATAGAATTATAATTCTATTTATTTTTAAATAAATAAATTGAATTCGAAAAGGGTTTTAAAAGTAACCAAAATTCCAATGATTGCATTGGAGTGGATTTGAATCGAAATTGTCTTCGGAATATTTCGATGTTGGAATTCGTGATTATACAGGTGTTGTTATGGAAATTTGAAAGATATATATGTATATCGTTATTTCCAATACGACATTTGTTAGTCGTAGAATTCGATATTGAATATAAGCCGATATATTTTCTATTCAGAGCCTTGTATTGAATATCGAATGTGATTTGGGTTTGTCGTGAATGGTGTCTTCACTAACACTGTTCTTGAACCCAGTTGAGAAAAGATTAAATCTTTTTATTTAGATTTAATGAAGTGTACCAATTAAATGATATTTAATTGGAATTGAATTGATATTGATTTTTGGGTTTATCGTGAACAGTGTTTTAAATAACACTCGTTCTTTAACCCGATAATTAATGGAATGATTTTTGGGTTTATCGTGAACAGTGTTTTAAATAACACTCGTTCTTTAACCCGATAATTAATGGAATGATTTTTGGGTTTATCGTGAACAGTGTTTTTAAATAACACTCGTTCTTTAACCCGATAATTAATGGAATGATTTTTGGGTTTATCGTGAACAGTGTTTTTAAATAACACTCGTTCTTTAACCCGATAATTAATGGAATGTGACTTTGGGTTTATCGCGAACCGTGTTTTTAGATGACACTGATTCTTTAACCCAGTCACAGATTAAAACTAAGTGGAGTTTTAATGAATCTTTAATTAGATTGAAAAGATCGAGAATGGAGTATCACCAGTTTTGCTCCAGGCGATAGTTAAATCTTTAATTAGATTTGAACGTGAAATTTAGAAACTAACTGTCGGTTAGCCAAGCAGAATGGTTTTCTGGATATTGATATGATGTTGGTTTCGGCCTTCGGGGTTAATATTTGGGGAATTATTCTCTTGATTAATTTACGGTTAGTGACTAATGAATTGGAATGAGGCGTATGTTGTGTTTGTGTAACACTTATTTAAAATATACGCGAGTTATTCGGAAAGACCGGGTTTATCCCATTCTGAATAACTGATACGACGATAAGTCGAAGATGAAGACGATGGTCGAAGACCGGAGGTCTTCACGTCGTTTGGGTGATAACTGATGATCTTGATTGGGCTGTACACCCAAGAAGATGGAAACAGTTAGTGATCGTCCAGACGTACTTGGAGATCGATGGATATGCGGGGTACTAGGTGCCTCCGGTTTCGTTCAGCCCCAGAACGGACTTGTAAATGGACTGTGTGTCTGACATCGGATTCCATTCTGTGTGACTGATATCGGTTGCATAGGATGGTTTGCCTGTGTGGCATGCTAAGATGCAAAAGATCAAGGCTTCTGTTGAAAAGCAAAGTCTTTTGGTGATGATCAAAGCAAGGCCTTTGTGGCGTAGCTTTGTGTAACGTTTGCTTCGCGAGTTTCACACCCGGTATGAACCAAAAACGGGAGGGACATCAGGGAGGACTTGCGTTTCTTTCTAGCTAGAAGTGGCGTCAGTGGTTTTACACGCCCTGACGAGTTTGACTTATGTGGTTGTTGCGGTTGCGAGGCGCCTCGGTTATATCGGTTTCGGCCGAATGCATTCTGGTCGGCTGACGGACCAGACTTACACCCCATAGGGTGGGGAGACGTATTGTTCAGGCATAATAATCCACTCCGTGTGGACCGGCCCTGACGATCTAAAGGCTTGCCTGCGCGCTTGCCTGTGGCTCGGGCTAGAGAGTCACGAATCGGTTGAGGACTATCTTTTGCCTCGGTTCATAGATGGAAATCCAATTTCCAAATACGTGACTTTGCGGTTTTATGTGTAAACCTATATATGGTGGCATAGTGGCATGGGACGCTCATGCCGCCTATGATTGATACTTATGATTTGAAGTGTTTTATACACTATGCACTTATAATAGTATCAAATGATTTGTTTTAAACGTATCAAGCATTCTTTGGCTGTTATAAGGGAAAACCCTATCCTCGACTGCGTTGCATTGTGTGATGGGACCTGGGTCTTATAACAGCTTCATTTTTCTTTATTTAGCATTGCGCTGTTCGTTTTATGCACTGGTATTCTTGGGAGGAAACCCGTTCCGTGTTATACGGCGTGGTCCCTTGATTTACCTAACTTTAAAATAAAGAATTAATAACTGTTTTAGTTCTCACACCAGTCACATGACTGACCTGGAGTTTATTGTTTTAACCTAAACTCTGGGTGCCCTTATTTTGACACGGGCAGCTAGTAGTTTTGGGTTTTGCAGATTTATATTCACAGGATCCTGGTTTACAGCTGGAACGATATCCGGAAAGCTTTGTATCCGTATATCTCTTCTAGTTGTGTATTGTATTATTTTCTGCTGCGATGTATTTAAATGTAATTTAAATCTCTGATATTTCTGTGTAATATTCATTTATACTCTGTATATTCTTGTAATCTGATGCACTGTTGTAATATATAGTGAAATGTTCTTCTGTATGCGTTCTGTTTTGTCCTGTTCTCAAACGATAGGGCGTTTCGAACGGTCTGGGTCGGTTTAGCGACTGGTTCGGACCGAGCGAAATTCCATTTCGTCACATTTGGTATCAGAGCTTTGGTTTACAAAGCTAGAGAACAAGGCACATTAGAACCATACGAAAGAATTCATCAGATATTGGGTTAATAATATCCAATTAGAATGACTCGTTAGAGATAGGATCAGTAGTATCCTAGAACGAGTGTGAAGAGTATATTTTTGAAAATGAAAACAAATTTTTGTTTTGAAAATTTAAATCACTTATTCGTATTTGATTTTTTTATTTATATTGATATGGACAATCCAGTATATATAGATTTTGCGTATACGTCTGATCCGCGTGTATTCGAAATTTTAATATACTGGATAGATATAGAGTCACACTCTAGTCGCCCGGACATGATTCTGATGATGGCGCGCCATCACCAGTATTTATTTTCGTGTATCGAAGGTGTGATTTCTATATGTTTCCATTAGACTGGTGTGAGAACCAATACTAATATAGTTAGAACACTTTGTTGTAAATTGGCACCAAAACATGATTTTCTGTATATGTATCAAAATTATGAATTTGAAACTCTAATTCACTAATTGATTGATGTTTGTGTGGTTTGTTTATTTGTTTGCTAAATTTTAACCATTTTGCCTAATTTAACCAAATATTGAATTGTATTGGAATTTGGTCGCATCTGCTTGCATATACATGTATATCATTGAACAGGTCATAGCAAGGAGGCTAGAGCCAGAGAATAAAATTTGTTTGCCCGACAAATAGGTACATGTTTACTACATAATTTCCTGTTTTGTTTGGGTGATGATGATTTTGTGAGCCTATTGGCTAGCCGCTTGGCTTTTTCTTTTTCTTTTTGAGATCTGAAGGACCGGGGAAGCTATTTGAAATTCCCCGATGCTCCGGGTGCAGGGGAGGTTATGGCGAAATTTTTCAAAAATTTAGGGTGTTAGCCAAATTTTTGAAATTTTGAAAATTCTCAGAAACTAAAGAGTTGGAGAATGGAAGCCTGATCGATCGTAGAGTTGAATAATCAAACCACTTTCGACTTTGTTCCTTTTCGGGGACGAAAAGTTTTAAGTGTGGGAGATTGTAACAACCCGAAAATCTGGGCCAGTTTAAAATTTTTATTTTGGCCATTTTAGCGAAGTTTGAATATTCAAAATGAATTATTTTAAATAATATCGTCGAAAAATTTATTTTGAATAGAATTCGAACGAATATATTTATATACGTCGTCGTTAGAATATATAATAATTATATATAATTATAAAAGGAATAGAAAATGGCGCGGTAGTTCGATAATTCGATTTCAAACTTCAATTGAATGTACCGGGTGCAAATCAATCCGGATTTTAGTGAAACCAAAAATAATGGAATCTAATTGTGAATATCTTTCCAACGAATCCGAAAGATCAAAATTTCGTAGCGAGAATCAAAAGATATGTCCAGTTGAAAATTCTGAATAGTCGCTATGGAATTCAGGCCCTTAAAAATGGACATTTTGCAAATGACCTCGGATTTCGACGAAACCACTTTTGTTGGGTCCGTGATGTCAAGTTATTGCTAGGTTTCAAATTTCATAATTTTTCGAATCAATATGTGAGCGTGGCAAAGGAAAACGCGTTTGACCAGTTTCAGTTGATTTTAATCGACTGGAAAATGGCCATTTTTCTAACGGTCTCAGAATTCGACGAAACTTGTTTTGTTAGGACCGTATCGTCAATACGAAGCTAGAAAATATTTTTCTGCAATTTATAGAGTTAGTATGTGATCCCGGTAATTTGAAATGTACGTTTAAAATTCAATATAGTGATTTAAATGTAAATTCAAAAAGAAACCGATTGTAACAATCGAATCAGCGTGCGATACATATCCCATTGTGTTCGGAATGGGGGTGAAACGCTATGGGCGACAGGCGGTGGGCCTCGTTTCGAGGTCATATGTAAAAGTCAACCTTTTAGCCAAATATAATAATTAAATAAAAAAAAAATATACTTCTCTCCCCTTAAAATCGTTCTGGCCCCCCCTTCCTTTCATTCTCGATCATCACTGAAATAAAAAAAAAAAAAAAGAGAGGGAAAAGGAACGACGGGGAGGACCATCGATCATCGACGCCTCCTGGCGCCAGAGCGCCGCCCACCGCCGCGGAGGAAGAAGCCTCTCCGATCTGCTCCCCCTCCGCCTTCTCTTCTCCCTCCCTTTTCCGTAGTGGAAATCGCGACCTCCCTCTTCAAATCATTAAACCGACCACCGCCCTAACCAAACACCGCAGCCGCCGACCACCCAAGTCGCGCCACCCCCCCCCCTGCCGGACCCGCCACCGCATCTGCGCTCTTCCTCAGCCCAGATTCCGACAGCAGAGACCCCCCCCCCCCTTTTCAAAATACTGTAAGTATTTCAATGTATTTTATTTTTATTTTAATTTCGATTTTAGGTTTAAAACTAATTTTTAAGTTAAGTTAAAACTGAATTTTTAAGTTAAAACTGATTTTTAAGTTAAGTTAAAACTGATTTTTAAGTTAAGTTAAAACTGGTTTTTAATTAGTAACAAAACGGATTTTTGTTTAAAAGAGAAAAAAAAACTGTTTTGTTTTTAAAGAGTAAAAACTGACTTGGTTTTTAAAAGTTAAAAACTGATTTTATAAAAAGAGTAAAAACTGATTTTGATTTTTAAAAGGTATTGAAAACTGATTTCTTTCAAAAGAAAAATCATATTTTTATATATTGAATAGCGAACTAAAAATATGATTTTTATATATTGAACTTCATAGGAAAAATGTGATTTTTATATATTGAACTTCGAGTTAAAAATGTGATTTTTATATATTGAACTTCGAGTTAAAAATGTGATTTTTATATATTGAACTTCGAGTTAAAAATATGATTTTTATATATTGAACTTCGAACTAAAAATTCGATTTTTATATATTGAACTTTGAACTAAAAATTCGATTTTTATATATTGAACTTTGAACTAAAAATTCGATTTTTATATATTGAACTTTGAACTAAAAATTCGATTTTTATATATTGAATAGCATAGTAAAAAATCGATTTTTACATATGTAGTGGCTACGGGCAACGAAGATGACGAAGATGCGATAGCGATGAAGATTTCTATCAATGAAGTGCCGTGGAGCTAGGATAGCTATATGTGAGAATTTCTCACCTTTCTATTTCTTTTCTAGTTATATATTTATACTAGGATGCAGACGGTGCTTAGTAGCACCCGACACAACCGTCCACAGACCATGGACTTGTTTGTTTGACTGTTTGGTGATTGATTGCGATATTGGTTTGAATGTGGTTTGTGGTGTGAAAAATCGAATCGATAAATTGGTTAGGATTAGACGTGCGCCGTTATAAGGCGTAGGAGTAAGGCTAGGTTAGACCCTTACTCCAAATTTTGTGGTTTGCAAAATGAAATTGATTTGATTGATGAGTGAATGGCGTGGGCCTTCACTAGACCGGGGATAAGGCTAGGCCTTGTCCCGTTTCTAGTATCGTGCCGTTATGCCGCCGAAATTTTCTAAAATATGTTAGAAAATAAAAATATCATTTTATTGTGTAAATGAATTGAATAGAAATTCATATGTTGAAATAAAATGTGTTATCGTTAAAAATATAATTTTTAACGTGAATGTGAATAAATAAATATTCATTTACAAACCAGATGGTTTGTTTATGTACACCTATTTGAATGACGTTGATTGGGTCGATAAATTTTACACATCGCCTAACTGCACAAATAAAATATGTGTTTGATTGTTTGAAACCCCACACGGGTGTTAGGATGAAATTTGAAGTTCACTCATCCTGATTGATTAAATATGTCGATCGATTGATTGACAAGCTGCTATAAGCGTTAAATGTCTATATTTGATGCTTATACAGTGTAGTGCACTTTGGTTGATGGTTGATTATTCATCGTTGTTGATATATACATGTGTTGTAGAAAATCCATATAATTAACATTATATGGTAATTGATTGGGCCTCATTCCAGTTTCGAAAAAAAAATATTTGAAATAGAAATATTTGAAATAGAAATATTCGAAATAGAATATTTGAAAATAGAAATATGTGAAGCCGTGAGGATTAGATTGACGCCATTTTGACGTGAACGATATTTATATCGATTTTATTCATTTTAAAATGAATATTGAAAAGTGATTTCGAAATCGAATATTTCGAAATGAATTGAATTGAAAACGATTTCGAAATAAATTGAATTGAAAACGATTTCGAAATAAATTGAATTGAAAACGATTTCGAAATGAATTGAATTGAAAACGATTTCGAAATGAATTGAATTGAAAACGATTTCGAAATGAATTGAATTGAAAACGATTTCGAAATTAATTGAATTGAAAACGATTTCGAAATGAATTGAATTGAAAACGATTTCGAAATGAATTGAATTGAAAACGATTTCGAAATGAATTGAATTGAAAACGATTTCGAAATGAATTGAATTGAAAACGATTTCGAAATGAATTGAATTGAAAACGATTTCGAAATGAATTGAATTGAAAACGATTTCGAAATGAATTGAATTGAAAACGATTTCGAAATGAATTGAATTGAAAACGATTTCGAAATTGAATTGAAATTTGAATTGAATAGAAATGAATTTTAAAACGAATTTATAGAGAAGAATTCAATTTTGATTTGAATTGAAACGGAAGTTGAAATTGCTTTTGAAACGAATTTAAAACTATTTATCTAATTCGTTTTAAATAGAAATCGACGAAATATATATTATATATATTATATATATAATATAATGGCCTGAATAGAACGCGCCGCGCCGCGGCAGTTCGCGAATTTCGACCATTTATTTCAAACGGACATTACGGGAGATCCGACCGTCGGATTCTCCTAAAACCGGAACCGTTGGGTTCGTATCGAAAAGAGCTTTCTAACGAATATTAGAAATTAGAAATCTAACGGTTGGATTTGGAATTATGTCCAAATCAAATTTGAAAAAGGTCGCTGTAAGTGCAGTTCGATGGCCGTTGATGGAAATCGACTGTACGAGCCTTGATAAAATTATTAAAAATAGTAATAATTTGTGTAAAATCATAAGAAATGATTTGTGAAGATTTGGGATGAAAAACTCCATATTTGAAAAGATAAAAATAGATTTTTATCGAAATGAACTAATTTTGAACTAGAATTATAATTCTATTTATTTTTAAATAAATAAATTGAATTCGAAAAGGGTTTTAAAAGTAACCAAAATTCCAATGATTGCATTGGAGTGGATTTGAATCGAAATTGTCTTCGGAATATTTCGATGTTGGAATTCGTGATTATACAGGTGTTGTTATGGAAATTTGAAAGATATATATGTATATCGTTATTTCCAATACGACATTTGTTAGTCATAGAATTCGATATTGAATATAAGCCGATATATTTTCTATTCAGAGCCTTGTATTGAATATCGAATGTGATTTGGGTTTGTCGTGAATGGTGTCTTCACTAACACTGTTCTTGAACCCAGTTGAGAAAAGATTAAATCTTTTTATTTAGATTTAATGAAGTGTACCAATTAAATGATATTTAATTGGAATTGAATTGATATTGATTTTTGGGTTTATCGTGAACAGTGTTTTAAATAACACTCGTTCTTTAACCCGATAATTAATGGAATGATTTTTGGGTTTATCGTGAACAGTGTTTTAAATAACACTCGTTCTTTAACCCGATAATTAATGGAATGATTTTTGGGTTTATCGTGAACAGTGTTTTTAAATAACACTCGTTCTTTAACCCGATAATTAATGGAATGATTTTTGGGTTTATCGTGAACAGTGTTTTTAAATAACACTCGTTCTTTAACCCGATAATTAATGGAATGTGACTTTGGGTTTATCGCGAACCGTGTTTTTAGATGACACTGATTCTTTAACCCAGTCACAGATTAAAACTAAGTGGAGTTTTAATGAATCTTTAATTAGATTGAAAAGATCGAGAATGGAGTATCACCAGTTTTGCTCCAGGCGATAGTTAAATCTTTAATTAGATTTGAACGTGAAATTTAGAAACTAACTGTCGGTTAGCCAAGCAGAATGGTTTTCTGGATATTGATCTGATGTTGGTTTCGGCCTTCGGGGTTAATATTTGGGGAATTATTCTCTTGATTAATTTACGGTTAGTGACTAATGAATTGGAATGAGGCGTATGTTGTGTTTGTGTAACACTTATTTAAAATATACGCGAGTTATTCGGAAAGACCGGGTTTATCCCATTCTGAATAACTGATACGACGATAAGTCGAAGATGAAGACGATGGTCGAAGACCGGAGGTCTTCACGTCGTTTGGGTGATAACTGATGATCTTGATTGGGCTGTACACCCAAGAAGATGGAAACAGTTAGTGATCGTCCAGACGTACTTGGAGATCGATGGATATGCGGGGTACTAGGTGCCTCCGGTTTCGTTCAGCCCCAGAACGGACTTGTAAATGGACTGTGTGTCTGACATCGGATTTCATTCTGTGTGACTGATATCGGTTGCATAGGATGGTTTGCCTGTGTGGCATGCTAAGATGCAAAAGATCAAGGCTTCTGTTGAAAAGCAAAGTCTTTTGGTGATGATCAAAGCAAGGCCTTTATGGCGTAGCTTTGTGTAACGTTTGCTTCGCGAGTTTCACACCCGGTATGAACCAAAAACGGGAGGGACATCAGGGAGGACTTGCGTTTCTTTCTAGCTAGAAGTGGCGTCAGTGGTTTTACACGCCCTGACGAGTTTGACTTATGTGGTTGTTGCGGTTGCGAGGCGCCTCGGTTATATCGGTTTCGGCCAAATGCATTCTGGTCGGCTGACGGACCAGACTTACACCCCATAGGGTGGGGAGACGTATTGTTCAGGCATAATAATCCACTCCGTGTGGACCGGCCCTGACGATCTAAAGGCTTGCCTGCGCGCTTGCCTGTGGCTCGGGCTAGAGAGTCACGAATCGGTTGAGGACTATCTTTTGCCTCGGTTCATAGATGGAAATCCAATTTCCAAATACGTGACTTTGCGGTTTTATGTGTAAACCTATATATGGTGGCATAGTGGCATGGGACGCTCATGCCGCCTATGATTGATACTTATGATTTGAAGTGTTTTATACACTATGCACTTATAATAGTATCAAATGATTTGTTTTAAACGTATCAAGCATTCTTTGGCTGTTATAAGGGAAAACCCTATCCTCGACTGCGTTGCATTGTGTGATGGGACCTGGGTCTTATAACAGCTTCATTTTTCTTTATTTAGCATTGCGCTGTTCGTTTTATGCACTGGTATTCTTGGGAGGAAACCCGTTCCGTGTTATACGGCGTGGTCCCTTGATTTACCTAACTTTAAAATAAAGAATTAATAACTGTTTTAGCTCTCACACCAGTCACATGACTGACCTGGAGTTTATTGTTTTAACCTAAACTCTGGGTGCCCTTATTTTGACACGGGCAGCTAGTAGTTTTGGGTTTTGCAGATTTATATTCACAGGATCCTGGTTTACAGCTGGAACGATATCCGGAAAGCTTTGTATCCGTATATCTCTTCTAGTTGTGTATTGTATTATTTTCCGCTGCGATGTATTTAAATGTAATTTAAATCTCTGATATTTCTGTGTAATATTCATTTATACTCTGTATATTCTTGTAATCTGATGCACTGTTGTAATATATAGTGAAATGTTCTTCTGTATGCGTTCTGTTTTGTCCTGTTCTCAAACGATAGGGCGTTTCGAACGGTCTGGGTCGGTTTAGCGACTGGTTCGGACCGAGCGAAATTCCATTTCGTCACATTGTACCCCAAAGATTTGAGCTAACCAGAGCTCTGATACCAACTGTGATAACCTGGACAAAATCCGGTAGGCTTTGCAACCATCCCTTCATCCCCCCAAAGCAGCAGGTAAAACCCACCGTGGCTCACAGTGGTCCCCCAGTACACCTTGTTTTACGGCGACCCTCACGAGCCTCCTGGCCACTGCCTAACCAACCCTCAACAGGGACATGTGGGGGTAAGAGTCTCCCGTTCGCCACCAAACCGCGAAGCGAGGACCCCCCATCATGCTGCATCCTATTCACGGCATGCTAAACAAGGACTGGTGTGAGAATTCTTTACTTAACTTATCTAATAAGAAGGCTAATCACAGGTCCACGCCGCTAACGCGGAACGGGTTTACTCCATTGGATTGCCAGTGCATAATTAAAGTAAATCATCAAATAACGCAATGCTTTTTAGAAAAATGAAACCATTATAAGACCCAAATCCCATCACACAATGCAACGCAAGCCGGAGGATAGGGTTTTACGTTATAATGATCAAAAGATGCTTGATACGTAAAAACGGTATTAGTGTGTATATATATTTATAAAAAACATTTCAGAGTAAATGTATCAATCCTAGACGGCATAATACCCCATCCTACTATGTCGCCATACTAGTTATACAGTCAAAACCGCAAGGGGCGTATTGGAAATTGGGTTTCCATCAAGAGTCAAGGCTAGGGAGGAGATCCTTTCCGATTCGAGACATTCTAGCAATGCCCCCAGGATTGGTACTCTGTCCAACCCTTGGATCCTGCAGGGCCGGTCCACACTTACTTTTGTGGATTAGAAATGCCTGAACACACGTTCATCGGTTCTAGTGAACCTACGATACGGCCGAGCGCGACCGCATAAATCCGAGGCCTCGCAAAAAAAATCCAACAACCACATAAGTAAATGTCTGGGATCCATACCATGACACCACTTCTAGCTAGAAAAAAAAACGTGTACACTCCCTGCGTTCCCTTCTCCCGTTTTAGACTCCACCGGGCTGTGAGGCTCGCGAAGTCACGATATACACAAAGCTATGCCTAAATAGGCTGTGCTTTGATCATCAACCACAAGGCCTGCTTTTCAACAAAGCCTTGATCATTTGCATCTTAGCATGCCACATTGTCAGACCCTACCATATTATTGATCATCTACCAATATATATATAACCTCTAAGCTCATACGTCTTAGAGAAGGGTGTTAAGTGGAGGATAAATTCTCTACCACCAAACAGAAATATATAATCAGTAGCGTTCAACAGTAGAAATGAATACAATGTCAGACAAACAATCCACTTACAAGTCCGTTCTGGGTCTGAACGAAACCGGAGAAACCTGGGTGGTTCTCGTATATCCGGACAATCAACACATACGTCCGGACGACTACCACAGAAATCCCTTCAGGGCAGCTACTCCTATCGGAGACCTCAGTAGCAACACATCCATCCGATGTGAAAACCGCCGGTCTTCAACACCGTCTTCATCTTCGACTCTTCATCGTCGTAATAAATATTCGAAATGGGTAAAACCCGGTCTTTCCGAATAATCAGCGTATTTTATAATTAAAAATCAAGTGCTAAAAGAACACATCCAACGCCTCATTCCAATTCAGAATATTCTTTTAAATGGCATATTATTAGGGAAAGGTTCCCATTCATTTTACCAAAGATAAATTCTTTAAATTATTCTTTAATCTTCTTTCTAGAAATTCATTTAAAACTCCAATTTGGTTTTAAATATCAAAAATCATTATTCAATGATTATTCCACTTTAAGAAATAAATCTTATCTTATTTAGGTTAAAGAACTAATGTCATTTAAAACATTTTTCATGATAAACCCAAATCTGTAACAACCCGGAAAATCTGGGCCAGTTTAAAAATTTTATTTTGGCAATTTTAGCGAATTTTGATTATTTAAAATGGTCGTTTAGTGGTCGTATGTAAAAGTCAACTTTTTGAATAATTAAATAATAAATAATAATAAAAAAAAATATTTTATTCCCTCCCTCCCTCTTATCTTCTGCTTGCCCCCCCCCCCCCCCCCCGTTCATTCGATTAGAACCAGAGGAAAAAAAAAAAAAGGAAACCTAAATCGCCGCCGCCTTATCTTCGAACCCGCCGACGAAGTCGCCGAAGCCCCCACCGCACGACCTCCTCCTCCCAGTGAAGACGACGCAACCCTCGAACCCCGAAGCATCGCCTCCCCCTGCATCGACGAAGACCCCGTTCGAACCCCGACCGCCGCCACCTCGAAGTTGCCGCCGACGAACTGCAGAAACCCCCCCCCCCCTATCGGTAAGTAATTCTCTTTATATTTTTATTTTATTTTTATTTTAGAAAAATAAGTATAAAGCTGAATTGTTTTTTTTTTTAAGTATAAAAACCGAATTGATTAATAAAAGTTTAAAAACTGATTTGTTTAAAATTTAAAAACTGATTTTTTTAAGCAATTAAAACTGATTTTTATATTAAATTAAAACTGAAATTTGAATTAGTTTAAAACTGATTTTCTTTCTAGGATAAAAATCATTTTTATTAATAGAGTAAAAACTGATTTTGAAATAGAGTAAAAAAAAATAATAAGAAAAAAACTGATTTTTAGAATAGAGGAAAAACTGATTTTAAAAGCAAAGAAAATCAGATTTTTTATATGTTGAAAGTCGAAATAAAAATAGGATTTTTATATATTGAACTTCGAAAGAAAATCAGATTTTTAAATATTGAACTTCGAAAGAAAATCAGATTTTTAAATATTGAACTTCGAAGTCAAAATTCGATTTTTATATATTGAACTTCGATAGAAAAATCAGATTTTTATATATTGAAAGCCGAAGTCAAAATCAGATTTTTATATATTGAATAGCTAACTAAAAATATAAATTTTATTGAATGTAAAGGTTAAAAATATAATTTTTATATTGTAAAAAGAATAAAGATAGGATTTTTATCTAAGTAAAAGTTCATATTTTTGTTTAGAAAAAGATCGTATTTTGTTTAGAAAAAGATCGTATTTTGTTTAGAAAAAGATCGTAGTTTTGATTTAGGAAAAAAATTTAGATTTTTGATTTAGAAAAGATTAGATTGTTATTTCTATAAAGACGAGATTTTTATCGAATTAAAAATAGAATTTTTATATATTGAACTTCGATAGAAAAATAGAATTTTTGTATATTGAACTTCGAAATAAAATGTGATTTTTATATATTGAATAACATAGTAAAAATTCGATTTTTACCTATGTAGAGAATACGGGAAACGAAAGCGACGAAAGGCGAGTTGGCGAAGATTTCCTGCATTAGAAGAGCCGTGGAGCTAGGATAGCTATAAGTGAGAACTCCTCACCTTTCAATTTAATTTTTCTAGTTATATATATACTAGGATGCAGACGGTGCTTAGTAGCACCCGACACCCGTCATCCACAGACCATGGATGGCTTGTTTGTTAATTTGTTTGGTTGCATGAATTAATTAGATTATTTGATTGAATTGAATTGTTTGGTGAAATTGAATGGTTTGATTGATGAGTGAATGGCGTGGGCCTTCACTAGACCGGGGATAAGGCTAGGCCTTGTCCCGTTTCTAGTATCGTGCCGTTATGCCGTCGAAATTTTCTAAGATATGTTAGAAAAAAAGAATAAAAATGTCATTTATTGAATAAATGAACTGAAAAGAAAATTCATGTGTTGGAATAAATATTTTATCGTTAAAAATATAGTTTTAACGTGAATGTGAATAAAATAAAATATTCATTTACAAACCAGACGGTTTGTTTATGTACACTGATTTGACTGATATGGATTGGGACGATAAATTTTACACATCGCCCAACTGCACGAATAAAATCTGTGTTTGATTGTTTGAAACCCCACACGGGTGTTGGGATGAAATTTGAAGTTCACTCATCCTGATTGATTAAATATGTCGATCGATTGATTGACAGGCTGTTATAAGCGTTAGATATCTATATTTGATGCTTATACAGTGTAGTGCACTTTGGTTGATGGTTGATTATTTTTCAAGGCTATTATACATGTGTTGTATGAAAATCCATATAATTAACTTTATATGGTAATTGATTGGGCCTCATTCCAGTTTTAAAATAGAAATATTTAAAATAGAAATATTCGAAATGGAATATTTGAAAATGTCAATATGTGAAGCCATGTTGATTAGAGTGACGCCATTTTGACGTGAACGATATTTATATCGATTTTATTCATTTTAAAATGAATATTAAAAAGTAATTTTGAAATCAAATATTTCGAAATGAATTGAATTGAAAACGAATTCAAAGTGAATTGAATTGAAAGTGATTTCGAAATGAATATTAAAAAGTAATTTTGAAATCAAATATTTCGAAATGAATTGAATTGAAAACGAATTCAAAGTGAATTGAATTGAAAACAAATTCAAAGTGAATTGAATTGAAAACTAATTCAAAGTGAATTGAATTGAAAGTGATTTCGAAGTGAATTGAATTGAAAGTGATTTCGAAATGAATATTAAAAAGTAATTTTGAAATCAAATATTTCGAAATGAATTGAATTGAAAACGAATTCAAAGTGAATTGAATTGAAAACAAATTCAAAGTGAATTGAATTGAAAACAAATTCAAAGTGAATTGAATTGAAAGTGATTTCGAAATGAATTGAATTGAAAACGAATTCAAAGTGAATTGAATTGAAAACAAATTCAAAGTGAATTGAATTGAAAGTGATTTCGAAGTGAATTGAATTGAAAGTGTTCTCGAAATGAATTGAATTGAAAGTGATTTCGAAATGAATTGAATTGAAAACGAATTCAAATTGAATTGAAAGTGGATTGAAATGAATTCAAATTGAATTGAAATTTGAATTGAATAGAAATGAACTTTGAAACGAATTTATAAAGAAGAATTCAATTTTTCTTTGAATTGAAATGGAAGTGGAAATAGATTTTGAAACGAATTTTAAAACTATTTATATAATTCGTTTTGAATAGAAAATCGACGAAGTATATATTATATATATTATATATATAATATAATGGCCTGAATAGAACGCGCCGCGCCGCGGCAGTTCGTGAATTTCGACCATTTATTTCAAACGGACATTACGGGAGATCCGACCGTCGGATTCTCCTAAAACCGGAACCGTTGGGTTCGTATCGAAAAGAGCTTTCTAGCGAATGTTAGAAATTTGAAATCTAACGGTTGGATTTGGAATTATGTCCAATTCAAATTTGAAAAAGGTCGTTGTAAGTGCAGTTCGATGGCCATTGATGGAAATCGACTGTACGGGCCTTGATAAAATTATTAAAAATAGTAATAATTTGTGTTAAATCATAAGAAATGATTTGTGAAGATTTGGGATGAAAAACTTCATGTTTGAAAAGATAAAAATAGATTTTTATCGAAATGAACTAGTTTTGAACTGGAAATATAATTCTATTTATTTTTAAATAAATAAATTGAATTTGAAAAGGGTTTTGAAAATAACCAAAATTTCCAATGATTGCATTGGAGTGGATTTGAATCGAAATTGTCTTCGGAATATTTCGATGTTTGAATTCGTGATTATACAGGTGTGGTTATGGAAATTTGAAAGATATATATTTATATCGTTATTTCCAATACGGCATTTGTTAGTCGTAGAATTCGATATTGAATATAAGCCGATATATTTTCTATTCAGAGCCTTGTATTGAATATCGAATGTGATTTGGGTTTGTCGTGAATGGTGTCTTCACTAACACTGTTCTTGAACCCAGTTGAGAAATGATTAAATCTTTTTATTTAGATTTAATGAAGTGTGCCAATTAAAGAATATTTAATTGGGATTGAATTGATATTGATTTTGGGTTTATCGTGGACAGTGTTTTAAATAACACTCGTTCTTTAACCCGATAATCAATGGGATGTGATTTTGGGTTTATCGTGAACTGTGTTTTAAAAGACACTGATTCTTTAACCCAGTTAACGATTAAAACTAAGTGGAGTTTTAATGAATCTTTAAATAGATTGAAAAGATCGAGAATGGAGTATCACCAGTTTTACTCCAGGCGATAGTTAAATCTTTAATTAGATTTGAACGTGAAATGGTAATTGAATTACCGATAACACTGTGGTGTTAGATATGAAGTACTACCAGTTTTACTTCATGGGATGAATAGGTTGGGATTGGGAAATAAAATAAATGATTACTTCGGTGTGGTTCGCTAATCCCGACTAGTTTGAATTGATATTCAAAGGTGATTAAAGAATAAATTTAAAGAATTTATCTTGGATAAAATTAATGGGAACTTTTCCCAAAGTATAGGAATATTTGAATAAAAGAATATTCTGAATTGGAATGAGGCGTATGTTGTGTTTGTGTAACACTTTTATAATATATACGCGAGTTATTCAGAAAGACCGGGTTTAACCCATTCTGAATAACTGATTCGACGTGGTGTCGAAGATGGAGACGATGGTCGAAGACCGGAAGTCTTCACGTCGTTTGGGTGATTACTGATGATCTTGATTGGGCTGTACACCCAAGAAGATGGAAACAGTTTGTGATCGTCCAGACGTACTTGGAGATCGATGGATATGCGAGGTACTAGGTGCCTCCGGTTTCGTTCAGACCCAGAACGGACTTGTAAATGGACTGTGTGTCTGACATTGGATTTTAGTCTGTGTGATTGATCTCTATTAAATATATATCTGTTTGGCGGCGGAGAATTTATTCTCTTGCTTAACGCCCTTCTCTGAGACATACGAGCTCAGAGGTTATATATTGATTGATATCAAACGCATGGAGTGAATTGCCTGTGTGGCATGCCTAAGTGGCAAATGATCGAGGCTTCTGTTGAAAAGCAAAGTCTTGTGGTGATGATCAAAGCACAGCCTGTGTGGCACAGCTTTGTGTAACGTGAATTCGCGAGCCTCGCACCCCGGTTGTGAACCAAAAACGGGAGACGGACCTCAGGGAGGGCATGCGTTTCTTTCTAGTTAGAAGTGGCGTCAGTGGTTTTACACGCCCTGACGAGTTTGACTTATGTGGTTGTTGTTGTTGCAAGGCGCCTCGGTTATATCGGTTTCGGCCGATGCATTCTGGTCGGCAGACGGACCAGACTTACACCCCATAGGGTGGGGAGACGTAGTGTTCAGGCATAATAATCCACATCGGTGGACCGGCCCTGTCGCTCCAAGGGGCAGTTGCGGCTGTTCCTGAGACACGGGCTAGAGCGTCTCGAATCGGTTGAGGACTATCTTTTGCCTCGGTTCATAGACGGAAATCCAATTTCCAAATACGTGACATTTGCGGTTTTAATTGTAAAACTAGTATGGCGACATGATATATGGTACCCATGCCGCCTATGATTGATACTTATGATTTGAAGTTGTTTTATACACTATGCACTTATTATAGTATCAAACAATTTGTTTTAAACGTATCAAGCATTCTTTGGCTGTTATAAGGGAAAACCCTATCCTCGGCTGCGTTGCATTGTGTGATGGGACCTGGGTCTTATAACAGCTTCATTTTTCTTTACTTAGCATTGCGCTGTTTGTTTTATGCACTGGTATTCTTGGGAGGAAACCCGTTCCGTGTTATACGGCGTGGTCCCTTGATTTACCTGACTTTAAAAATAAAGATTAATAACTGTTTTAGTTCTCACACCAGTCACATGACTGACCTGGAGTTTATTGTTTTAACCTAAACTCTGGGTGCCCCTATTTTGACACGGGCAGCTAGTAGTTTTGGTTTTGCAGATTTATATTCACAGGATGCTGGTTTACAGCTGGAATGATATCCGGAAAGCTTTGTATCCGTATATCTCTTCTAGTTGTGTATTGTATTATTTTCCGCTGCTATGTATTTAAATGTAATTTAAATCTCTGATATTTCTGTGTAATATTCATTTATACTCTGTATATTCTTGTAATCTGATGCATTGTTGTAATATACAATGAAATGTTCTTTTGTATGCGTTCTGATTTGTCGTGTTCTCAAAACAATTCGTTCTTTCTCTTCTCTTCGGAGACCCGGGAAGTTCGGGTCGTTTCATTTGGTATCAGAGCTTTGGTTTACAAAGCTCAGAGAACAAGACACATTAGAACCGTACGAAAGAATTCATCAGATATTGGATTAGTAATATCCAATGAGAATGACTCGTTAGAGATGGGATCAGTAGTATCCTAGAACGAGTGTGAAGAGTATATTTTTGAAAATAAAAACAAATTTTTGTTTTGAAAATTTAAATCAATTATACGTATTTGATTATTTATTTATATTGATTAGGACAGTCCAATATATAAAGATTTTGCGTATGCGCCTAGCTAGCGTCTATTCGAAGTTTTAATATACTGGATAGATATAGAATCACACTCTAGTCGCCCGGAGATGATTCAGATGATGAGGCATCATCATCAGTGTTTATATTCGAGCGACGAAAGTGAGATTTCTATATATTTCCTATTGACTGGTGTGAGAACCAAAAATTAGATAAGGCCTATTGTTGTGATTTGGCATCAAAAACATGATTTTTGTATATGGATCAAAACTATGAATTTGAAACTCTAATTCACTAATTGATTGATGTTTGTGTTGTTTGTTTATTTGTTTGATAATTTTGAACCATTATGCCTAATTGAATCACATATTGACTTATATTGAAAATTGGTCGCATCTGCTTGCATATACATGTATATCATTGAACAGGTCGTAGCAAGGAGGCTAGAGCCAGAGAATAAAATTTGTTTGCCCGACAAATAGGTACATGTTTACTACATAATTTCCTGTTTTGTTTGGGTGATGATGATTTTGTGAGCCTATTGGCTAGCCGCTTGGCTTTTTCTTTTTCTTTTTGAGATCTGAAGGACCGGGGAAGCTATTTGAAATTCCCCGATGCTCCCATTGCAGGGGAGGTTATGGCGAAATTTTTCAAAATTTTAGGGTGTTAGCCAAATTTTGAAAATTCTCAGAAACTAAAGAGTTGGAGAATGGAAGCCTGATCGATCGTAGAGCTGAAAAATCAAACCACTTTCGACTTTGTTCCTTTTCGGGGACGAAAAGTTTTAAGTGGGGGAGATTGTAACAACCCGGAAAATCTGGGCCAGTTTAAAAATTTTATTTTGGCAATTTTAGCGAATTTTGATTATTTAAAATGGATTATTTTAAATAATATCGACGAGAAATTTATTTTGAATATAATTCGAACGTATATATTTATATACGTCGTCGTTATAATATAATTAATTATAATTATATATAGAATTGAAAATGGCGCGGTAGTTCGATAAATTCGATTTCAAACTTCAATTGAATATACCGGGTGCAAAACAATCCGGATTTTAGTGAAACCAAAAATATTTAAATCTGTTAGTGAATATCTTTCTAACGGATTCGACCAATCGAAATTTGATAGCGGGAATCAAGAGATATGTCCAGTTGAAAATTCTGAATAGTCGCTATGGAATTCAGGCCCTTAAAAATGGACATTTTGCAAATGACCTCGGATTTCGACGAAACCACTTTTGTTAGATCCGCAGTGTCAGGTTATTGTTAGGTTTCAAATTTCATAATTTTTCGAATCAATATGTGAGCGTGGCAAAAGAAAACGCGTTTGACCGATTTCAGTTGATTTTAATCGACTGGAAATTGGCCATTTTTCAAACGGTCTCAGAATTCGACGAAACTAGTTTTGTTAGGACCGTATCGTCAATACGAAGCTAGAAAATATTTTTCTGGAATTTTTCTAGTTAGTATGTGACCCCGGTAATTTGAAATGTGCGTTTAAAATTCAATATATTGATTTAAATGAAAATTCAAAAGGAAACTGATTGTAGCGATCAAATCAGCTTGCTATTCATATCCCATTGTGTTCAGAATGGGGGTAAAACGCTATGGACGGCAGGCGGTGGGCCTCGTTTAGTGGTCGTATGTAAAAGTCAACTTTTTGAATAATTAAATAATAAATAATAATAAAAAAAAAATATTTTATTCCCTCCCTCCCTCTTATCTTCTGCTTGGCCCCCCCCGTTCATTCGATTAGAACCAGAGGAAAAAAAAAAGGAAACCTAAATCGCCGCCGCCTTATCTTCGAACCCGCCGACGAAGTCGCCGAAGCCCCCACCGCACGACCTCCTCCTCCCAGTGAAGACGACGCAACCCTCGAACCCCGAAGCATCGCCTCCCCCTGCATCGACGAAGACCCCGTTCGAACCCCGACCGCCGCCACCTCGAAGTTGCCGCCGACGAACTGCAGAAACCCCCCCCTATCGGTAAGTAATTCTCTTTATATTTTTATTTTATTTTTATTTTAGAAAAATAAGTATAAAGCTGAATTGTTTTTTTTTTTAAGTATAAAAACCGAATTGATTAATAAAAGTTTAAAAACTGATTTGTTTAAAATTTAAAAACTGATTTTTTTAAGCAATTAAAACTGATTTTTATATTAAATTAAAACTGAAATTTGAATTAGTTTAAAACTGATTTTCTTTCTAGGATAAAAATCATTTTTATTAATAGAGTAAAAACTGATTTTGAAATAGAGTAAAAAAAAATAATAAGAAAAAAACTGATTTTTAGAATAGAGGAAAAACTGATTTTAAAAGCAAAGAAAATCAGATTTTTTATATGTTGAAAGTCGAAATAAAAATAGGATTTTTATATATTGAACTTCGAAAGAAAATCAGATTTTTAAATATTGAACTTCGAAAGAAAATCAGATTTTTAAATATTGAACTTCGAAGTCAAAATTCGATTTTTATATATTGAACTTCGATAGAAAAATCAGATTTTTATATATTGAAAGCCGAAGTCAAAATCAGATTTTTATATATTGAATAGCTAACTAAAAATATAAATTTTATTGAATGTAAAGGTTAAAAATATAATTTTTATATTGTAAAAAGAATAAAGATAGGATTTTTATCTAAGTAAAAGTTCATATTTTTGTTTAGAAAAAGATCGTATTTTGTTTAGAAAAAGATCGTAGTTTTGATTTAGGAAAAAAATTTAGATTTTTGATTTAGAAAAGATTAGATTGTTATTTCTATAAAGACGAGATTTTTATCGAATTAAAAATAGAATTTTTATATATTGAACTTCGATAGAAAAATAGAATTTTTGTATATTGAACTTCGAAATAAAATGTGATTTTTATATATTGAATAACATAGTAAAAATTCGATTTTTACCTATGTAGAGAATACGGGAAACGAAAGCGACAAAAGGCGAGTTGGCGAAGATTTCCTGCATTAGAAGAGCCGTGGAGCTAGGATAGCTATAAGTGAGAACTCCTCACCTTTCAATTTAATTTTTCTAGTTATATATATACTAGGATGCAGACGGTGCTTAGTAGCACCCGACACCCGTCATCCACAGACCATGGATGGCTTGTTTGTTAATTTGTTTGGTTGCATGAATTAATTAGATTATTTGATTGAATTGAATTGTTTGGTGAAATTGAATGGTTTGATTGATGAGTGAATGGCGTGGGCCTTCACTAGACCGGGGATAAGGCTAGGCCTTGTCCCGTTTCTAGTATCGTGCCGTTATGCCGTCGAAATTTTCTAAGATATGTTAGAAAAAAAGAATAAAAATGTCATTTATTGAATAAATGAACTGAAAAGAAAATTCATGTGTTGGAATAAATATTTTATCGTTAAAAATATAGTTTTAACGTGAATGTGAATAAAATAAAATATTCATTTACAAACCAGACGGTTTGTTTATGTACACTGATTTGACTGATATGGATTGGGACGATAAATTTTACACATCGCCCAACTGCACGAATAAAATCTGTGTTTGATTGTTTGAAACCCCACACGGGTGTTGGGATGAAATTTGAAGTTCACTCATCCTGATTGATTAAATATGTTGATCGATTGATTGACAGGCTGTTATAAGCGTTAGATATCTATATTTGATGCTTATACAGTGTAGTGCACTTTGGTTGATGGTTGATTATTTTTCAAGGCTATTATACATGTGTTGTATGAAAATCCATATAATTAACTTTATATGGTAATTGATTGGGCCTCATTCCAGTTTTAAAATAGAAATATTTAAAATAGAAATATTCGAAATGGAATATTTGAAAATGTCAATATGTGAAGCCATGTTGATTAGAGTGACGCCATTTTGACGTGAACGATATTTATATCGATTTTATTCATTTTAAAATGAATATTAAAAAGTAATTTTGAAATCAAATATTTCGAAATGAATTGAATTGAAAACGAATTCAAAGTGAATTGAATTGAAAGTGATTTCGAAATGAATATTAAAAAGTAATTTTGAAATCAAATATTTCGAAATGAATTGAATTGAAAACGAATTCAAAGTGAATTGAATTGAAAACAAATTCAAAGTGAATTGAATTGAAAACAAATTCAAAGTGAATTGAATTGAAAGTGATTTCGAAGTGAATTGAATTGAAAGTGATTTCGAAATGAATATTAAAAAGTAATTTTGAAATCAAATATTTCGAAATGAATTGAATTGAAAACGAATTCAAAGTGAATTGAATTGAAAACAAATTCAAAGTGAATTGAATTGAAAACAAATTCAAAGTGAATTGAATTGAAAGTGATTTCGAAATGAATTGAATTGAAAACGAATTCAAAGTGAATTGAATTGAAAACAAATTCAAAGTGAATTGAATTGAAAGTGATTTCGAAGTGAATTGAATTGAAAGTGTTCTCGAAATGAATTGAATTGAAAGTGATTTCGAAATGAATTGAATTGAAAACGAATTCAAATTGAATTGAAAGTGGATTGAAATGAATTCAAATTGAATTGAAATTTGAATTGAATAGAAATGAACTTTGAAACGAATTTATAAAGAAGAATTCAATTTTTCTTTGAATTGAAATGGAAGTGGAAATAGATTTTGAAACGAATTTTAAAACTATTTATATAATTCGTTTTGAATAGAAAATCGACGAAGTATATATTATATATATAATATATATAATATAATGGCCTGAATAGAACGCGCCGCGCCGCGGCAGTTCGTGAATTTCGACCATTTATTTCAAACGGACATTACGGGAGATCCGACCGTCGGATTCTCCTAAAACCGGAACCGTTGGGTTCGTATCGAAAAGAGCTTTCTAGCGAATGTTAGAAATTTGAAATCTAACGGTTGGATTTGGAATTATGTCCAATTCAAATTTGAAAAAGGTCGCTGTAAGTGCAGTTCGATGGCCATTGATGGAAATCGACTGTACGGGCCTTGATAAAATTATTAAAAATAGTAATAATTTGTGTTAAATCATAAGAAATGATTTGTGAAGATTTGGGATGAAAAACTTCATGTTTGAAATGGTAAAAATAGATTTTTATCGAAATGAACTAGTTTTGAACTGGAAATATAATTCTATTTATTTTTAAATAAATAAATTGAATTTGAAAAGGGTTTTGAAAATAACCAAAATTTCCAATGATTGCATTGGAGTGGATTTGAATCGAAATTGTCTTCGGAATATTTCGATGTTGGAATTTGTGATTATACAGGTGTGGTTATGGAAATTTGAAAGATATATATTTATATCGTTATTTCCAATACGGCATTTGTTAGTCGTAGAATTCGATATTGAATATAAGCCGATATATTTTCTATTCAGAGCCTTGTATTGAATATCGAATGTGATTTGGGTTTGTCGTGAATGGTGTCTTCACTAACACTGTTCTTGAACCCAGTTGAGAAATGATTAAATCTTTTTATTTAGATTTAATGAAGTGTGCCAATTAAAGAATATTTAATTGGGATTGAATTGATATTGATTTTGGGTTTATCGTGGACAGTGTTTTAAATAACACTCGTTCTTTAACCCGATAATCAATGGGATGTGATTTTGGGTTTATCGTGAACTGTGTTTTAAAAGACACTGATTCTTTAACCCAGTTAACGATTAAAACTAAGTGGAGTTTTAATGAATCTTTAAATAGATTGAAAAGATCGAGAATGGAGTATCACCAGTTTTACTCCAGGCGATAGTTAAATCTTTAATTAGATTTGAACGTGAAATGGTAATTGAATTACCGATAACACTGTGGTGTTAGATATGAAGTACTACCAGTTTTACTTCATGGGATGAATAGGTTGGGATTGGGAAATAAAATAAATGATTACTTCGGTGTGGTTCGCTAATCCCGACTAGTTTGAATTGATATTCAAAGGTGATTAAAGAATAAATTTAAAGAATTTATCTTGGATAAAATTAATGGGAACTTTTCCCAAAGTATAGGAATATTTGAATAAAAGAATATTCTGAATTGGAATGAGGCGTATGTTGTGTTTGTGTAACACTTTTATAATATATACGCGAGTTATTCAGAAAGACCGGGTTTAACCCATTCTGAATAACTGATTCGACGTGGTGTCGAAGATGGAGACGATGGTCGAAGACCGGAAGTCTTCACGTCGTTTGGGTGATTACTGATGATCTTGATTGGGCTGTACACCCAAGAAGATGGAAACAGTTTGTGATCGTCCAGACGTACTTGGAGATCGATGGATATGCGAGGTACTAGGTGCCTCCGGTTTCGTTCAGACCCAGAACGCACTTGTAAATGGACTGTGTGTCTGACATTGGATTTTAGTCTGTGTGATTGATCTCTATTAAATATATATCTGTTTGGCGGCGGAGAATTTATTCTCTTGCTTAACGCCCTTCTCTGAGACATACGAGCTCAGAGGTTATATATTGATTGATATCAAACGCATGGAGTGAATTGCCTGTGTGGCATGCCTAAGTGGCAAATGATCGAGGCTTCTGTTGAAAAGCAAAGTCTTGTGGTGATGATCAAAGCACAGCCTGTGTGGCACAGCTTTGTGTAACGTGAATTCGCGAGCCTCGCACCCCGGTTGTGAACCAAAAACGGGAGACGGACCTCAGGGAGGGCATGCGTTTCTTTCTAGTTAGAAGTGGCGTCAGTGGTTTTACACGCCCTGACGAGTTTGACTTATGTGGTTGTTGCTGTTGCGAGGCGCCTCGGTTATATCGGTTTCGGCCGATGCATTCTGGTCGGCAGACGGACCAGACTTACACCCCATAGGGTGGGGAGACGTAGTGTTCAGGCATAATAATCCACATCGGTGGACCGGCCCTGTCGCTCCAAGGGGCAGTTACGGCTGTTCCTGAGACACGGGCTAGAGCGTCTCGAATCGGTTGAGGACTATCTTTTGCCTCGGTTCATAGACGGAAATCCAATTTCCAAATACGTGACATTTGCGGTTTTAATTGTAAAACTAGTATGGCGACATGATATATGGTACCCATGCCGCCTATGATTGATACTTATGATTTGAAGTTGTTTTATACACTATGCACTTATTATAGTATCAAACAATTTGTTTTAAACGTATCAAGCATTCTTTGGCTGTTATAAGGGAAAACCCTATCCTCGGCTGCGTTGCATTGTGTGATGGGACCTGGGTCTTATAACAGCTTCATTTTTCTTTACTTAGCAATGCGCTGTTTGTTTTATGCACTGGTATTCTTGGGAGGAAACCCGTTCCGTGTTATACGGCGTGGTCCCTTGATTTACCTGACTTTAAAAATAAAGATTAATAACTGTTTTAGTTCTCACACCAGTCACATGACTGACCTGGAGTTTATTGTTTTAACCTAAACTCTGGGTGCCCCTATTTTGACACGGGCAGCTAGTAGTTTTGGTTTTGCAGATTTATATTCACAGGATCCTGGTTTACAGCTGGAATGATATCCGGAAAGCTTTGTATCCGTATATCTCTTCTAGTTGTGTATTGTATTATTTTCCGCTGCTATGTATTTAAATGTAATTTAAATCTCTGATATTTCTGTGTAATATTCATTTATACTCTGTATATTCTTGTAATCTGATGCATTGTTGTAATATACAATGAAATGTTCTTTTGTATGCGTTCTGATTTGTCGTGTTCTCAAAACAATTCGTTCTTTCTCTTCTCTTCGGAGACCGGGGAAGTTCGGGTCGTTTCAAAATCCTACTCCATTAAATGTGGAATTTTCACAGAAATCAAATCTATATATATAATCGGTATAAATTTCTATATCGGACTATAAATATAAATGGAATAACGGCAAAGCCTTTTAAATTCCATATATATTAACGGTCTTCATTCATAGAAGCTTATCTCAATTAATATTAAATCGAATTCCATTCCATTCCAATTTAATATATATAATCGGGAAACTTTTCTTTTGGAAAAACTCTTATTATGTCTTAATAAAAGATTTATAAATTCCAAATCACATTTTCCCTATCAATTGGGTTTAGGAACAAATGTCGTTTAAAAACATAGTTCACAATAAACCCAATTCACATTTCAACTTTATCTTGATAAATAAGTATAATAGGAAACTCTAATAATCTTAATTAAAAGATCCTTTTCTCAACTGGGTTTAAGAATAGTGTTATTTAAGACACTATTCATGAAAAACCAAAATTCAATTTCACTTTAATTCAATTCCGTTGATTTATTATACTAGTTAGTTAACGAGTTTACTTTGATAAAAATACAATAAAAATACATTTTTATCTTTTCAAATATGGGATTTTTCTATCCAAAATCTTTCTAAAGTATTTATTATGATTTTACATAATTTTTCCATATTTTTAAATTAGTTTTAAAACGATTCCAACTTTATTTTCAATTTTATATCAAAATTGAATATTCCTCTTCTTTATCATATCAGAATATTAATATTTCCAAAATATTAAATTTTATAAATCACTTTCTTTAAATATTCATTTTAAAATGAATAAGATTTATTGATAAACTCGTTCGGGTTAACAATGGCGTTGCTATTTAAAACAGATTTAATATATCAGTTCATTTTCTTATTCATTTATATTTATACTGGGCCAGACCTCTCACATTAAGCCTGCGACTTATGGATGCTGGATATGCCGGTTGGTTCCGGGCAGACTTATCCCATAAGTTGGGCTTAACCTCGTGTCAAAAACCCAATTTGAGTTCATGTACTTGGACCTCTCACATTAGGCCCAACATTTATGGCTGCTGGATATGCCGATTGGGTCCGGGCAGACTTCCACCATAAATATGACCTAACCTCGTGTCCAAATACAATTTAATTTATAATTATAATTATTTCTTGAAAATATTATTTTAAAATATTCTATATTTTAAAATCTCTAACTTCTAAAATAACCTATATTTCAGAATATAACTTAATATTTACCTTTCCAAAATAAACCCTGACTCTTCATATTATCATAATATTAGTTATTCCAAAAATTGTGATATCAAAAATTACCATTCCAACTTTAAACGTAATCAGTCTATATCAATCCGTTTATGTTAGGTATTGAAACCAAATCTTCTGCATTTAATGTTAACATAAAAACGGAATCTTTTAAATTCAATTTTCTTATTATAATTGGAATGTAATTTTACCAATTCTAATAATTCATTATAACTTTCCAAATGATAAAGATATAGTCTTCTTAATTCAAGCGTCAATTTATTCCATTAATTTAGTAATAAATGAAAATTATTCCTTTCATTTAAAATTGGAATGAGGCCCACACCATTTCCATATAATTCAATTATACGGAAATCATACATTTATTTCATATCAATTTTCAAACATCAACAACCAAAGTGCATTTCTAATTAAACACAAGGGTGACGTGTATTCAATATCAGCCCTTGACCCATGTGGGGTTTCAACCAACACAATTCGAGTAATAGAAAATAAACTGTGCTTCTGGACGACGTGTGAAAATTGATCGTCCAGTCACATAAATAAGCCAGGTCGCTTGTAAATGGCGGTGTATACAAGTGCTCAACTAGAAACCTAAATAATATGCACAATTTAACAATGTTCACATAATAGGTGTAACGGTTTTTAATTTCATTCTTTTTTTAATGAAACAATTTCAAAATAAAACATAATCTTTTGTACCGTTTCATCTCAATGTAAATAGTTCATCTTTAAATATTTCCATTTAAATCAATCCATAAATAAAGGAAAAACTTTATTCATTTTGATCCTTTTTTTTAATAAAGAATAAAATTTTATTCATTTTACTCCCTTTAAAATAAAGAATAAAACTTTATTTAATTTGTTCCTTTTTGGATAAAGAACAAATCCTTTATTCGTTTAAATCCTTTAAAAAAAACAAACCTTTTATTCATACCTTTTATTAAAAATAAAAGTTTAACAAAACTCCATCTTTAATCCAAAATAAAAATCAAGACTTTATTTATTTTAAAATAAAAACCACAACTTTATTCATTTTAAAATAATTATGACGTTACAGGTCAAGTGTAATTATGGCGCTGTTTTCCTGAAATTTTGAATTACACAACGCGAACTGCATGTGCATGAAACGTTGAATTAATATTTTATATTCGAAAATATAATTATAAACCATTTCAAAAACATAATTTTATTTCAAAATTTCGTATTAAATAAAGATATCATCTTTATTTTTCAAAAAGAATGATAAAACCAATACTTTGTTCTTTTTGTCCAAAAAAAAGCCATTTTGCATAAAAACCCAAACTTTGCCATAAATCAATTAAAATATTATTTTTATCAAAAATCAATATTTTAATTAAAGATTCATTTCCATGTAGTCCAATAAAAATGAAATATTTATTTAGTTCAACGATTGTGCACAAAATTCATGTTTTCATGTAAAACATAAAAAAATGAGATTTTGGTGTAAAATCTCCAAACCAAATAAAATCCACTTTCATGAACAACAATAAAAATTATAATTTTTTTTATTGAAATATAAGTTTTCATGAAATTTAATAAGTAAAGAATGAATCTTTAATTTGCGCATAAACATCAATCTCCATTGATTAAGCCAAATCACATCAACAACGTATGCAACAACAATTTGACAATAATAACCCAAACAACAATCACCAATTTCAATCATACATCGCCAATTCATTTTTGTGTACATACAAACATCAATAACACAAGGCAAGAAATAATTAAATTAAAAGATTATAAAAAAATAATATAATCTTACCGTTTCATCTCTGGTCTATCTCATCGTGTAGATCCGGTCGAAGCGAATCCAATGCATCTAAAATCATCTGATTTCGTTTTTTGTTTAATCTTAACCCAAAATTTAGGCCATCTTCTTCTTCGTTCTGATTTCCAGGAAGACACGCACAAAAATTCCACCAATCTTCATCATTGCTGCACCAAAAGCCGTTCCCCTGAGACCCATCCGCCGTCATGACGACGAAGCCCATACACTAACCACCACCGCCGATTTGCCTTTGACTTCAGCGCCTTAGAGCGCGAGATCCTCTCAATCCGCTCATCATAATTCAATCATGACCGTGGATGTTGGAGGTCATGTCAGGCTCTTCGATTTTCCATTTATTTATTTATTTTTGAGTTGATGAATTCTTTGAGTAGATTAGGAGAGAAAGAAAGAAAAAAGGAGAAAGGGAGAGTGTAGCCATAGATTTTAGAAACGGTGGCTGCTTTATTTATGAAATTAGGGTTAAGGAAGTGAAAGGATATTATATAGTGGAGGAAATTATTATTTTTATTCCTTTTAATTAATATTTTTATTTATTTACTTATAATGTCTGCAGATTGTAAATATAAAGAGAATAGAGAATAACAACAAAAAAGGGGGGTGGAATAAAGGGAATAGTTTTATATCTAAAAATGAATTTGATTTATCATTAGAAGAGGAGAGAGAGTAGAGAATAAATGCGCCAGTTATTTTCCCCAAATGCCTCTTTGTATTTATAAACAAATTAAATGCTTGCCTTTTTTTATTTTTCTAATTGTTTAAGTTAAGCAACTTTTTAAATTTCAAAACATGCAATATTAAATATCATAATTTAAGGAACCTATTTAGTTGCAAGAAAGAATAAGTGAAAGAGAAATAGATATATACATATAGTTGATTTAAACGAAAGAAAAAGAAAAAAACAAAATGTTGGAAAACTGAACAGAAAAAAAAAGAGAAAGAGAAAATAAGAATGTAATTAATGCACAGTTTATTGTCTCCAAAAGTTATTGAATGGGAAACGTTACTTTATAATAAAGAAGAAGCTGCATGAGATAGAAATGGAAAAGAAAAGAAAAGGAGAAGAAGGAAATATGGTAAATATACAGGAAGGGACAAATAAAATGAATGCATCATTTATTGTTTAATGACGACTATAAGAAAGTTATGTGATTTTTTTCACATATGTATATAGTTTGATCATCCACAAAACTGCATTAGTTAAGAAACACACATTTAAATGCACCATACATATACATGTAGAATGTAATTAACTTTTATTTATCTATTTAATGTATTAAACGAAAGCCTTTCGCTTCTTTTTTTTTATTAAATGCACACATGGATATATTATAAAAAATAATTTTCATTTAAAACGGATGCATATGAAAGGAAGACAGATATCAAAGAAATAAAAAAGAAAAGATATGTAAACATGCAGATGCATGAATGTAGGAATAAAAAGAGAAAAGAGATTTTAAATATGCAGATGCATGAATAAAAGGAAAAAGAAGTGTAGACATGCAGATGAATCAATGTAGAAATAAAAGAGAGAGGAAATGTAAACATGCTGATGCATGAATGTAGGAATAAAAGAGAAAGAAATGTAAATAAAATGTGGTGCATGTAAATGTTAATATTAACCATTTCCTATTGTAAATTTTTTTTTTTCATCATTATTATTTATTAAATATTTTAATTTAATGACGGAATTTTTTTTCTTTTCATTCATTCATACGTCGCAGCGTCGACGAAACTAAATATTTCGACGTTACTATTTAAAATAAACTATTTTAAATATTAAAAACCCACTAAAATAATTGAAATAAAAATTTTAAATTCGGCCCAAAATTCCGGGTTGTTACATCAAAGACGTTGCAAAAAGTACAAACTCAGTGCAAAAATACCCTCCCTTTAAGACCTAAGCGACTTAGCAATATTCCCATCGCCGCCCTTGGGATCAAACCCACCCAGCGTCTTCACAGTCCCTTCCCCATACACAATCTTTAGAATCTCTTCCGAAGTTCTATCATACGCTATAGATATTCATTTCCTGCTATCACATTGCCTGGGATCCTCCCTTCCGCTCCGTTACCTGGAGGCATAAATATCCCTTCGTCTTTTATTCCTCAATTATGATATCTTATCTGTTAACTGTGCCACTGTCACGTTGTACGGCTCAACCGTCTCCATTCCTCTCTGATAAAGAATTGTTCTTATCACCATTCATGTTCTTTGATAAGAGATTAAAAACTGCACTGGAAAAAGCAAACAATAATAGCCGGATGATATATTATACCTTTAAATGACCACAAAATAAATACATACTAAATCCAACTTGTCTGGATCAGCAATAATGTGTAGGAGACCATGAAGTAAATAAATACTTGAACCATCTCAGACTGAAAAAAAATAGACACAATCATACTACACATTACAATTCTATTCGCTTTGGATTTTACATCACCCATCAGTAAAAGAAATATATGGTAGCATGCAAAAACTATTAGCTTCAATCGCATTGAACAGAAATATAAAATTTGTAGTTTTAATCAATAAAGAAGCGGACACACTCATTTGAAAAACCAACTATGGAACGCTGTATAAAAAAACATAGACATATACATAGTGGATCAAATGAAATTATTTAAGCGCCTCACTTAATCGAACTTTTAACAATTTCAGACATATTGGTATCTATTTAACCATTGCAAACTGTTGTTAAAAATTAAAATACAATCAATCACTTTTCCAAAACTGCATTAACCAAATAACAAAAATAGATAACATCCCTAATTCCAAAAATATATATAGGTAGACATAGTTTGGGTTTATATTTTGTCAGTTACTGAACTATTTTGTAAATTTGTACTTCACTGATAATAAACACAAAAGGACAATTGGAAATTAAAAAAAAAATTGATTAACCTACCAAAATTGATAAAAGAATTGACGCTCCCTATGTACCATCCATGATTCATTGAACTTGCTCTGTGCTAAAATATCCCAAATACAACCAGGAGCCCGAATTCAATTAGAAGTGAATAATCAATCAAATTTTGGAGCAATAATTTTAAGCAACAATCAAAATAATAATAAAACGCTTAAATGATATCTTAAAGCTAAAACCAGATGAATACCTGTAGATTAGCACTCGTCACTGACTGAAGTTTCTAAAAACACTACGTTCTGCAACTCATTTCCATTATCACTCAAATATCCTAACCATTTCGGTTTCACAGCAGCTTTGGGATGATACATGACTTGGAAGCCCCACTTTCAAAGGACACGCATCATGGAACTTGAATAGATAGGGAAGAGCAAGCAGCAACTTCTCCAAAACAATCAGAGAAGCAAAACAACATTCGGTGGCTCACCAGCAACGGCGGCATGGGAAACGAGGAGGAGACTGGATGCCACGGTGGATATCTCAACGATTTTAAATTGGATCGAAGAACTGATTTGGGATTGGGCGCCGGAAGCTCGACAACGGAAAGTAGGACATTGACGGGATATGAGAGGCTGGGGTCAGTTGCAGGCGGTGCCCTAAACTTTTATGTGACCCAACGCGAGAGTTTTAGTCGCTTTACCAAAAGATCGGCCTTGAACGATGAAGAGAAGTGATTCATATAGAAAAAAGGAAGAGAGAAAAACGATGCAGATGGCAGAAGCTCTTGTCACCATTTCAGAAGGTCTTGGAATTAGATTTAGAATGAGGAATTGGGAAAGGAAGATGAATAGGAAAACGTCGGTGAAGCTAGCGGGACCGAAATATTAGTGTGAAGCAGTCCAGAAATTTTTCGGGAGCCCACCTTCCAATTTTCGCATCCCGCCTTCCCATTTTTGTATCCCGCCTTTCAATCTGCATTATTAGTGTGAAGCTGTTCTGTATTATATACCCTAGACTAGACTTTTTCTAATCTACTAAAAATTAAATTTGTTATAAATTAATATTTGCAAAGGTCATGTAAGAGAAGTTATTAAATAAATCTAAATTAATATTGAATAATAAATATTAGTTATTAAACATTAAACTACCATTAATTATAAACTATTTAATAAAAAAATTAAAATACCAAAAATTAAATATATCCATCAGTTATAATCATAAAGTTAAAACATGATTATTGCAACTATCACAAAAAGATAGCTGTTAAAAATATGTGTAGTTCAGCTGGTAAGAAACCGCGGTTGCTAAAAATTCATCTATATAATATTATTTATTAATAATTATATTCATATATTACAATTAGTGATTATAAGTTATTAATTATACTATGTTTATAAATTATAATTTTTTTTATTAATACCTATTGATTGTAAATTATAAATTGTTCATTGATTAGTAAATAAATTATTAAACTATGATAAATATTAATTACTAGTATACATAAACGCATATATACATATATATAATTTTCAATATATATATATATATTAACTATTATACTTTTTATACTGTAACCGAATATTACTTAGAGAAAAAATAATTTTCAAAAGTACGCTTTTCGCAAGTGGCTTTGCCAGTTGAAAAAAAAATTACATATCGTAAGCGGTGAAGACAATTGCTAAATATATATTTTTTGCAACTAGTTTGAAAGTGTAGTTGCAAATAATATTTCTATTGCAACTGGAATGAAAGAGCTATTGCAAAAAGTATGATTTTGCAACGGGTACGAAAGCACTGCTGCGAAAAATATGCTTTTCGCAATAGGAGGAAAAGGTCTGTTGTTAAATCTTATCTATTGCAACAGCTACAAAAGGCCTGTTGCTAAATATCATTTACTGCAACTGTTATTTGACGCCTGTTGCAAATAGCAAGTTGCAATAGGGTATTTCTCTTGTAGTGTCGATAACTTGAAGTTATGTAGTAATGATATTTGCAAATAAAAACCAAGATTATTTGAATAAATGAGTCTAGATTCCTATTCAGGAATGAAATTCATATTTGAAATTGAATAACAGTTGGAAGAAAATGTTTACAAATAGGAATAAATATTAAGGCCATTTGAGTTAAGCAGAAATGATAGATAAATTCCGAAGTTCGGAATATAATCGAATATAGAATATTCGAAGAGAGTTATTTATTGGTATTCGATTATATCGAATTTAGGGAAGTAGTTATTTTTACTTTCCATTTTGAATCAAATCTATTTATTTACTAATTGATTTAATAAGTACAAGTTATATTTTTATATACCAATTATTTGGGAACAACGATTATAATGCTACCGTTAAAAATCTAAACAACGATTTTAACGCTGTCGTTATAATAAATGTTTTCTAAAATCTAAACAGCGATTTTAACGCTGTCGTTATAATAAATGTTTTCTAAAATCTAAACATCGATTTTAGCGATGTTGTTAAAATAAATGTTTTATAAATCTAAACAGCGATTTTAGCGATGTCCTTATAATAAATTTTTTGTAAATCTAAACAGCGATTATAATGCTATTGTTATAATAAATGCTTTATAAATCTAAACAGCGATTATAACGCTACCGTTATAATCAATGTCTTTTCCATAAAAGAAGTTGACTCTTAGATTGAATCTGAAAGTCGCGTAAGCGATGTTTTGTTGGGAGTTGTGAGCTTTGACTACTTCAAAGTTGAGAATGTTGTTCAATTAAGGTGTGAGAGGTAATTATACCCCAACTTGATTGACTTCATGATTGATGGAGGAATGGTTAAGGTTCGAAAGTGAAAATTGGTTAGCAATATGGTTAGTTAATAAATGATTAATGGTTTGAGTTATAATAACGATGTTTTTATAACATTGGTTTAATTTAAAGGATTTTGAAATGTTCCCCAAATAAAATGAGAGATATTTTCTATGAATGGAGAATGAAATAAATTGGTCAACGAGGAATTAAGAAATGGAAGATGGAAATATTTTCCAATTTTAGTAAGGTATATTTTCTGAATATAGAAAATAAGGATTCATGAATATTTAGAAATGTTTTCTAACTGGAATAAGAGATATTTTTCTTGAATAAAGGAATTATGATATTGGAAATGTTTTCCAAGAATCGAGAAAGACAATTGAATTTTGAAAGAATCTAGTAGAGGGAAGATGGGAATTGGAAACGATAATGTAATAAGGAATTAATATAAAAAGGGGCCATTATTGTTTGATGTTTGATCGGTAGAATTTCCAATTGGAAATAGGACCATTGATTTATGGATGTTTCTTTGATAGTTAAATCACCAACTATCAAAGTTTTGATTTATTTTATACCTCCGTTGTCAATACGGAGAGACCAGGATTAGATTTAATATCTGAAAACCACTTTGTAATTACATAAGCGTTTCAAATCAAATTATGCTGAAGATAATCGAAGACGGAGTAAAGTGCAATGGTAGTTCAGTTAATCCTAGGTAAAAATTGCTCAAGATGAATTAATAGAATGATGCCTTCGATTTGTCCAGTCCCAGGACAACGTATAGGGTCTGACGATGCGGCATTTAAAGTGAATGGTGGCAAAATGTTGTTGAAAGATAATCGTGAGCTCAAGCCTCATCAACCGGGAAATGACAAAAATCGGGCAGCCAGCATGGCTATATGGGTCGCTCTTATTAGGTTGTATAATCACCTATCTAAACTTCATTTCCTTCTTTAAAATATTTCAATGCTGTCCCTTTCGGAAATGGTTTCTAATCCCAACTGTTGGTGATATACATTCGATACAATCAAGGAAAAGAGTGGTCGGTCATGTAGGGGTCGGGTTGCAACACGTTCTTGTTGAACCCAGCGAATTCCCCTCTAGAGATACACTACGGGATGGTGGTTCCATACCTTGTCATGTTGGAAATCCAATCTCCAATAAGCGCCCTGCGGTTTTGGATTTTATATTATATATGGAGCGTGAGACGCAAGCGTTCCGCTAGATTCTATTTATTTGATTTAGACACTATTATAATATCACTGGATTTGATATCAATTTTTTTTTATCGTAAGGTAAAAACCATCCGTGTTTATGTGTGGATTGGTCTTACGATTATCATTTCTTTCGAAAGGATTTCGAAAGTTAAACAAATGGTTGGAGTTTACTTACACCGGTCCCATGACTGACCCAGAGTTATTTTGTTTGTTTTTCCTAAATCTTGGGTGCCCAAATTTATACGGGCAGTCAAGTAGTTGGGATTTTATAGATCCACTTGGAGGAGTTTCAAGCAGGAGGCTTCACCAGTTAGCTATAGACTATCATATTTTTCCGTTGTGTATTATGTTCGTATCTGGAAACAGGTGTTTATAACTATTCCAAAAATAGCTGTTGTGCTCTGAGGAGGGTATGTATATAAAGTTACTGAAATGTATTTCAAAGTTTATGTTACCTAATATATTTTATTCGATCTGCTGTGAGTTTGTGATATTCGTTTTCCTTCTATTCTAATATTTCTTTCTTTCTATTTCTCATCCTCTAACTTTATTGTAATAATGATTCGTATTTCTATGCAATTTGGGTTGGACGTGTGGTGTAACTAGTCAACTCAAAGTGTATGGAAATTCGGGCCATTACAACAAGAGACCTCACTATTTTCTCAGCTTCATTTATGCATGAATCCATGCCAATAAGAAAGGGAAGGAGCCAGGCTCATATCATTAAGGCCAAGCTAATCCAACATCATAGGATTCAAACGCAATTGTTATCTTCCTAGACATTCTTACGTATCCCTTCTTGACGAGCGCACTAGAAACCTTCGAGTTATCAATGATCCCTTTGCACATGTTTATATAGTGAAAATCAATCTACCTTCCATCATGTTTATTTTTCCACAGTAGGAAAACATCACAAATATCACTTACAAGTCCTCATCTGACTTATGGAACGACCCATATTTTCTTACCAACCAAAATTATCCAAAACCCGTCCGCCCAAAATAAACAATGAAGACTACAATTTTAACATTGTATCATCCAATGAATATATACAACCACGCTATATGATAGTATAATATTTTGATAAATACCACTTATCATAGTATTCTTCTCATTTTATGGTGCACTTAAATATAAATAAAACATAAATACCATAAATCTACCATTATGGAACTTTGATGATATGAAACATCAATATCCATTTCTATAGACTCAATAAACATATCAGTGCAGAACAGAATAGTGAGCAGGAAAGAAAAGCATTCACTTTACAAAATAACAATCAGAAAATTATTATATTATTATAACAAATGCATCGCTACTACTTACAACTTCGTATGTACCACTATCTAGTTGGATGGCCTATTGGATATCGCATCAAGGCAACATAGTTCTCTTTACATAAAAAATACTTTTACATCAAATAAGGTTAAAATACTACTATACATTTCAAAAGGTACCTATGTATCTCCTAGAAAATCTTTCTTTCATAAGATATACATCTTTTATATTTAATAGTATAAACTTCTTTAAGCAAAATTCATTCACAAGCATTCCTAAACCACTTTTAGAACACTCTAGTATATATTAAAAAAAATCTCCATTAAATTTAAGGGAAACAGGTAAGTTAAATGCCATTTATATACCTTTTAATCTTTCAAACAGAAAATACATCAATTCAGAAATAATGTAAAAGAGTGTTGCGACAGTCTAAAAGTGTTACCCAACAATTTTAGTTAGAAATGAAAATTGCAGCATTTTATAAAGTGCTTTAGAAAGTTCAGTTCATAATGGTTTTAGACATAAACCAACTACTGTAGCCTTTTTGAAGTGCTACGAAAAGTTATAAACATTGTATAGCACTTTACAAACGATTAACATCAAAGACAACATTTCTTGAATGTTATAAAAAGTTTCGGATGTAAATAAACACAGTAAAATTTCAGCTCCAGGTTCTGTAACATTCAAAAGGCAACTAGTGGTGTTTCCTAATTTTACGTATAAAACTCTAAACAGTTTACGGTAGCACACAGAAAAATTTATCTGAAATTTTGTAATAGCTAAAATCATCACATTTCGAATCGATGCAAATTCTAGACTTAAATTACACTTCATGTTTAGTAATAGTTAAAAGGCATTGCAGATTCCAGACTAATGACACAAAGTTATGTTTTTGGCTAGTTTCTCATCAAATGTTTGATTCAATTTCCCCATGATAAAAATAGGTATTAACTCCAACAGGAAAATGGGCTGAAGGAAGTTTTATTCAAATTATTTGGGCCTACGGACGCGGCTCTTTTTTTTCATCTGAAGGAAGCGGTCGTTAAACTTTCGTTCCAAGGAAAAAGACTTAGCAACATTTAAATTTTTTCTTCTGTTTAATTTGGTTGCGATCTTCTTCATCACCGACTTCTCGATTCAAGACGACAATCACTCTAATTTTGTATTCGATTTCTCCATTGTCAATCGATTATCGTCTTCTTTCATTGCTACAGATCTCCATTGGCGATTTCTATTTTCATTAAACAATTAGGTAAATTCAGGTATGCTTCTTTGATTTCTTTCGAGTATTTCTGTTTTTTATTGCGTATAATTGTTGTCGATTAATAATCGATTTTTTGGTCATCTAGGTTATACAGCTTGTTCTTCTTCCAGTAATTGATATCGAATTTGGATTTATTTCAATGGAGAAGTAAGATTTTAATGTTTATTTTTGCATTTCTTCAACAATGTTTATTGTTTTATAGTTTGATGATGTTCCGTCGTTCTAGTGAATATTATATGTGGTTTGTTATTTTATGCTATGTTTATATAGCATTACTGCAGTATTCACATTTAAACTATAATCTTGCCAGTGATATGTTTATTTATCATACGGTTTTTTAGTTAATGTATTCTTGTTTAATCCAGCCGCAATATTGGTTCTATTTTGTTATGATATGTAAATTTAACATTTGCTGTTACTGTTTTATTCGTTTAAGTATTTTAATTGGATTTTTTTTGGCAGTTCTGATACTATCAATAATGAAGCAAATAGTTTGCTTGTTATCTTTGAATACAATGAGAATTGTTATTCTACTCGTCTGACCACGGCCTCTTCTTTATTTGGTGTTAAAAGTGAAATATGTGATGTTTGGCCACATCTTAATCGGTTTTCTATTGAGATTTCTTATGTTCTTGAGAATAAGACTATAGTTATTGACACTGATTCAGACTTGCTTAGCATTTTATGTCTACTAACTTTTAAGAAGAGTCAATATTTCAAGTTTACGGTTAAGGAGAATGTTGGTGTTATCGAATCTGATAGTAATGGCTGTGGTTTGGGTTCTGAAAGCATACAAAGCACTTCGATTGGTAGTAATTCTGGAACAAATTGCGAGTCACATGCCGATTCATCTCATTATTTGAAAGATATGTTAAAGAAAGGTTCTCAGAAAAATATTGCGGATTTTCTTGGTTTTTGTTTTAATGGAGCTGAGGATTTTAGAGAGTTTTTAATGGCGTATCAAATAAAATATGGTTATGCTTTGATTTTTGTTAGAAATGCTCCGGATAGAATTTCGGTAAATTGTTCTTGGATTAATGATGGTTGCAAGTTTTATGTTAATGCTTCTTCGGATCCGGGCTTGCTCTCTCGATTTTTTATTAGAACTTATAATTTTAATCATTCGTGTGGAGCGGGTCTTAGAGATGTTAATAAAGTAACTATTTCAAGTAGATTTGTTAAATCTTTGATTTTGGATCAAATTCGGGATGCTCCTATGAAGAAGTCAAAGGATATCATTGCGGAATTTAGAAGAGAGTATAATTTCAATTTATCATACTATTATGCTTATAGCGGAAAACAGTTAGCATTGAAAGAGATATATGGGGATGATGCGATGTCATATAATGATTTACGTTGGTATTCAGAGGCATTGCAACAGTATAATCCTGGTAGTTATGTATCTATGGATGTTGATTCTTCAACCAATCAGTTTGAGAGAATTTGTCTTGCTTTTGGTGCTTGCTTGCTTGGTTTTAAACACTGCAGACCATTAATATTTTTAGATGCTGCTCATTTGAAGGGAAGACCTGGAGTTTTGTTAGCTGCTACTTCTAAAAATGCTAATCAAGGTACGAGTTTAATTTTACTTTTGTTTTCTTTTTCTTGGTTCTTTTTATACCTATGATACATGAAACTATCATTTTTATGCACATTAACTAATTTTAATGCAACAATGCTTACACTAGATTTGTTTGCTTCATTTATCAATGGTTCCACTGGAAGTGTTTGTTGTATTAATGTTTAGACAGTAAGGTACTAAAAGACTAATATATAATATATGATATATTCATATATCATTTTGATTCTAATTCAATTGTGTTTGCCAGACATTACTATCATATTTCTGATGCTTAATGAGGCTCATGTATTTTTGTTGTGGAAGGTCATTAATTAATTATTTTGCAGGTTTCTTTCCTCTTGCTATGGGTATTGTTTCACATGAAAACGAATCTAACTGGTCTTGGTTTTTGTCCCATTTGAAAGAAATGCTAAATGAAGACCGATCTCTAGTTTTTATGTCTGATCGTCATTGGGGTCTCTTATTAGGTGTTCCTAAAGTATTTCCTTCTTCATATCATAGCTACTGTTTGCTTCACATGGAACAAAATATTGGTAGTGTTGTGAAGGCAGCTAAAGGTGATTCTTCTATTGTAGAGTTATTCAAACTTTGTGCTAGAGCTTCTAATATGTATGATTTTGAGCGATATCTTTCTAAATTTAAGAACATTGGGGGTATGGCTGCTGAAAATTTTCTACAAGATAAACCTTTTGATCACTGGGCAGATTTGTTTTTTCAAGGAAAGCGGTATGGTGAATATACTTCAAATGTTGCAGAAAGCTTCAACTCTTGGATTTTGGAAGATAGAGTAATGCCGATAACTTCTTGTTTGGATGGTATTCGAGTGAAAGTTATGGAGCAAATGGATAGGCGAAGGGAGGAATGTCGTTTGTGGACAACGACTCTTTGTCCTGTTATGGAGGAACGCTTGTCTAAGTTAGTCGATGTTGGTTTTGGCTGGGATGTTTACAAGTCTTCAGACTTTGTGTTCGAAGTAAAATCCCCTAAATCTCATTTTGTTGATCTCGAAAATCATTTATGTAGCTGTAATCAATGGAGAATTACCGGATTTCCATGTGCTCATGCAATCAAATGTATTAATAAGTCAAGGTTATCAGTTTACGACTATGTGGAGCACTACTTTACTGTTGACGCTTTTCGATCTTCATATGCTGAAGCCATTAATCCAATTCCTAATTTTGATAAGCCAGTTATTGCTGAAAATGATGTTATTATTAGGCCTCCTAAAGAAGTTCGCGGAGCTGGTAGACCTTCTACAAAGAGACGTGGTGGCTATGGCTATTCTCAGAATAAAAGAAATAAATGTAGCCAATGTAATTCTACAGGCCACAACAAAAGAAACTGTGAGGCTTCTTCTATACGTTGATGTTTAATACTGTTTTTTTCCACAATGACCCATTTTTATACTGTAATGATACATATAGTTATCATTTTTTTTATTATGCAATTCATATATGTAAACTGTTTGACTATATGACTATTATGATAATGTTGTTTGAGTGATTGATTTATGTTAGATTTGCTTTTGGCTTCTGTGTATGTTTAGTGGATGTATTATTGTTTGTCATTTAATAATGCTATCTGCAATTTTTTTTAATTTTAATGTTGCTTAGTTTCTGTATGCTGTTTATAATATTGTATGTTTGACAGTGATATGGCGATTTTGATTTTTGTTATACGTTTGTATTGCTATAATATTGTAGGATGGTTATAATTATGTATAATGGTTATATTACATAATGTTTATGATGCCATTTGTATTATCTTTGGTTATAACATTGTTCGTCAATTTCTGCTAATTATAATAGTGGTTGATGGTTATTTATGTTTAGCATGCATTTTGTCATTTTGTTAGTTAACAATATTATTTAAACAGACAATTTACGCTATCTGCATATAGCACTGTGCTTTTGAGAATAAGATAATTTATATTTTTTAATGTTTAAAGCTATTACAACTGTTATTGTACTAATTAATGTTTAGATTTCATCGACAGCAAAAAATAGAAAATATTTTTAAATAATGATAGTTTCATATATCATTTTGATATTCTGTAATGTTGGAAAACTTTTGAGACAACATCATATCATTTTGATATCATTACACGCAATTTAACAGCATCTTACTGCATGCAAAACAACAATATTGCAATTTGATGATGAAATGAAACATATCAAACTTTCAACGTTACCGTACTACAAATGATGTTATCAGCACATATTATTACAGACTAAACAGTTAGCATAAATCTATTGTGCTTTCTAGAAATATAGCAAGGAAACTTATAAGAAAATTACAAGTAAACTTCAATATATCAAATCTAATTGCAATTAAAAATCAATCTTTTTGCTCTGCTACTGGTTTCATTTGTTCCTTTTCCGCCGTTGTAGATGATTTGAAATACTGTATCCGCTTTGAGTCGGTCGATCTCTTCCTTTTCATACATCTGCGGAAGATTTCCACTGTCAAGCAATTTAATGTTTGTCATTACAAACCAAGCACAGTCATTCCTACAAATGGCAAGAAAAGCATTTAGTAACAATCAATTATTGAGCTTTTTTTAAGACAGTTTACAAAATAGTTGAGTGTTGCCGCGTGGATGGTTATGATATCACTGTTACAAAGGTATTACTTAATACTTTTCGTGTGCTTTATGTGAATGAAAACTGGAAACCACTAAATCTATATTTTAGGAATGACTAAATACTTACGAGGATGGTTCTTGCCGCGGGGATGGTTCTTGTATTAGTGTTTTTTTCCCGAAACTTTTATTCAAGATTCCCTTTTCCTGCCATTTTTTCTCAAATAGCCCTTCAATCTTCTTTCTCTGTATATGTAGAAAATAATTAAATTATGATAGCTGAATGTAGCATTATTTAGTTTTTGTCCATCAAGATACTAATTATTTTACCTGATCAATAGCGTGCCTGTAGCTTGGATTTGACATCCTTGTAGATCTAGTTAGAGGCTTATTTGAATCATAATGGGTCCATTGCATTGTGACATAGTTCAATTTCAAAAGCGTCCAATGGTTGATATGATGCAACGGAAAGAATATGTTGTCGGTATACTCATTCAGAACAATACTTTCTATCATAGGAAGAACTAGTTTGTGTATCACATTATCCAAATCATTGCTTATTGCATTCTGCATATTAATTTTTTTTAGCATAATTTTTAAAGAACTTAACCTTACTTTTAAAAAAGGTTTGCCTTACCGTCATTATAGTGGAGAAGGTATAGCTGTGCTCATACAACTCTTGGTTTTGAACATACCAGTCAATTATCTGATAGAATAAAGAAAATAATAAGCTGTGTTAGTAGCTTTATACAAAAATGATAAGTTTTATATCATTTACAAAATATTTGTCTATCTTTGTTTTCGTCTGTTCATTCAATATGAATATAAGCATAATACGTATGTTGCTAATTTTCCAGGTGTGGTAGTGGCATTATATCAAAATGATACATTTATGTATCATTTCAAATACACCTGTTTATTTTCAATTTTTCCTGTTAATCATATCCCAGCTATTATCATAGCATGCAAGGCTTTTTTTTTGCATGTACAGTTTATATATACTATGTATAGTTGAGGCTTTATATCAAAATGATAAGTTTATATATATCATTTTGAACATACGTGTACATTGTCTATTTTTCCATCCTATTAAATGTGAATATAAGTTATACACAAATAAAAAGAAAAATACCTGGCCATCTGTGTACAATTCCAGCAAAATAGATTCAAGCATAGATTTTACAATTGTAATCCCACCCCTTTTACCATCATCTGATATGAAAACCACCGAGCTGCATTTTACATAAACACAAAATAAGTTAGTAGGTATTATTTCGATGAAATTGTAATGAAAAACTATTAATGATAATATAATTACTTACTTCTCATTCTGATTTGTTTCAAAATACGAAAGAACTATGCTTTTCTTGCTTTCTTCAAGAAGATTTAGAAGCTTGCTTTTTTTGACTTTTAAACTAGTTTGATAGTTTTCTCTTTTTGGCAAGTATGCATCAACATCTACTAGTTTGACTGTATTGTCCGTACCGGTGTCATTTTCTTCATTGCTTTCTTCTTCAATGTTTTCTTCATCGCTTTCTTCTTCAATGTTTGATACATCTTTCAACTCGCTGTCAATTTCTTCTTCGATACTAATTTTATTTTCATCTTCCTTTTCCAGATCGGTTTTTTCTACATTTTCTTCATGTTCATTTTTCCTTTCATCAACTTTTCCCTCAGCTTCTGATTTCTTTCGAGCAGCCCTTGTTGTCACCCTATTAACCAATGAGCTTGGGGCTATTTCTATTTTTGACTTTAATTTTTCCTTCTCTCTCCTTTCTGCTTCTTTCCTTTTTTCCTGTAGAATTAGCATTTGTTGTGTGATTTTCAGATCAAATGTGGGACCTTCGAAATCAATTTCATTTTGCTTATTTACATTTTTGCTTTCATCTCCTTCTTCTGTGCTGCTGGTTGTTTTTGATTTCAATTTCTCAATTTCTTTTTTCAATCCTACAATCAACTCTTTCTCTTTTATTCTTTCAGCTCTTTCATTTTTCAGCTCTTCTTCAGTTTTTCTTAGTTTACTTTCCAGTTGTTGTATATACTGCTGAAGAGAGGCAATTTGATTATTATCATCATCATTTTCCATTTCAGATCTGTGTGGAGCATGTTGAACTTGCAATTTTTCTTGTTGCAGTAAAGTCATCTCATTTTCAGTAATTTGTCTCAAGTTCTCAAAAATCTGTTCAAAAACAATAATAAAGTATCTAAATGATTAAATATAAATTTACAGGACAAAAATGTAAATTGAATATTACCTTTTCATCATCCATTCTGGTTAATGTATCATTTGTGACATTGTTCTTCAGACAGCTTATATCCCATTTCACAAACCTTGGGAAATTATTGTTGCATTTTGCCTTTTCTTCAATTAAATTAACATGTTCGCAAAGAAAATACTGCAAAAGTAAAAATAAAAGCATTTGAGAAAATTATATGTTTGGGTATGCAGGAAAATAAAATATGCAGTGTAACTGTGAAAGTTAATTAAATGCTATTTTCAACTATCATTTTAATTTACAAACAAAAAGGTATGTGTTATATAATAAGGTAGAAGATAGAAATTTTATATCTATGTTAATAAACCAATTGTAGCTAAAAACAGAAGGTTATATAAAATGATATGTGAAATTATCATTACATATTTCAATGTAACATCTGAACAAAAACATTGACAGAAAAAGCAAATTCTGATGTTTAATTAACAAAATTTAAAACCTTTGAAAAAAAGAAGCTTTCAATGATCAAAGTTGAGTTAAAAAGTAACATAAAATAATGATATGTAGAACTATCATTTCAATGTAACTGGTTTAAGTGTACTTAGAGAAGCAATTAAGTTAATAACATAGGGTGTTGCCTGAATAATGCATTAATAAAAAAGGGTATCTCTTACCAAAATTAGCATGGAACATCCGGACATTTGACGTGGCTTGGACTTGAACACTTTTAGTGAACGTAACAGTGAACATTGTATTGTTAATGGCCATGATACATCAAACATTTTTTCTTCATCAATTAAGTACTGTAGATAACCCCAAGGTAAATACATTTGGTTATCTGGAAAAAAGAAAGTTATCATTGCTAGAATTATTATTAGTTTTGGTAAATCAGTTTGATATTGATAATTTTCATTTTCAAAAACAAAGTTAATTCTAGCAATGGTATGTATTTTAGTAATATGATCAACTATTCCAAAATTCCTTACAACAAATTCTTTACAGTAGTCAGATAGGTGTTGAAAAGAAGATTTTGGTAGAGGAAATAAGTTTTTTCCATGTATTGGCAAACCAAACAGCAATGCAATATCTTCAGTCATAATTTTTAAACTTTTTTTCCCAATTTTGAAATCTTCATTCTCATCAGAAAATGTACTAATAAGAATATCCACAGTCAAAGTTGATTTTCTACATTCTTTCAAAGTTACATAACCTTCATATATAGAAAAAATGAACTGATGAAATGGTGTTTGTTTAATGAAATCTAATTGATCTGCTGTAAAACCTTTGCCTTTTTTAATTTTTTCCATTGTTTTGATCATGGCCATTAAACTACAACGATACTGATTTGTATCAACTTCTTTCTTTTTCTTTGTCCTTTCTCTTTTTTTTGTATTTTTAGCTGCAGTATTCTGTGCATACACAAATGTTTAAATGTTAATATAACATCACAAATTCAGCATAATAGACAAATTCACCAAAACATTATAAATGATATATAAAACTATCATTTTAATACTATTAAAAGTAACAGTAAATAACATATTGTTATTGATACCAGTAAGTAACAATAAAACAAGAGTAAGTAACAGTATGATAACTGTAAATTGTTAGTGAACATGGATAAAAATGATATATTAAGCTATCATAATTAACATTATCAATATTCTAAGCAATTTAAGAATAAAATGTCATATGAAATTATCATTACTTATAGGACAATCATGTTACTAGAAATGGTACCATTACAAAAATGCTATATGGAACTGTCATTTTATTTATATCTTAATTCATCCGAAATCACAATTACTAAAAATGCTATATGGAACTGTCATTACTTATAGGACATCAAGCCTTTATTTCACGTTTAAACCAATTCAATGACTAAAAATACATGGCACACACAACAACAGTAATAACAAGGCAAAACTAAGTTAAAAAAAAGGTCAAAACCAAAGGATAAAAATGATATATTAAGCTATCATAATTAACATTATCAATATTCTAAGCAATTTAAGAATAAAATGTCATATGAAATTATCATTACTTATAGGACAATCATGTTACTAGAAATGGTACCATTACAAAAATGCTATATGGAACTGTCATTTTATTTATATCTTAATTCATCCGAAATCACAATTACTAAAAATGCTATATGGAACTGTCATTACTTATAGGACATCAAGCCTTTATTTCACGTTTAAACCAATTCAATGACTAAAAATACATGGCACACACAACAACAGTAATAACAAGGCAAAACTAAGTTAAAAAAAAGGTCAAAACCAAAGGATAAAAATGATATATTAAGCTATCATAATTAACATTATCAATATTCTAAGCAATTTAAGAATAAAATGTCATATGAAATTATCATTACTTATAGGACAATCATGTTACTAGAAATGGTACCATTACAAAAATGCTATATGGAACTGTCATTTTATTTATATCTTAATTCATCCGAAATCACAATTACTAAAAATGCTATATGGAACTGTCATTACTTATAGGACATCAAGCCTTTATTTCACGTTTAAACCAATTCAATGACTAAAAATACATGGCACACACAACAACAGTAATAACAAGGCAAAACTAAGTTAAAAAAAGGTCAAAACCAAAGGATAAAAATGATATATTAAGCTATCATAATTAACATTATCAATATTCTAAGCAATTTAAGAATAAAATGTCATATGAAATTATCATTACTTATAGGACAATCATGTTACTAGAAATGGTACCATTACAAAAATGCTATATGGAACTGTCATTTTATTTATATCTTAATTCATCCGAAATCACAATTACTAAAAATGCTATATGGAACTGTCATTACTTATAGGACATCAAGCCTTTATTTCACGTTTAAACCAATTCAATGACTAAAAATACATGGCACACACAACAACAGTAATAACAAGGCAAAACTAAGTTAAAAAAAAGGTCAAAACCAAAGGATAAAAATGATATATTAAGCTATCATAATTAACATTATCAATATTCTAAGCAATTTAAGAATAAAATGTCATATGAAATTATCATTACTTATAGGACAATCATGTTACTAGAAATGGTACCATTACAAAAATGCTATATGGAACTGTCATTTTATTTATATCTTAATTCATCCGAAATCACAATTACTAAAAATGCTATATGGAACTGTCATTACTTATAGGACATCAAGCCTTTATTTCACGTTTAAACCAATTCAATGACTAAAAATACATGGCACACACAACAACAGTAATAACAAGGCAAAACTAAGTTAAAAAAAAGGTCAAAACCAAAGATCGTGCAAACCATTCCTCTATAACTATCTTCTTTCACAAATCTTAATCATGCATTAGATAACAAATTAAAATGCAAAGTGATATCTATAACTATCATTATATTTTGTTTGAATGCAAAATGATATGCTAAAAGGCAAAGTGATATCTATAACTATCATTATATTTTGCTGGAATGCAAAATGATATGGTAAAAGGCAAAGTGATATCTATAACTATCATTATATTTTGCTGGAATGTAAAATGATATGCTAAAAGGCAAAGTGATATCTATCTATAACTATCATTATATTTCACTGGAATGCAAAATGATATGCTAAAAGGCAAAGTGATATCTATAACTATCATTATGTTTTGCTGGAATGTAAAATGATATGCTAAGAGGCAAAGTGATATCTATAACTATCATTATATTTCGCTGGAATGCAAAATGATATGCTAAGGGGCAAAGTGATATCTATAACAATCATTATATTTCACTGGAATGCAAAATGATATGCTAAGAGGCAAAGTGATATCTATAACCATCATTATATTTCGCTGGAATGCAAAATGATATGCTAAGAGGTAAAGTGATATCTATAAATATCATTATATTTCGCTGGAATGCAAAATGATATGCTAAGGGGCAAAGTGATATTTATAACTATCATTATATTTTGCTGGAATGCCAAATGATATGCTAAGAGGCAAAGTGATATCTATAACCATCATTATATTTCGCTGGAATGCAAAATGATATGCTAAGAGGTAAAGTGATATCTATAAATATCATTATATTTCGCTGGAATGCAAAATGATATGCTAAGGGGCAAAGTGATATTTATAACTATCATTATATTTTGCTGGAATGCCAAATGATATGCTAAGAGGCAAAGTGATATCTATAACTATCATTATATTTCGCTGGAATGCAAAATGATATGCTAAGAGGCAAAGTGATATCTATAACTATCATTATATTTTGCTGGAATGCAAAATGACATGCTAAGAGGCAAAGTGATATCTATAACCATCATTATATTTCGCTGGAATGCAAAATGACATTATATTTCACTGGAATGCAAGATGACATGCTAAGAGGCAAAGTGATATCTATAACCATCATTATATTTTGCTGAAATGCAAAATGACATGCAAAAAGGTAAAGTGATATCTATAACCATCATTATATTTTTCTGGAATGCAAAATGATATGCTAAAAGGTAAAGTGATATCTATAACTATCATTATATTTTATTGGAATGCAAAATGACATGCTAAGAGGCAAACTGATATCTATAACCATCATTACATTTCGCTGGAATGCAAAATGATATGCTAAGAGGCAAAGTGATATCTATAACTATCATTATATTTTGTAATTCATGTATCAGGATTTTCTCGTTCTCATTTAGACGAAACATACAAAATTTCAACAAAATCTAATACCTTCAAAACCCTAGGACGCTTCCTTGAACGCACAGTACCTTCTTCATCGCCGATTTGCAGTGCGAGTTGTTTAACTGCTCTTGATTTTGCAACTCTACCCTTTGATTTCCCACTTTTAGGAGATTTTTCCTTCGATTGAGGAGTTGATGATGCACGATTCGGGGATCTTGCCTTGAATACCCAATCGCCTATCGGTAAATTAGAAGTTGAAGTTGAAGAATCTGTTTCAGTTGTCGACATTACTGATTTTAGGGATTGATTTTTTTTTGATCGAATATACTGATGATTTTTTGATCGAGACAAAACCCTAGAACGAATGAAAAGAGGAACGGTTTGTTAGTGGGGTTAGTGGGGTGAAGCGCGCGTCCTTCAAACCAAAAATAAAAAGTTCCGTCCGTAATTTAAAATGCGGGTCTAAGTTTTTCCTTTAAACTAAAACGCTGTAACTCCAAACTATTTGCAGTAAGTAATTTAATTAGTGTACTTAACTATCATGAAAATAAATATTAAAAAACTGTTGTTCTGCGTAATCTTAAAAATTCATCAAAGTATGGCATTAAATGCATTTATATTGGCTTCCTTATATAACCACATGTATTCTATGTCTGTCCCTTACTAATCCTACAGTTCCTAATTCCAAGACTTTTTTACAAGTCATAAAAGTCCACAATCATTTACCTTATATGTTGTTTGCTTACTAAAGCAAAGATCACAACAAATATAGTAATATATAGCCATGTGCAACATCAAATTTAAACAAAAGCATATAAGCAATTTATATTTATTGGATGTTGAGTATACTTGCAGTGTTCCTTACTAGCTTCAAATTCAATTGTGTATAATATAAATACACTTCATATCATCACCAAAAGCAAGTAAAAATCCTTCCAAATCATCACAAAGCTAATAGCCACCTATATTTGCTCTTAGGTTTGACATGTTCTGACCCTCTTTCACTTTGAATTAGCATATTAAACTTTAACAATTTATTGAAGTTGGTATGAAGGGGTTTATTCAAAATGTGGGAGGATTTAGAGAATATTTTGTGAAGAATTCTAGACGTGGAATAACTAGTTTTGTGTTAAAGAACAGAATGAACAAAGCCACTTCGCTTCAAATAGGTATATAACAAATCTACTCTTTAAATTATCAAAAGTGGTAGACACAAAGGTCGTTCATTATTTAAATATCATCCATCTAAAAGAAAGATGAGACTATTTAGCTCAATAAAATGAAAGTTAAAGTCTTTATAAGTGAATTTACGATTTCAGGCTTATAGAACAAAACAAATAAATCCACTCACTCCTTACTAATTTTCACATAAAATACTCCTAGATTTATTAGAAATGATCAAGCTAAAAATGGTTCCTTTTCGAATCATCTTTCCAACAAAATAAGAATTAATAAATTTTGATTAAAGAGTTAAAAGTTATGTATTAAATATTGAAGGTATGCATTTGTAGAAATTAAAAGCTTTGCAAGAAAATAACATCATTTAAGTGGTATAAACAAAAGTTCCTACTTTCTGAGGTATCTTCCCTAAAAAAAAAATCATCTAATTTGGATTAATGGTTTCATCGATAAGGCCGAACGAAGTAGGAAGACATTCTTACTGTAAAAGTTATATGTATGTATATACGTATAAAATAGGAATTTGAAGATTTGTATACATATAAAAAGATTATATGTGAATATAATATTTAAAATAAATCAAAGAAAATATAACGGGATACTAATCAAACGTTTAAAATCAAAAACGTCAAAACGGTAAACATCTGCCCAGAAAAGGCACGCGGGACCCAGTTGGTCGACCCCAACATAGGGTGTCGACCCTAGGGTCGACACAAATAGAGGGGGGTCGACCTCGGGGTCGACCCACCCCAGATCTGGCTAGATTCATCAATGAATCTAGACTGTTTTCTTAACTAAGTTCATTGCTGACTCAGCGCTGCGTGTACGATAAGATCCTGTACACCTATAAATAGGCCAGCAGAGCCTAGCCTAAATCACACATTTTCTGAGAAGCCGCCTAAGCTCTGCCGTTCTTCTTTCTCCTCAAATCTCTTCAAAAAAGTAGAATAATTAGTTTAGGAAAATTCTAATTCAAGATCTGAAGGAAAAGAATGTATATTAATAAAGAAGGGGCTCATAATTCTATTCGGAGCAAGGTAAATTCTTGGATCTAGTCAATTTAATTTTCTCCTCTTTCTTCCCCTTTTTCTTTTAGTTAATAAATGTGGATCCATGGTTGCTTAGGTTCTAAATTCGGTTAGGAGAACCATGGAATGCTAAATCTGGCCCAGATTCATGATTTGGAAAGTAATTAGGTGAGTGGATTTAAAATATACCTTTTTGATAACGGTATATTTATCGTTTGACATTCCCCGTTTATATGCAATGTAAATATGCTAAAATGATTAATATGTTGAAATGTTACTAAGTTGAAATGTTAATTTGATATGTTTAAGCATTAATATGTTGAAATGTTAATATGTTAAAATGTTAATAGGTTGAAATGTTAATATGTTGAAATGTATAAACCAGTTAAAATATATGGAAACGACTCATATACATACATGTTAATCTATGACATATTTTGTACTTGATCCCTTAACTGTAGAATTGAGATAATTACATGTCAATTTGTTAGAATGGAATAATTACATGATTCGATGATTACATGTTATTATAAAATGAAGTTAATTACATGCTAGGAAGAACATGCGACATGATAACCAAATAACGACTTAATATGATATTAAGCCTGACATTTAAAAATAGATTATAATAAAATTTGGACAGAATGGATATGCCTAAATTTACAGTTAGTAGAAAACTGTAACTGGACTTAGACACGAGATTAAATTCACCTTGTGGTAGAAGTCTGCCCGGAACCACCCGACAAATCCAGCATCCACAGGTTGTTAATTTAATGTGAGGGTCCTAGTGCATAAATATACGTGTAACTGTGCTAAGACACGAGGCTAAGTCAACTTGTGGTAGAAGTCTGCCCGGAGCCGCCCCGCAAATCCAGCATCCACAAGTGGTAAGCTTAATGTGAGAGGTCTAATCCATAAACATGCATATAAATATATATAAATAACAGGATATATATAATGGCTTTAGTTGTAATTAATGGAAATTAATGGAATTGAATGAAAGTTACAACAGTAAAAGAAGTGGAATGAACGAGGAATGAATTACATTAATGAGAAAATTATATGATAGGTAGGCTTGTCCTAAGGACAAGTGGAAATAACACAAGTTATAATAAATGGAAAGGAAACTTATTAATAAACATTAGTTAAGAAAACTAAGTTAATAAGTAAATAACGAAAAGCTGTAGTGACAGTGTAAGATGGAATTATGGTTAAATAAGAAAGAACGAGGTGAATATATAGGATGCAATAAGTTATATTTAATCAAAGATAATAAGTGACATGTTAAATAGAAAATTTGTGAATTGAGATAACTTATGTAATGAGATAAGTTGTACTCAATCATAAATAAAGTAATTTGTAAATTGGGAAATTGAAACCTGTTGTTTGTAATAAGTAGAGGAAAGGGGGGAACTTATGAAATGCAGTAAGTTGTACTTAATTATGAATTAAGTGATTTACAAATATGAGAATCTGAATCCTGCTAACAAGAAGAACATGTTATTTGTAAACTTGAGAATCTGAAATCTACTGATAAGAATAACATGTTAAAGGCTTATTAATGAACTTAAATGGATTAAGTTGTAACTGAAATTAATAAGCAAGAGGAACTTGGTAACTTGAATAAGAAGTCAATATAACTAGGAATAACCAAGTTGAATGGAAATATGAAAGGGAAGAGCAGACTTGTAATTAATGGTTAGACACAGGGTCCAATAACACGTTAACCTAATGAGCTTGGACCAGTCCGCACGTCTGAAGGTGAATAACTCAACGGGGTAGATCATCATGGTGTCATGGGACATAATGCGAACGCACGTCCATTTGATTATTCTTTCTATTCTGCCTGTTGTTATGCTGATATTATGTTGGCTCCGAAGGACTGGAAGGGGAAGCACATGGCTTTCTGGGATGTGGAGGTTACTCCTGGTAGTCCTCTGTGCTGTGACAGCATTCGACTGTACTCACAGAGGTTAGGTCTGCGCGTTTTTACCCAGTCTGTATGCCTTGATTGCCACGATAGTGGGCAATCAAAAGACCGTTGGGTGGCATAGGTGATTCGACGATCCTATTGCCATGTGACTGTGCTAGGTTACGACCATTCTATTACCGGTGGGTCTAACCATTTGTTGATGTCAAGTCATTGTGTACCTACCACTGACAGTCAGCTTGATACGTGATGCGTGATGTAGAAAGACGGAGAGCTAAACCAAAAGACCATAGACCTTTTGCTATCAAGGCTATGTGTGAGGAATAGGACAATTAGGATTTGTTGTTTTCTCTTGGGGCAGGTCACTAGTTCTCAATTCTGTTTATCTTTCACTAGTTGAGGGAGGGGTCATGTAACGACCCGCATTATACGCATTATAGGATCGTAGAATATTTATTTCTTTCACATACGGAGTCGTATGGTCATGTAACTTTGGGAGACTACTATTGGGGTCATTTCCCATGTTCATGATTTTTGCCGATTCTTAAATGATCATTTTGCCCCTGGCAGATCTTGTTCTGGCCATAACTTTTGAAAGGAAAGGAGTTTTGACCTAAAATCACTTCCATTGAATCCGAATGATGGTTTACAATTCCATAGAGTTGTCACATTAGCCAAACGGACTCACCGTTTGGGAGATATGGCTGAAACAAGTTTCAGATGGTGAAAAACTGCTTAACCGGGCCAAATGAGGTGATTAATAAATGGGCCCATAACCCATTTCGGGATTAGGGTTATGGAGAGGCTGAAATGAGTTAGGTTTTCATTTCATTTCAGTTTTCTAGCCGCCACTTACCTCCTAAGAACCCTAATAATGGCCTCCAACCTTTAAAACATCCCTAGTTCACTTTCTAATCAATGATTAAGCTTAACAACATCAGATCAAAGAGGATTAGCACCAAAGCAAGGTTAGAGCTGCTGTTAGACATCAATATTCATGCCAAACAGAGATTCATTTCAGATTTGGTATTTTATTTGTGGCCAAGGTGAGTGATTTGCATAGTTTTGCACTAATTACGGTTAATTAAGGGTAATTAGTGAAGATTAATGAAATTAGACATGATAAAAATTTGGAAAAATATTTATAAATTTCGAAATAATGTTTTAGACCATTGTTAGAAATTTGGTTTGATTTGGGAAAGTTTTGCTAATCATATCACTAGTTTTGCTTAAACATGCTTAAGGGAAATTATGGGATTTTGGGTATATTTGATCCATTTTACATGCTATGATTGTTGCTTTTCTGTTTGTGGATGATTATACATATTGCTATGACTGTATGGTATGCTTTGTGATTGCCTAGAAGTGTTAGATTGGTCGAAAACGCCGTCGTATGGCGTAAAACAGCCACTGGAAAAGTTGCAGGAAAATGTGCAGGGTTTAGGATCGGATCGGGATAAGAGGCTCAGATCGGATGGTGAACTGGGCAGAGAAACCGAACCAGATTGGAACTTCGCACTAAAGGAGACTTGGCGAGAAGGAAGGCCATTAGCTTAGAGTTGGAGTTGGACAGGGGATCGGATCGGAGAGACCAAAAGGGGATCGGATCGGGCGGATGGAGAAGGATGGGATCGGATCGGGATACCTAGAAGGGAGCAACCACCGAACCTAACAGAGGATAGGCACTATACTTCCGAACCGAGCCAGGCAAGTGTGAGTGGACCGAACCGAGGAGGGATGGAGCACTGATCATGGCATGGAATAGGACCACCGAACCGAACCGGGTTGGGACCACCGAACCGAACCGGGTTGGGACCACCGAACCGAACCCGATGCATACTTTTACTTCATCATGATGACTTCTTTTGAAGACCAACTCCAATTCGACCAAAACCCGGGATGCAAAGGAAGTCCAAATAGTAAGTAGAGCTCAGGATCCAGTTGGGAACCAACGAGTTAGCTTCATGAGTTAGGCTTTGCTGCGGGACGTGTGCTAAGGGGTTGTCGACGTCTATAACTTTGGATCACTATGTGTAGGGAGTACGTGAACGGATTCAGGCCACATTGGCCTAGGTACGACTAAAGAGCTATAGACCAATGAAGTGTGGTCATTTGTAAAGATTTGGTCATGACTCCATGTGGTGAGCTTGGTAGTAGCAGTAGTTGTACAGGTCGAACTCCGTCACTACTTTGATGGGTCTAGTGATCAACGTGGTGGATATCGTATGCTTTACGCACTGGGTGAGAGATGTGAGGATGGTTGCTATGTTTGATTTGTTTGCCATCATTATGACATGCACACCCCCCACCCCCGTTATCTTCACACCATCTGTTCAGTGGTACCTTGGAGCATTGTACGGTATGTAGTACCAACTCTTTGGTTGCAGGTCCAGGTTCAGGTATGGTTTAGTATACCTATTATTTTTCTGTTTAGCTGCTTATCGCTCATACCAGATTTTTTGTCTGACCCAGAGTTTTATGTCCCTTCTTATTACTTTGGGTGCTCTCATGAGCAGACTAGAGACGGGTTAGCTGGTGATGCAGGAGTAGCTGTACAGGAGACGAGCAGAAGGCTTCCACGTATGATACATATATAGATATTCTCCCTGTGTCACTACTGGTCACTACTTTCGGCATTAGTAGTGCACTCTTCCTTTTTTTGTTTAGAGACAGTAATTTGAAAAGTTGTAATAAGATGCATTTAGACTTCCGCTACTCTTATGTTGATGTTGGTTTTAGTTATCAGCTTATGCACTGTCTCGCATGTTTTATGTCAAGTAGATTATTATTATATTTTGTTCCATGTGCTGTGAGACATTCTACAGGTTTTTGATTAGTTCATTCTCTTCTTTCCTTTCTTTGGCGACCGTTCCGTGCTAGTTGGGCATGTGTACAGCGCACTTTCGGAGGAAATGCCGGCTGGTGTGGGGAGGGCCGTCACACTTGGTATGAGAGTTCTAGGTTGCGTAGTTAACCTAGGGAAGTCATCAGGGAGAGATAGTATACGTATATGAGAGCGCGTATTTGTGATTATTTTGGTTTTCAAAAGCTATATATATACTATTAGTATAGCTAAGGTTGAAGTCGCACTGCACTAGCACCACTATGGAGATGGTTAATCGTTTTCTCTTTACAGATTGAACGATGAGCCGATACGCAAGAGGTGCCGGTAGAGGAGCCAATAATGGGAATGCTGTTGACATGAGGACGATGTTTACTGACCTCATGAGAGAGGTGCTTAGGGATGTGCAAAGGGAAACTCCCGATAATATGGTGGTAGTCCAATAGTGCAGGCGCCTAGGGCCAATTTCGCCAAGCTGATTAAGGATTATACTAGTCTTGGGGGGAAGCCGTTCCACGGAACGGAGTCGGCTACGGATGTTCAGGATTGGTTGGATAGCTGTGTGTGTATCTTCGAAGATTTGGGTATCGAGGATGCGATGAAAAGAAGGTTAGCATCCCGTCAGCTGCAAGGACGGGCAATGAATTGGTGGAATGCTATAAAGGCAGTTTCTCCCGAGGATCAGATTACTTGGGACCAGTTTAAGGCTCGCTTTAGCGATAAGTTCATTCCAGCTGCTCAAAAGTCAGTGTTGTTTAAGAAATTCTTAGAGCTCAAGTAGAATGGCAGAGCTGTCTCGGAGTATAATGCAGAATTCGATACTTTATCGATGTATGGACTATCTCTTATTGATACTACCGAGAAAAAGAATGAGAAGTTCATAACTGGCTTGGATGGATACTTGGGGGAAAGGCTTATTAACCACAACGATGACATGTTTGAGTCAATTGTGAGAAAAGCATTGAGGTCCGAGAGTCTTTATCCTAAGTCGAAGAATGAGGTTGCATCTGCAGAGGAGCCAAAACCACAAGCAAGTGGTGGAGGCAAGAGTGGTCCTCAGAATAAGAGGAAGCAGAACCAAAATAAGGATGGCCAGAAAAAGAATATGAAAGACGTTGAGTGCTTCAGCTGTGGTTAGAAGGGCCATTATGCTAGTAATTGTCGGGCCAAGCCAACGGATAGGAAGTGCTTCAATTGCGGCCAAGTGGGACATCACAAGGACAAGTGTCTGCAACCCCCTAAAGAAAAGCAGGTGGTGAAGGCATATGCCCTTAATGCTACTCCTTCTTCGTCGAATGCCCCAACTGCGGCGGAGAAAGGAAAGAATGTTGTTGTTCAAGGTATGCTTTCTGTTTATGATGTTCCTGTTAGAGTTTTATTTGATACCGGGGTTTCCTGTTCTTTCATATCTAGTGACCTGGTAGATAGGTTGGGATTGGAGCCCGAGATTGTCGATAGACCTTTAGTAGTGACGAACCCGATTGGTGGTTCGACTAACCTTAGCATGATTTGTCGTAATGTGGTCTTATCGAGTCATGGATGCATGTTTGTTTGTGATTGCTTTGTTTTGGGCTTTACTTGGTTTGGAATTATTTTGGGAGTCAATTTGCTCCAAAGATACGGGGTGGTGGTAGACTGTGAGGGCTTTTTGGTGACAGCTAGAGCGGATGATGGGCAGTGGGTAGTGTTTGATGGTATACCCAGTGATGGGGTAATGGCTAGTTTTCTAAATTCCCTCGACATCCCACATAGTGAGTTGTCAGGTTTACCCGTGGTTGGCTAGTATCCGGACGTCTTCGAGGAAGTGACCGGGCTTCCACCACACCGAGAGATTGAGTTTCGTATTGATTTAGTGAAAGATGCTAGACCTATAGTGATGCCACTTTGTCGTATGGCACCAAGGGAGCAGCGAGAGCTCGGTGTGCAAGTCAGCGATCTTTTGAAGAAGGGATTTATCAGAAGGAGTGTTTCTGAATGGGGAGCATTAGTTGTGTTTGCTACCGAGGCGGATGGTTCCCTTCGTTTGTGTGTAGATTACAACGAGTTGAATAAAGTAACGAGGAAGAATAAGTATCCTCTACCGCGGATAGATGATTTGTTTGATCAGTTGAGTATCGCGAGAGTATTCTCTCAGTTGGATCTTGCGACAGGTTTTCATCAGCTTAGAGTGGAAACTGAGAGTATAGCTAAAATGGCATTTCGGACGCCGTCTGGATTTTATGATTGGTTGGTCATGCCATTCGGGCTGTCCAATGCCCCAGCATACTTTGTGGATTTTATGAATAGGGTATTCAGAGATCAGTTGAATAAGTTTGTCCTTGTGTTCGTGGATGATATTTTGGTCTATTCGAGGACAGAGGAAGAACAAAAGGAACATTTAAGAATAGCGATGGAGGTGTTGAGAAAACACCAATTGAAAGCAAAGTTTTCTATGTGTCACTTCTGGAGGAGGGAAGTGAGATTCTTGGGCCATGTTGTTTCAGAGAATGGCATTGCCGTGGATCCTGCGAAGGTGGCTACGGTACAAGATTGGTTTATGCCCAAGAATGCAACGGACATAAGAAGTTTCTTGGGGTTAGCAGGATATTATCGTAATTTTATCCAAGACTTCTCCAAGATAGAAGCACCGTTGACTCGGTTGACTAAGAAGAATCAAGCTTTCGTCTGGGATGAAAAGTGCGAGAATGCATTCAAGAGCCTAAAGGAAAAGTTGACATGTGCATCAGTGTTAGTCATTCCTCAGGGGAATGCAGAAATGACGGTATATACGGATGCATGTTGTACCGGACTAGGTGCAGTATTGATGCAAGGAGGTAGGGTTGTAGCTTATGCAAGTCGGCAACCGAAACCGCATGAGAAAAGATACCCTACCCATGATTTGGAATTGGCAGCGATCGTGTTTGCACTGAAGATGTGGAGGCATTATCTCTTGGGAGAAAGATTCGAGTTGTTTACCGATCATAAATCGTTAAAGTATCTCTTCTCTTAGAAAGATCTAAATCTCCGACGGCAAAGATGGTTAGAATTCTTAGCTTCCTATGATTTCGACATCGCATATACACCAGGAAAGGGAAATGCGGTAGCTGATGCATTAAGTAGAAGACATGCCAGTTTAGGGGCCATGTTTCTTGAATGGAAGCAACTGGAGTACATCGCTGGGTATTATTTCAGACCAAAGTGCGAGTTGGATCCAAAAATGTTAGCAAGTTTGACAATCAGACCCACTTTGATTGCACGGATTGGTTCCAGTCAGAGGGATGATCCTAACCTATTGAAAATCATCTCGAAGTTAGAGATGGGAATCAACGAAGAGATGAATAAGTATGGGCTTGATCGAGATGGATGGCTTAGGAAGAATGGAAGACTAGTTGTACCTAATGTCAATGGATTGATAGATGAAGTGCTAAGAGAATGCCATCACTCAAAACCAACTATACACCCCGGTGGTAACAAGATGTACCGAGACATGAAGCAGACCTACTACTGGGAAGGGAAGAAAAGAGACATTGGGAAGTTTATATCCAAATGCATGAACTGCCAGCTATTTAAAGCTGAGCAAAAGAAGCCTAGTGGTTTGTCACAACTATTAGAAATTCCATAATGGAAATGGGAAAATGTGTCAATGGATTTCATTGATGGATTACCAAAGACTATGTAACGACAATGGATATCGCTCGGACCTAATCGATCGCCAAATCGACCAAGACCGTTAGAATCCCGCATACGCTAACTCTGGGTGTACAACATATCAGAACAAATAACAGAAGACTTTTATAAACATCATAATAATGTTACATCAGAGTACATAGTACGTCGAAATATAACAATACAGCGGAAGATGATTTTACAATAAATGCACGGCGGAAATATAAAATAACACAGCGGAAGACGATGAATGCACTGGACACAGCTTTAAGCTTCAATCTAGAATCCTGCTCAAAATAAGTATCTGCAAAACAAACTACTCGACTGCCCTTGTGGAAAATAGAGCACCCGAGTTTGCAAGGGAAAAGAAAACTACAGGTCAGTCATGGGACTGGTGTGAGAAACTCTAAATAGTTATAATTAACTTATTTAATAATATGGCATATCACGGGACCACGCCGCTAATGCGGAACGGGTTTACCCCCATGAATGGCAGTGTATAAACAACAATCAATATAGATATATGGATCTACTATGCATCAATCAACATGCAATATCCCAATCTACCCATTTAGATTAATCACCACATGTAGATTTTCTAAATCCAATTCAATTTACAGAAATTATTCCTTTGGATTTTATTCCCGATTTCTTATTTCAAATCATTTGAAATACATATCTAACTTTCCATATCAAAGTAGATTTCACTTCGGGATCTCAAATCAAATCGTTTGGAAATATGAATTCGAAAACATAACAATGCATACAAACAAGTATGCAACCAAATATCGTGCTCCCCATCGACAAGGCAAAGGGTACGCACCTAGCAACTCGATATATATAAATGTGCACCTACCCCACATAGGAGCAGGCTACACCGACGATGCAACTCCCACACATGGAGAGCATACACTGCCCTCTCACCCATACTTTTAGTCTCAGGGTTAGCCGAATCTTTAGCCACATACTAAATCATTTCATATCCCGAAGTAGGGAAAATCAATTCACAACATAATAATCACAAGTACTTTCAAAATATTGTACTTCACATCAGTAATTCACACATATGATCAGTCACTATTAATCACATAACCTTTGAGCTCGTATGTCTCAAAGAAGGGTGTTAAGCAAGAGAATAAATTCTCCGCCACCAAACAGATACATCATTAATAGCAGCTAATCGAATATGTGATGAACCACAATGTAACACATAATACATTTCAAAATCTCTTCGATAATATCGGGTTTAGGCCTCGAAATCCTTTCTGTTTTATAAAACATTTTTATAAAACATTCCCTATCCAAAATCGGGTGTACATTTCTTTTCACTTAAGAAAAATATATCATTTCACAATCATTCATTAAATTTGAAATGAACACAACATCGCTAAACACCTCCTCATCAAATCGTGAAGTGTTTCACAAGGTGTTAGCACACAGATATTCATACCCAACCCAATGCTAACTGTAAAAGCATATTTTGCTCATAAACTGGTCGAGCACCATCCAAACAATCAATCAGTCACAATCAATATCAACAACCAAGTATACTTGGTTTACACCACATCTCATATTTTGGTAAATTTAATTACCATTCATTCATTCAGATATAATTAAAGATTTATTCAAACTCCAATTGGTTCCATCTCTAAAATCATTTCATATTGATTGTTCTACTTTTTGGAAATTAATCCTGCTTTTACTCGGGTTAAAGAACTAATGTCATTTAAACACAGTTCACGACAAACCCCAAATCCAATTTGATATTAAACACAAGGCTCTGAATAGAAAATTGTATAAGCTTATATTCAACATCAAATTCTGAAACCAACAAATATCGTATTGGAAATAACGATATTAATATATCTTTCAAATTTCCACAACCATATTGTATAATCATGAAATCCAACATCGAAGTATTCCGAAGATAATTTCGATTCAAATCCATTCCAATTCATATATTGGAAATTCTGGTTATTTTTAAAAACATTTCAAATCCAATTTATTTATTTTAAAAATAAATAAATTATTATTCTAGTTAATAACTAGTTCATTTCGATAAAAATCTATTTTTATCTTTTCAAATATGGGATTTTTCAGCCCAATTCTTTCCAAATCATTTACTATGATTTTACACAAATTATTGACATTTTTTATAATTTCATCAAGGCCCGTACAGTCGATTTCCATCAAAGGCCATCAAACTGCACTTACGGCGACCTTTTCCAAATTTGATTTGGACATAATTCCAAATCCAACTGTTAGATTTCAAATCTTTAATATTTGTTAGAAAGCTCTTTTCGATACGAACCCAACGGTTCCGGTTTTAGGAGAATCCGACGGTCAGATCTCCCGTAATGTCCGTTCGAAGTCAATGGTCGAAATTCGCGAACTGCCGTGGCGAGGCGCGTTCTATTCAGGCCATTTAATATATATAATATATATATTATATGTATTTCTTCTATTTCCTTTTTAAAACGTATTTTATAAATCGTTTTAAATTCGTTTTCAAAATGATTTCAACTTCATATTCAATTTCTAATCAAAATTGAATATTTCCATATACACGACAATTTTATACAGTGTATATATATGTTAAAAATTATATTTTTAACAATCAAATCATTTTCACATTTCATATATATATATATATATCGTTTTCATTTCATATATATCGTTTTCACATTTCATATATATATATATCGTTTTCATTTCATATATATATATATCTTTTTTACATTTCATATATATATCATTTTCATTTCATATATTTATCGTTTTCACATTTCATATATATATATATCGTTTTCATTTCATATATATATATATTATTTCCACCTTTCATATATATAATATTTTCACTTTTCAATATATACGATATTTTCAATTTCGATATATATACGACATTTTTACTTTCAATACATACGATATTTTCACTTTTCAATATATACGATATTTTCACTTCAATATATACGATATTTTCACTTTCAATATATACGATATTTTAACTTTCAATATATACGATATTTTCACTTTTCATATATATATACGATATTTTAACTTTCAATATATACGATATTTTCACTTTTCATATATATACGATATTTTCACTTTCAATATATACGATATTTTCACTTTCAATATATACGATATTTTCACTTTTCATATATATACGATATTTTTACTTTTCATATACATGTATATATATTTATTTCATTTTACATCACGATCAATTTATTTCATTTCCCATCATGATCAATTTATTTCATTTCACATCACGATCAATTTTCACATAGAATACAATCAAACAAGTCGTCCATGTTCTGTGGACGACAAGGAGCAGTTCATATATGCAGTTACAAAATAAATAACTGTACAGAAAATTTAAAGTGAGAGAATTCTCACTTTGGGATCCACTCCGTCAGTTTTATCTGAATTTCTGAACAATTTGAATTTGAATTTGTCTGAAATTCTGATTGGCTCTGTTTCGATTCCAGTCAGTTCCACGCTGTAGACTTTTCTGATACGAATCCAATGCAACTGAGTTTGCAATTTTCTGAGCTCGTGTGAGAGAGATACGCTATTTAATACATTTGATTGCATTAATAAATAATTAAATAATAATTAACATTAATTACATTGGTTAATCCCTTAATTACTCTCCACCCTCATCGTTCCCTTTTCACTGTGAAACATCGAACCCATCTTCAACGTACAAACCCCCACCGCGCCGCCATTAGAGGCCGCTGCCCCATGATCCAACGCCGCCTGTCGAGGCGCCTCGGCCTCGCCACCACCCGTAGGAAGCACCACCCCCTTCGAACCCCATCGGCTCCTCAAAATCCGGTTTAAACGAGTGCCACTTGAGCTCGAAAATCGAGCGTTTTTCTCCCCTAGAATAGATCAGAACCATATGATTCTATAGATCTAGATTAACACTTCAAATTTTGTTCTGGAATTGGTTTAAATTTCAAAAGGGACTAGGAGAATTTTATCGCCAAAAATTGCATCGTCTGGGCCTTCGATTATGAATTGGCGGCGACTGTTGCTTATGTGCTAGGGTTAGGGCTTATTAGTTATTTATATATATTATTTTATTATATTTAATTCTTCAGAATTTCATATATACATGTTTACGATACGGACTCCAATTCAAACCCAACTACTGTTGCCCCTAGCCAAATACCCCCATTCCGAACACAATGGGATATGTATCTTAAGCCAATTACTGTTTCGATCAGTTTCCGCCAAAATCAAAATATAACTCTATATATTAAATTTGAATGCACATTTCAATTTACTGGGGCCACCTACTAGCTCGAAAAATTCTCGAAAAATATTTTCTAGCTTCGTATTGACGATATGGTCTTAATAAAACTAATTTCGTCAAACTCTGAGACCGTTTGAAAAATGGCCATTTTCCATGCGATTAAAATCAACTGAAACTGGTCAAACGCGTTTTCCTTTGCCACGCTCACATATTGATTCGAAAAATTACGAATTTTTAAATCTAGCAATAACTTGATATCGCAGATCCAACAAAAGTGGTTTCGTCGAAAACCGAGGTCGTTTGCAAAATTTCTATTTTCAAAGCCATTATATATATTAAAATATATATAAATTCCACAGCGACTTTTCTGAATTTTAAACTAGACATATCTTTCAACTTCTAAAGTGAAATCTCAGTTTCTTACTTCCGTTAGAAAGATATGATTAAACAGATTCGAATATTTCTTGTTTCGCTGAAATCCTATTTATTTTGAATCCTGTACATTCATTTGAAATTCGAAATCGAATTTTCGAACTGCCGCACCATTTCAGGCTCGTTATATGATTAAAATAAAATTATTCATTTTAACTTCGACGAAAATAAATTTTCTGTCGATTTTATTTAAAATAATTCATTTTAAATATTGAAAATTCACTAAAATTTCCAAAATAAAATTTTTAAATTGGCTCAGATTTCCGGGTTATTACAATCTCCCCCACTTAAAAATTTTCGTCCCCGAAAAGGAACGAAGCCGAAAGTTGTTTAACTAATCAACTCAATTTCCATTATTTTCATTACGGCTTAAGTTCTTCAACTTTGTAGTTTCTAAAAACTTTTCAAAAAATTTCAAAAATTTGGCTAACTCCCTAAATTTTCAAATAATTTCGCCATAACCTCCCCTGCACCGGGGACTTCAGGATATTTCAAATAGCCTCCCATGGCCCTCATCAATCCAAAAGAAAAAGAAAAAGCCAATCGGCTCATAAAATCATCTAAAACCCAAGAAATACAATAAACAGTACCTATTTGTCGAGCAAACAATTTTATTCCTCTTCTCTAGCCTCCTTGCTATGACCTATTCAATGTATATACATGTATATGCATGCATTTTCAAATAAATTTCAACTCAGGCCAATATTTGATTCGATTTGGCTAAATTTACTTTCCATTCAAATGTTGATTTTATTAGTTAACTAATAATCAAACAACATAATCAACAATCAATTAATTGATTATCTTTTCAAATATATAGCTTTATATATACTCAAAAATCATATTTTTAAAACCAGATTATATATAATCACAAATACGTTATTTATAAACATATAACACTCAACTCATTCTAGGGCATTACTAACCCCATCTCTAATTAGTCACTCATTCTAGAATGCTACTGATTCTATCTCTAATGAGGATTCTTCAATAGGATATTACTAATCCTACCTCCGATGAGTCTTTTATTCTATTCTAATGAGTTGTACCCCAAAGATTTGAGTTAACCAAAGCTCTGATACCAGCTGTAACGACAACAGATTTTGCTCGGACCTAATCGATCGCTAAATCGACCAAGACCGTTCGAGTCCCGCATACGCAAACTCTGGGTATACAACGCATCAGAACAAATAACAGAAGACTTTTATAAACATCATAATAATGTTACATCAGAGTACAGAATATCAGAGTATGTCAAAATACAACAATACAGCGGAAGATGATTTTACAATAAATGCACAACGGAAATATAAAATAACACAGCGGAAGACGATAAATGCACTGGACACAGCTTTAAGCTTCAATCCAGAATCCTGCTCAAAATAAGTATCTTCAAAACAAACTACTCGACTGCCCATGTGGAAAATATGGGCACCTGAGTTTGCAAGGGAAAAGCAAACAACAGGTCAGTCATGGGACTGGTGTGAGAAACTCTAAATAGTTATAATTAACTTATTTAATAATATGGCATATCACGGGACCACGCCGCTAATGCGGAACGGGTTTACCCCCATGAATGCCAGTGTATAAACAACAATCAATATAGATATATGGATCTACTATGCATCAATCAACATGCAATATCCCAATCTACCCATTTAGATTAATCACCACACGTAGATTTTCTAAATTCAATTCAATTTACAGAAATTATTCCTTTGGATTTTATTCCCGATTTCTTATTTCAAATCATTTGAAATACATATCTAACTTTCTATATCAAAGTAGATTTCACTTAGGGATCTCAAATCAAATCGTTTGGAAATATGAGTTCCAAAACATAACAATGTATACAAACAAGTATGCAACCAAATATCGTGCTCCCCATCGACAAGGCAAAGGGTACGCACCTAGCAACTCGATATATATAAATGTGCACCTACCCCCACATAGGAGCAGGCTACACCAACGATGCACCTCCCACACATGGAGAGCATACAACGCCCTCTCACCCATACTTTTATTCTCAGGGTTACCCGAATCTTTAGCCACATACTAAATCATTTCATATCCCGAAGTAGGGAAAATCATTTCACAACATAATAATCACAAGTACTTTCAAAATATAGTACTTCGCATCAGTAATTCACACATATGATCAGTCACTATTAATCACATAACCTTTGAGCTCGTACGTCTCAAAGAAGGGTGTTAAGCAAGAGAATAAATTCTCCGCCACCAAACAGATACATCATTAATAGCAACTAATCGAATATGTGATGAACCACAATGTAACACATAATACATTTCAAAATCTCTTCGATAATATCGGGTTTAGGCCTCGAAATCCTTTCTGTTTTATAAACTATTTTTATAAAACATTCCCTGTCCAAAATTGGAAATACATTTCTTTTCACTTAAAAAACATATATCATTTCACAATCATTCATTAAATTTGAAATGAACACAACATCGCTAAACACCTTCTCGTCAAATCGTGAAGTGTTTCACAAGGTGTTAGCACACAGATATTCTTACCCAACCTAATGCTAAATGTAAAAGCATATTTTGCTCATAAACTGGTCGAGCACCACCCAAACAATCAATCAGTCACAATCAATATCAACAACCAAGTATATTTGGTTTAAACCACATCTCATTTTTTTGTAAATTTAATTACCATTCATTCATTCAGATCTAATTAAATATTTATTCAAACTCCAATTGGTTTCATCTCTAAAATCATTTCATATTGATTGTTCTACTTTTTGGAAATTAATTCTTCTTTTACTCGGGTTAAAGAACTAATGTCATTTAAACACAGTTCACGACAAACCCCAAATCCAATTTGATATTAAACACAAGTCTCTGAATAGAAAATTGTATATGCTTATATACAACATCAAATTCTGAAACCAACAAATATCGTATTGGAAATAACGATATTAATATATCTTTCAAATTTCCACAACCATATTTGTATAATCACGAAATCCAACATCGAAATATTCCGAAGATAATTTCGATTCAAATCCATTCCAATTCATATATTGGAAATTCTGGTTATTTTTAAAACCATTTCAAATCCAATTTATTTATTTTTAAAATAAATAAATTATTATTCTAGTTAATAACTAGTTCATTTCGATAAAAATCTATTTTTATCTTTTCAAATATGGGATTTTTCAGCCCAATTCTTTCCAAATCATTTATTATGATTTTACACAAATTATTGATATTTTTAATAATTTTATCAAGGCTCGTACAGTCGATTTCCATCAAAGGCCATCGAACTTCACTTACAACGACCTTTTCCAAATTTGATTTGGACAAAGTTCCAAATTCAACCATTAGATTTCAAATCTCTAATTTTTGTTTGAAAGCTCTTTTCGATACGAAGCCAACGATTCCAGTTTTAGGAGAATTCGACGGTCGGATCTCCGGTAATGTCTGTTCGAAGTCAATGGTCGAAATTCGCGAACTGCCGCGACGCGGCGCATTCTATTCAGGCCAGTTAATATATATAATATATATATTATATATTTTGTCAATTTCCTTTTTAAAACGTATTTTATAAATCATTTTAAATTCGTTTTCAAAATGATTTCAACTTCATATTCAATTTCTAATCAAAATTGAATATTCCATATACACGACAATTTTATACAGTGTATATATATGTTAAAAATTATATTTTTGACAATCAAATCATTTTCACATTATATATATATCGTTTTCATTTCATATATATATTGTTTTCACATTTCATATATATAGCCTTTTCATTTCATATATATATATATATATCGTTTTCGCATTTCATATATATATCGTTTTCATTTCATATATATATCATTTTCACATTTCATATATATATCGTTTTCATTTCATATATATATATATATATATATATATATATATATATATATAATTTCCACCCTTCATATATATAATATTTTCACTTTTCAATATATACGATATTTTCACTTTCAATATATATACGATATTTTTACTTTCAATATATGCGATATTTTCACTTTTCAATATATACGATATTTTCACTTTCAATATATATGATATTTTCAATTTCAATATATACGATATTTTAACTTTCAATATATACGATATTTTCACTTTTCATATATATATACGATATTTTCACTTTCAATATATACGATCTTTAACTTTCAATATATACGATATTTTCACTTTTCATATATATACGATATTTTCATTTTTCATATATATATATATATATATTTCATTTTACATCACGATTAATTTATTTCATTTCACATCACGATCAATTTATTTCATTTCACATCACGATCAATTTTCACATAGAATACAATCAAACAAGTCGTCCATGGTCTGTGGACGACAGGGAGCAGTTCTATATGCAGTTACAAAAAAAATAACTGTACAGAAAATTTAAAGTGAGATAATTCTCACTTTGGGATCCACTCCGTCAGTTTTATCTGAATTTCTGGACAATTTGAATTTGAATTTGTCTGAAATTATGATTGGCTCTGTTTTGATTCCAGTCAGTTCCACGCTGTAGAGTTTTCTGATACGAATCCAATGCAACAGTGTTTGCAATTTTTTGAGCTCGTATGAGAGAGATACACTATTTAATACATTTGATTGCATAAATAAATAATTAAATAATAATTAACATTAATTACATTGGTTAATCCCTTAATTACTCTCCACCCTCATCGTTCCCTTTTCACTGTGAAACTTCTAACCCATCTTCAACGTACAAACCCCACCGCGCCGCCATTAGAGGCCGCCGCCCCATGATCCAACGCCGCCTGTCGAGGCGCCTCGGCCTCGCCACCACCCGTAGGAAGCATACCTCCTTCGAACCCCATCGGCTCCTCAAAATTCGGTTTAAACGAGTGCCACTTGAGCTCGAAAATCGAGCGTTTTGCTCCCCTAGAATAGATCAGAAACGTATGATTCTATAGATCTAGATTAACACTTCAAATTTTGTTCTGGAATTGGTTTAAATTTCAAAAGGGTTAGGAGAATTTTATCGCCAAAAAATGCATCGTCTGGGCCTTCGATTATGAATTGGCGGCGACTGTTGTTTATGAGCTAGGGTTAGGGCTTATTAGTTATTTATATATATTAATTTATTATATTTAATTCTTCTAAATTCCATATATACATGTTTACGATACGAACTCCAATTCAAACCCAACGATTGTCGCCCTTAGCCAAATACCCCCATTCCGAACACAATGAGATATGTATCGTAAGCCAATTCGACTGTTTCGATCAGTTTCCACCAAAATCAAAATATAACTCTATATATTGAATTTGAACGCGCATTTCAATTTACTGAGGCCACCTACTAACTCAAAAAATTTCCGAAAAATATTTTCTAGCTTCATATTGACGATACGGTCCTAACAAAACTAATTTCGTCAAATTCTGAGACCGTTTGAAAAATGGCCATTTTCCAGTCGATTAAAATCAACTAAAACTGGTCAAACGCGTTTTCCTTTGCCACGCTCACATATTGATTCGAAAAATTACAAATTTTGAAATCTAGAAATAACTTGACATCGTGGATCCAACAAAAGTGGTTTCGTCGAAAACCGAGGTCGTTTGCAAAATTTCTATTTTCAAGGCCTTTATATATATTAAAATATATATAAATTCCACAGCGACTTTTCTGAATTTTAAACTGGACGTATCTTTCAACTTCTAAAGTGAAATCTCAGTTTCTTACTTCCGTTAGAAAGATATGATTAACCAGATTCGAATATTTCTTGTTTCGCTGAAATCCGATTTATTTTTAATCATGTACATTCATTTGAAATTCGAAATCGAATTTTCGAACTACCGCGCCATTTCAGGCTCGTTATATAATTAAAATAAAATTATTCATTTTAACTTCGACGAAAATAAATTTTTCTTCGTTTTTATTTATTTAAAATAATTCATTTTAAATATTCAAAATTCACTAAAATTGCCATAATAATTTTTTTTAATTGGCTCAGATTTCCAGGTTATTACAGACTAGCTCGGGCCATGATAGCACTTGAGTGATTGGGGACCGATTGACTAAGAGTGCAAGGTTTATACCCGTCAAGTTAAACAGGACGGCAGCTAAGTTAGCGGAACTGTATATAAAGTGGGTAGTGAGATTTCATGGAATACCGAAAGGCATTGTGAGTGACCGAGATCCGTTGTTCACTAGTGGATTTTGGAAGAGCTTACAAGGGGCGTTAGGATCAGAACTACATCTCAGTACCGCGTATCATCCTCAAACCGACGGACAGACAAAGAGGGTGAATCGAGTGTTAGAAGATCTCTTGAGAGCTTGCATATTGGATTTTGGTGGATCATGGGATGACCATTTACATCTAGTAGAGTTTGCATATAATAATAGTTATCAATCCAGTATTGGTATGGCTCTGTTTGAAGCTTTGTACGGAAGACCGTGCAACTCACCGTCATGTTGGGTAGAAACTGGTGAGAAGTTTGTGCTTGGAACCGATGTGATAAGAGAAACTTCAGACAAGATTAAGGTTATCCAACAGCGAATGAAGGCTGCCCAAGATAGGCAGAAGAGTTATGCTGATAAAAGAAGAAGAGAATTAAAGTTCTCCATTGGCGACTTGGTGTTTATCAAGATTTCTCCGTTGAAGAGCGTGATACGATTTGGCAGGAGAGGCAAGTTAGCATCAAGATTTGTTGGTCCATTCCCAGTTCTTGAGCAAATTGGGAATTTGGCATACAAAGTTGAATTACCAGAGAAGATGGCAGGAGTTCACAACGTATTTCATGTTTCCTAGTTAAGGAAGTTCGTATACGACCCAGATGTGACTATTTTACCTGATCAGTTGGATGATATCAAAGTTGAACTGCAAGCCTATGCGTATTGTTGGGAATGATACGAAGCAACTTCGAAGGAAAGCGGTGAATCTAGTCAAAGTTCAGTGGGGCGAGAATGAGAATGACTGTACTTGGGAGACAGAGGAGAGCATTAGGAAGACGTATCCAGGACTCTTCGCCTGGTAAGATTTCATTTTCGGTTTAGTTTTCCGCATGCTAGGATAGGCTTGTTTTGTTTGTTTTGCATGTTTGATTGTTGTTTGTGGCTGGTAGGCATGCAGGATCCTTTGTATGTTTTGGGTTAAGGAATTTCGGGGACGAAATTTCTTAAGGGGAGAGAGTGTAATGACCCGCATTCTACGCATCATAGGATCGTAGAATATTTATTTCTTTCACATACGGAGTCGTATGGTCATGTAACTTTGGGAGACGACTATTGGGGTCATTTCCCATGTTCATGATTTTTGCCGATTCTTAAATGATCATTTTGCCCCTGGCTGATCTTGTTCTAGCCATAACTTTTGATGGGAAAGGATTTTTGACTTGAAACCACTTCCGTTGAATCCGGATGATGGTTTACAATTCTGTAGAGTGGTCACATTAGCCAAACGGACTCAACGTTTGGGAGATATGGCTGAAACAAGTTTCAGATGGTGAAAAACTGCTTAACTGGGCCAAATGAGGTAATTAGTAAATGGGCCCATAACCCATTTCGGGATTAGGGTTATGGGGAGGCTGAAATGAGTTAGGTTTTCATTTCATTTCAGTTTTCTAGCTGCCACTTACCTCCCAAGAACCCTAATAATGGCCTCCAACCTTTGAAACATCCCCAAATCACTTTCTAATCAAGGATTGAGCTTAGCAACATCAAATCAAAGAGTATTAGCACCAAACCAAGGTTAGAGCTACTGTTAGACATCAGTATTCACGCCAAACAGAGATTCATTTCAGATTTGGTATTTTATTTGTGGCCAAGGTGAGTGATTTGCAAAGTTTTGAACTAATTACGGTTAATTAAGGGTAATTAGCGAAGATTAATGAAATCAGACATGATAAAAATTTGGAATAATATTTAGAAATTTCAAAATAATGTTTTAGACCTCTTTTAGAAATTTGGTTTGATTTGGGAAAGTTTTGCTAATCATATCATTAGTTTTGCTTAAACATGCTTAAGAGAAATTTTGGGATTTTGGGTATGTTTGATCCATTTTACATGCTATGATTGTTGTTTTGCTGTTTGTGGATGATTATACATGTTGCTATGATTGTATGGTATGCTTTTTGATTGCCTAGAAGTGTTATATTGGTCGAAAACGCCGTCGTATGGCGTAAAACAGCCACAGGAAAAGTTGCAGGAAAATATGCAGGGTTTCAGATCGGATCGGGATATGAGGCTCGGATCGGATGGTGGACTGGACAAAGAAACCAAACCGGATCGGAACTTCGCACTAAAGGAGACTTGGCGAGAAGGAAGGCCATTTGCTTAGAGTTGGAATTGGACAGAGGATCGGATCGGAGAGACCAAAAGGGGATCGAATCTGGCGGATGGAGAAGGATGGGATCGGATCGGGATACCTAGAAGGGAGCAACCACCGAACCGAACAGAGGATAGGCACTATATTTCCGAACCAAACCATGCAAGTGTGAGTGGACCGAACCGAGGAGGGATGGAGCTGTGATCAAGGCATGGACTAGGACCACCGAACCGAACCGGGTTGGGACCACCGAACCGAACCCGATGCATATTTTTACTTCATCGTAACGACTTCTTCTGAAGACCATCCCCAATTCGACCAAAACCCGGGATGCAAAGGAAGTCTAAATAGGAAGTAGAGCTCAGGATCCAGTTGGGAACCAACGAGTTAGCTTCATGAGTTGGGCTTTGCTACGGGACGTGTGCTAAGGGGTTGTTGATGTTTATAACTTTGGATCACTATGTGTAGGGAGTACGTGAACGGATTCAGGGCCACAGTGGCCTAGGTACGACTAAAGAGCTATAGACCAATGAAGTGGGGTCATTTGTAAAGACTTGGTCATGACTCCATGTGGTGAGCTTGGTAGTAGCAGTCGTTGTACAGGTCGAACTCCGTCACTACTTTGATGGGTCTAGTGATCAAAGTGGTGGATATCGTATGTTTTACGCACTGAGTGAGAAATGTGAGGATGGTTGCTATGTTTGATTTATTTGCCATCATTATGACATGTACACCCCCGCCCCCGTTATCTTCACAATATTTGTTCATTGGTACCTTAAAGTATTGTAAGGTATGTAGTACTAACTCTTTGGTTGCAGGTCCAGGTTCAGGTATGGTTTAGTATACCTGTTATTGTTCTGTTATCTGTTTATCGCTCATACCAGACATTTTGTCTGACCCAGAGTTTTATGTCCCTTCTTATTACTCTGGGTGCTCTCACGAGCAGACTAGAGACAGGTTAGCTGGTGATGCACGAGTAGTTGTACCAGATACGAGCAGGAGGCTTCCACATATGATACATATATAGATGTTCTCCCTATGTCGCTACTGGTCACTACTTTGGGCCTACTTTGGGCATTAGTAGTACACTCTTCGTTTCTTTTGTTTAGAGACAGTAATTTGAAAAGTTGTAATAAGATGTATTTAGACTTCCGCTACTCTTATGTTGATGTTGGTTTTAGTTATCAGCTTATGCACTATCTCGCCTGTTTTATGTCAAGTACATTATTATTATATTTTGTTCCATGCGCTGTGAGACATTCTACAGGTTTTCGATTAGTTCATTCTCTTCTTTCCTTTCTTTGGCAACCGTTCCGTGCTAGTTGGGCATGTGTACAACGCACTTTCGGAGGAAATGCCGGCTGGTGCGGGGCGGGCCGTCACAGGTCAGGTGGGACCATAACCACTAGAAATGCAGACCTTAGCAGTTGTGTAGATAGATGTCTGAAAAGGTCCCGACCGAGTTCTGTGTTTCTTATACAGTTGTGCCACAGAACTCGGTCCACAGTAGAGATTATGTGCGGTTAAGGCATCGAGTACGATTGACGATACATATGTGGGAAAGTCTAGATACATGCATGTCTGCTTTGGGTGGTGTATGGTAGACTCTAGGGCAATACTCTGTGATGGAATCTGATTCGATTGAATAGTTTGATGATAGCAGTCTATATGCTTACGTAGCATGGCGATAGTGGTTCTATGCGGAACGTAGCTTTGTTATATAAAGATCAATACGTCACTCCAACGTAGGATGAGGGGCTGCGTATATTTATGTGTCGTTGCGGCAGAGACCATGGGAAAGGGGTACCATGGGGTGTACCTTAATTTTGGGTATATATATATATATATTTGGCTAGTCCACTAGGAAGTAGATGGGTACGGCGTGTGTGTAAGTCTTGAGTGCTATTAACCCAAGTAACCTAATAAATAAGAAAATGTAACTAAACGGTATATGTAGGATTATCCAAAATGTGTGGTTTAAATCCAGTCACCAGAACTTGTGTTCTGACCCCCCCTCCTCATAACGTATTCGCTAGTTAGATTTGTGGCAGAGATATGATAGCTTTGGATACTAGTTAGGTAGTATTATTATCTGCATAAGACTGTACTTTGATTATATTATATTTTATCCATTCCGCTATGAGATATTTTCTGAGCTCTGATACATTTTATATCTCTGTCTTTTCTGCTGGATACCAGACAAACCAACACGAGTTTCGATAGATTAGAATTTAAAAAAAAAATCGGTCTATCAGAATTCGGGTTGTTACAAAAACAGTATTCATCGATCTAAATATAAAATCATGTTATAATACAATTCAAATCATCCTATAATATATATCTAATATAGCATAGCACAAATAAATAAAATCATACATGAAGTCATCATGATAAAAATACTTAGTGGCATTTCAAATCTGATTCAACTCAAGTTTGATATAGAAAAAAGTTTTAACATGTTAATTAAACTTTAAAAGTGTGTTAAGAACGTGCATAAACATATATATATATATATATATATATATATATGAAAAGTAAGAGATGTTATATCACTTACCAACCACATAAGCACAAAAATAGGCATGCAAACTGAAGTAGATCCAAGAATTCAATCTAAGATACGATTCTGCAACCAAAGATGTTGATCCAAATCTCCTTGATAAATCCCCTTGGTTTTATGTCTTGGACAATATTGGATGAGAAAAGAATGATGGTAAATAAAAAGAAGAGTAATGAAGTTCGAAGGTGAAAATAAGGTACGGAAAACTTGATTTAATGGGGATGCCTACACCTCTATTTATAGACAAAATCCCAAGCAATCCTCTCCCATATAACTTGGCATGCCTAGTTGGTGACACCGAACCAAACATCCAAGATGACCAACACTACTATAAACCCTCGAATGCACAAAACACCGATCTAGGGAAAATAATCAAACAGTTACTCCTAGTCAAAAACTCCAACTCGATATTAAGACCATTGTACAAAAAGGGAAACCGTCATATTTTTCGAATGGAAGTGGTCTTCGACACTCATTCAACTCTTATCAAAAGCTTCATTTGAAAAAAACTTTCTGGGGGAAATAACCCAAAAAACTAAAATGTCGAATATTATTGATGGTTTTTTCCTAAGTTATAAAGGTCATACAACTTTAAAAAAATAAGAAATTTAACTTAGGATCTCCCAAGATATAAAATATGGTCATTCATGAAACTTGGATTCTTAGTTTTTAGTGAGTAGAATATACTTTCTATGACGCATGATTTTTAATTATGCTATGACTTAATTTCAGTATCTGGTATTAGTTAGGGATTAAATGAATTAACTTAAACTGGAATTTTAGATATGGTAATCTAGTTTATTGAATATTTTAATAGAAGTTCAAAATAGAATGAACAATTTAAATAACTTGATATGAATTATTGTTGTTTACGATTTGGAATGTCGAATTGTAGTTGGTTCAAGATTGTTTAAATAATATGGAGATGATTCGTGACATTATAATTGGAATTTGTTGGATGAAATAGATATGGGGGTGCGGCTATTGACAACCCCGTTACTTACTCTTCACACCCCAGCTAAAGTTTTAAAAACTTATTTCTAGTTATATACCCTTTAATAATTAATTTAATAATTTGTCTAATGTTATATGATGATTAAAAATAATCATAAAATCAACTATATACATTTATGGATGTTTGAGCACAAAATAATTAAAATAAAAAATAGTATATGTGATTTTTTTTGTAATTTTAAGACAAGAATTACAAAACAGTGATTAAGAATGATTAAAACAACCATTAAATTACAAATAATGATTAAAAATTTGAAAACTGTAAAGTCAGCGGTATACAACGTTAATTTTGCATAATCAACATTAGGCAATCAATAACGTCGCCTATAAACGTTAATTAATTTGATCATGATTTTAAAGAGAGCAGCACTGACAATTTGCAAGCTGGAGAAAAGAAAAAAAATGAAAATAGAAAAAAACAAACTAGGAAGAATGAAAATAAAAGTAAGGGCTTTTTTGGAAGAAAACGGGGTGGGAAAAGAAATCGATGGGGTGTGCATTTTATTTCCTAATCAAGGGGGTGTGAAGAGTAAATTGCGGGGTGTTAATAGACGGACCCTAGATATGGCATTGAAACCAACTAGTTACTCAAATAGTATTGTAAATGGTTTTAGCTTTGTGCGAAGGCACTGTCGTCCAAATATTAAATTACTCGGTAAGGAAATAAATTCATGCTAAACGACATTATTGCAAAGTGTCGCGTTTTAAAGGAGTGGTACTTTAAATATGTGAAAGAGAAAGGAAAACAAGAAAAAGGCAGGAAAAATTTTCGTTTAGGAACTCCTCGTCTAAGTACAAAACATGAGTTTCATTACCATCTAAAATTCAATGATATTATTTCTTAGTATTCTTGTGCATTTTTAAATTTCAAGATATTTGAATTTGGGTCAAGATTTTGGAAATTAAGGTCGAATATATGAATTATTTATCCAAACATCTGAAATCTTATGTTGATCAAAGTTAAATTTTTGTTTTGAATTCTGACGTTTTGGGTTTCTTTTGGGACCTACATGATGTTGGTAAAGTTCAGAATGGTCATAGAGCAAAGTTTATTGGTCCCGGGGTACTCATACATCCCTCATTGTAAATAGGGTAGCAACGAAGGAAATATATGCCAATCTTTTTTGTGATTGTAGATGGTGGATGATGCATTGTAGTGTCATAGTATTAGAGATATTTCATCACCCATGCTTAATGGCTCTTGGCCTTTTAGAGAGAATTGGGCCCATTAGCTTAGAGTGTGACATTTTAGTCAAGATCGGTTCCATGATGGTTAATATATAATAGATTTATCACATATTGTGTAGCATTGTACTTAAAAAGTCCTAATTCATTATATTGTGTGAAGATGCAGGTTGAGACATAATTTTGTTTCATCATACGTTACTAGTTTTCGACATACATGATATAGTAGTGAATTAGTAATCACGAAGACCAGTGATATTTCTGTTTTCCTAACTTTATATTTGATACACTTTTTGTTATGTATTTTTTTAGTTCTTTTAAGTATGCAGATTAGTGATTTATCACATATTGCATTATTATTAGACCGTATGTCTCTTGATATGATAAAAACTTGGTATATTTCGTGTTTATGTAGTTGTTTTATTTTATTTCATCCGCTGTGACAATAAGTATTACTATAGGTGTGATAAATATGCATTGTACATGTCTTCTATTATATTTATGGATTCTTGTTGATTACATATGTGGATTAAAGGTTTAAGAAAGGGGAGTCATTGTAGATTATCTATATACTTTGCTTCTCTTTTTTCCTCTAGTTCCATTGGAAAACAAGGTATATTTGTGAAATTCATTTTTCATACAAAGATAAAGATTTAATAAATATGGGACAATCCATAGATTATGTCCTCGCTCCACCGGTTCCTTGGGAAAGTGAATAAAAATCCTTGTAATATACTTCAAAAGACTAAATATATGATGTATCATAGAGTTCTTTAGGCTTTCAGTTGTCTTTCGTCTTGTCCATAGTGTTCTTAGCATCTAGGAGCGTAGTATTCTATCTTAGATAACAAACTGAGCATTCATTTTAAGCTTATATAATAAAGTGTATCGTATGTTTTCATCCTTGTGTTTAATAAAAGCATCTTTAGTAATTGCTATTATAGTTCATCTAAAAATGTCGATTTAAGTATGTAATGGTCCAGCTAGCATTGTGTAACGGACATTCGAATTTCGACATTTATACATCCTTTGAATTCACATGACAAAACTCAAGTACTAAAAACCTAACAATTATAAGAAAAAAGTTAGAGGGTGGGAAAAAAGAAAGAAAGGTTAGAATAGAACAAGAAGAAAAAGAAGAAGAACACAAACACAAACACAACAAAATAAAAAAATCGGAATCTCATAGTAGAATAAATAAAATATAATATACCAATACTCTTTACATAAGAGGAAAACTATATATATACATGAATAGATAACCAGAGTACACAACTAGATCATCATATACAGTCATAACAATCTATCTATACAATGACTGATAAATACAACACGCACTATAAAATGTTAGAATACGTCTCGACTTCGGCTCCTCTCCTATAGCTCCAAGCAAATCCAAAGCAAATTAGAAAAATTATACTCGGTCTGTCCCAAGCATGTTTGAGGGAAAGCATAACACGCGGATCAGTCTGAAATATCATAGTGAGGAAACTAACATCATTAACAACTTGCTTAATTTTTGAAATCCTTTTCCAAATGAATGGAACTTCCGTAAGATACGACCACAAATAAACATGGCACATCTTTGTCCCTTATGATAACAAAAATTCTTTGAAATGAAATCAAATGATATTATTATAATGTCTATTAAATCATATCAAAATAAAATAACAAACATATTTGAAATTGATACCCATAATTAAATTACGTGCCTTAATGGGCTCTATATAAAAAAATGTGACATGTATTGGGATTTAGATTTCCATACAATGACTAGGCACCAGGGTATCACCTATCAAAGTACCTCCCTAAATGAAGTGCACCGAGAGTCTCACATGGATCCCTACAATTCCGGACCGGCCAACCCCTCTCTCGGTTTTACCAAATAGTTCACCCCTTGGTTATGATCAACGACCAACCACAGCATACAATAATCAAAGGGTCATCATTTCTAGATTGGGTGGTGACAATACCTTACTTGAGTGTTACCCACTTATCCCTGAAGGATATCCCCTGTATTAGTCATTACCGGTTGATAAGGTTAGAGGATACATTTTTACCTTTCATATAAGGGGCATTCCCATCTTTGGGTGCCACATTGCCATTCCATTTATCACTAATTGAGGTCCACAAAATACAACCTAAAAGCTTATACGCCTCAATGGGTGTTATGCTAAGATAAGTAGAATCCGTACCACCAAAAAACATACATTTGTAACAAGCAGTGTATGTGATCTAAGAAATGCAATGTCACACATCCATCCATACAAGCTGTCCGGGAATAGGACAGACCAAAGGCATTACTTCTATTACATCTGCAGGAATAGTAGTAGGTAACCCTTGCACTCCCAATACTTTGTCTTGCACAAGCATATTTATAATTCTAGTTTCGAATGAAAAATCGGTTCGAACTGGTTTTCGATCCAGTTCTAATCTCAACTCCTTGAACCAACACGTTATAAGTTAAAAAGAAATTCATTGATAGTCAATTCTTTACTATCAATTTATAGTTCAAGTATATCAGCACCACAAACCCTCTAAATTAAAACCGTTCACTAAAACATTCCATTGATTCCTGAAAATCGATTCCATATACTTATCTCAATGGGATAAGCATATTTCATAAGTCTATTGTTTTCGTTACTTTAAAAAACATAGCTATACACATATTTATTTGGAATAAGTGTATTCACCAACCATATTATTTTCACTATTTAGAAATATCCCTATATACTTAACCAAATAGTGCGAGTATAATCACAAATCTTATATAGGCCAAAACAATGTCATGTAATACATTGTTTTTTTATATAACCCAAGCAATTTTATTAAACTTCTAAACTTTGCAAATTAAAGCTTATAACATCAATTATGGAAATATTAATTAAATTTCCTACATCCACTTCTATTTTCAAACTAGTACATCTCTTAGATAACAATGAAGCCGTTTAAATCTGGTATATTATTTATCTTTTAGACTTGAATCGAATAACATTCTTTTTTACAAGATAGACAGATGTTTATAAACGAAAAACCTGGTATTCAGTAAATGTCATAATAAGTTTCATTCCCTATTTGCGCTCCCACTCATGCAGCTTACATCCAAACCATTCAGCTGGGTACATTGACCAAGCCTGATCGTTGTTTCAGCGGCACCGTAATCCTCCGTCCATGGTCTGACTATGAGGACGTCTTGAGACCGAACCTGGACACTGTCTTATGGGCTAGAGTGGAGAGCTTCCCCGAATTCCTCAGAGATAGTTTGAAGCTGTAAGTGAAGCCATGAAAACTATAGAATGTGTGACGTAGCTGGATGGCTGTGAACCTTCCCATATTGATCACCGATACTTATTCCTGAAGTTCCATTCCTATATTTGGGTTGATACCCTTGTTCCTTTGTTACGCACATCAATAACCCAGAATATATATTGAAAATGAAGCGTTGGGACCATACTCACCACACTAGAAAACAGGAAACAATCCTACTTGGCTTAGATGAGTATGAGTTGAATTTCCTGGACCGTAGGGTTCACAGTGAAGATATACAAGACCTTGATACGAGTGACCATTTGGTGTCATGGGTTACGAGCCACGATCAAATCCCACCCCTACCTTTCTGAAAGAAGCTATCACAGACAATTCTGTTGAAGATATGGGTCCAGATGCAAGTTGGAGAGATTGGACTGATTCCCCACAATAGTTCATGCATGATTATGACTTCCAGGAGAAGCAAATGCCACCCAAGCAATCTGATTCACCAGCCACTCCTATCGCCAGATCAACTGAGCCTAGACTAACGCAGACATTGGTCAACCACAGCTTGAGGAACAACAAAGCCGAAAACTTCCCCGGAAACTCGAGTACTTTCTTTGAACCAGCAGTTTTTTCTTTTGAGAATAAAAGTCTGAATTAAAAATTAGTGTGTTGCATACGAGTTAGTTTGTGTAACGAACACTACTCTATCATGCAAATAATTGAATTTGAGTGCTCGAACCCCCTCAATGAAGATTGTTACATGGAACGTACGTGGGTTCGGTGACCCATTCAAAAGTCACTCGATTAACCTTGTCTTATCCCCTCATAGAATAGACATTCTTCTCCTTCAAGAAACAAAAATCAGTGATCTAGATTCTAGATTAATCAGACAGCTTGGTGGTCCATTTATGTCGGGTTAGGCACATATCAATGTTGATGGATCTAAAGGTGGTATTCTCACTACATGGAATGAATTCATCTAGGCCCACCACCAATCATTCCACATCCCCTCAGCCTTATACTTCTTCCTTCGACACCTCCCTTCCAATATCTTATATTTCGTCACCAATGTCTACGGTCCGTAGGACGTAAATGATAGATCTGCTTTGTGGCAAAGCTGTATTGATTTTGTGACACTGGTTAATGGCCCTTGGATAATAGGTGGAGATTTTAACACCACAATGACCACACTAGAAGGAAACCATGGTCAACTCTCCCATGATACCCTATCCTTTAACTCCTCCATCAATTCATGCTCCCTCATTGATCCCTCGATTTGCAACTATCTTTTCACATGGTCGAGCAGAAGACCAACCCCATCGGTCGCTAAGCTAGATCGTTTCCTTTTCAACTCGGCCAGGGAGGACCTTCATCCGCTTTCCCTAGTCAATGAACTTGCCACAAACACCTCCCGCCACTGGCCTCTCCTCCTCAATTGTGGTTCCCCTTCCACCTCCAAATGTCCCTTTAGATTTGACTGTTTGAAGCTGCTTGAACCTAATTTTGAAGATTTCATTAAATTGGCTTGGTCCCAACCTATCCAGAGTCAATATGCTACTGGAAGAATCGTCCTGAACTCAGGTTTTGAAGAAAAATAATTTTCCCATGGGCTAAGAACATCCAGGGCTCTCTTAGAACAAGGATGGAGGCATTGCAAGATGATATGCTGAAGTTGAATATTCTAGAGAAAACTCGTCCACTAACAGCAGTTGAGTTGGGAGAGCTCAAGGACCATGATGAGGAGCTGGACAAACTTATCAAACAAGAGGAAATTGGTTAGAAACAACGTTCCAAAGAGAAATGGATTGAAGAAGGTGATAAAAATATAGCATACTTTCACCGTTTGTCCAAGGGTAGACGAAGATCCTGTATATTTCTGAGATTCAACATTAAAATGTCATTTGCTCTAACTAATCTAACATTCTTCATTTCTTCTCCGAGTACTACCGTAACCTTCTTGGCAAACAATCCCCTCCCTGACATTGGTTGGCATGTGCTCTACCCTAACTCCCTCAGCTGCAAATAGACCATCAATCCTCAGAGAATGAAATATGGACTGCTCTGAAACACATGGCCGACAATAAAGCACCAGGCGTAGATGGATTTGGCACATTCTTCTTCAAGAAATTTTAGCCCACTGTTAAACATGATATTATTTCTATGTGTAATTAATTTCAGGAAGATCCAATTTCCATTTCAAGATTAAATTATGTGAATGTGGTGCTCCTTCCTAATTAGTGGGTTCAACCTCCCTTTCACCTTTCCGTCCCATCAGTCTCCTTTATGCCACATACAAAACTATCACAAAGACCCTTGCTAATAGACAATATTCGGTTATCCCAACTCTGGTTGGCACTGAGCAGTCTTCCTTTGTAATGAGCCACAATATTTTAGATTGTGTTGCCGCTACATAGGAGGTTATTTCCTATTGTCATTCCACTTCGACTCCTGGTGTCCTCCTAAAACTAGACTTCTCCAAAGAGTTTGACTCTGTCAACTGGAACTTCATCAATGAACTAATGGCCAATACATGTTTTTACTCCAAGATGGTGTAACTGGATTAAGTGCATCCTTCAAACAAGTTGTTCCTGCATTTACGTCAACAGCGATCTACGAAACCTTTTAAATTCCTCACGTGGTCTTAGGCAAGGAGACCCACTCTATCCTCTCATATTTGTCCTAATTGCTGATGTTTTTAACCAGATGGTTAAGTTAGCTATCAACATATTACGGGTATTAAGCACTCGATATCGGATTAGATGATCTCCAACCTTCGATTTGCTGATGACACTATCCTCTTCATCTTTTCTGATCCTTCTCACCTTCACTGCCTCAAGCTTGTCCTCTACAATTTTGAACGGCCTATCAATCAATTTCCATAAGAGCTACGTCATTACGCTTGGCAATTCTGAGCACCTTGGCCCTACAATCTCAAATTTCCTCAACTACAACCTGACTCGTTTCCCCATCACTTATATTGGCATCCCCCTCCGTCCCACCAAACTCAGAAAAAGGGATTGGATCCCCCTCATTGACAAGATTTAAACCAGACTCTCTACCTAGAAAGCCAACTCACTTTCCGCTACTAGTCACCTGGTGTTGGTAAAATTCACCCTCTCTGCCATCCCCGCTTATTGGTTGTCGTTCCACAAAACCTCGTGTTGGGTTATTAATCGAATCGATTCCATCCGAAGCTCTTTCCTCTGGAATGGCAATAAGCTTAAACGTTTACTAAACTGGCGATCTATTTGTCTCCATCATGATCAAGGAGGCTTGGGTATAACTGACCTAAGTTCCATTATATCGACCCTCCTCTCAAAGTGGCTTTGGAAGCTTCTCACTCCTAGAAACTTCATTTGGAAGGATTGGATCCTATCTCTGCACTATCACTCCTACCCCAACCTTGCCCTTCATTACTTACCTCTTTCCAACCGCTCTCCTTTCTAGTCTGGTGTTATATCTACTCTTCCAAGAGTTGAAAACCTCTTCCATGTCAAGTTGGGTAATGGCGGCAAATGCCTTTTATGGCTTGACATTTGGTAGGATGCGCCTCCCCTCTCTCATTCTCTCCCTTACCTTTTTCCCCTCAGCACCTCTCATGATTTGACTGTCCTTCAATCATCCACTTATGGCCGATCGCACTTCTTCCCTAACTCCCACTTCAATCTCCCCATTATATATGACCTCCTTAAAGTATGTAACATCATCCTCTCTCTCCATCTTGATGAAGCTATTGATTCCTACTACTGGGCGCTTTCACCAAACAAAGGTTTCTCTATGTCTTCTTTCTACCAGTTCCTAAATCATCATTGTCGTTTTTCTCCTTTTTCCAGTATTTAGAAATGCCGGTTACCTCTACGAACTATCTTCTTCCAATGGTGTCTCATCAGAGAATGCATCAAAACTAAAGACAAACTCAGCCGTTTTCATGTTCCAAATGTTCCTACCTACGCCCTATGTTCTATTGAAAATGAGACTTCTCACCATTTTCCCCCTGATTGTGATTTATCTTATCCCATTCTTGCAACAACAAGTTCACACCTTCTGGTTTTCATCCCCGAGATTGCTTCCGTCTTTGACCATTGGCAGTACAACCCCCATAACTCTTCCGTGGATAACTTCATAGCTATTTATTGTTGGTGCATCTGGAAAGAACGAAATGTTGCTATCCTTGGAAAACCTAGGAGTGTTTTCGCGGGTCTCTGCAGACATATCACAAGTTTGTTTTACTCTTACTCAGGTATGGAACACTTTGCGCCCTTCGGGCTTACTATCTGTGTAGAGTCTCACCATGAAGAAGAGCAAGGAAGCATAAACGCCGGTTGGCTGGATGGAAAGAACTTATGATTGACGTGCATGCTACTGTAGATTTGCTATGTTCTTCATTCGTTTTATGAACATATTTGTGTTTTTTAATGCTGCTTGAACTTATGGGATAGTACTTTAATCCCGAACTTATTATTTTGGCAACCGACCAAGCTTGTTAATCGGATAAGTTTATTATCTATGCTATCTAATCAGCTGTACAGCGCCATGCTGCATATCCGTTACTAAAAAAAAGTTTCATTCACTATTCAATTTGGACAGGGTTTTAAAATCCTTTCTATCATATGAAATTCTCTTCCAATTATAACCATTTTTTACTTATTTCGTTATTATGTAAATAGTTATTTAAAACCTACTTATTTTCTTTAAATACCTTAGTATAAAACTTGTTTACAAACTTGGATTTATTATAAAATCCTTTATAAATCTTATTTTAAAACATGATTTTCATTTTCATTATAAAATGTCAAACCTTAACAAGACTCGTTTGATTATAAATCAAATCCTTTAACAGCTTATCTTGAAATCATATTAAATCATTTATAAGTTCTTTTTATAAATAATCAACTTTTCATAAATTTCAATTCTAAAACCCAAAATCCTTCCTAAGTCAATTTACAAGTTCAGTAAAGCTATTTATTACTTTGTTTAAACTAGGTTAATATCAATTAGAACCTCATTTATTTATAAAACTTGATTTTATATTTTCAAAAACTATTTATGTAACTTGGCTAAGTTTCACACTTGAAATCTCAAATTATTACAATACAGGAATTCCGCTACACAAATCATTTTATAATTTTTTTATAAAATCCAAATATAAATATTGATTTTATAAAACTTTTATTCTATATAACATACATAAAATGTGATTCAAAATTATACTTTTGTTGTAAAAATAATTTCATAATTACAAACTTAGTCAGTTCATCTTACAATGAATCAATGTCTTAAAAATATTAAATTCACGTCATCTGCTATAAAACACTTAATAAATATTGTTTATTGATTGAATACACATAAAGGTTGGATTTAATTCAATAATCATTATCTAAATCATATTTTAATGTTACTTAGGTTAGACAGTTCATATCTGCTTGATATGGAAGCAAGTAACATCAAAAACATTGAGGAATGCTATTGGATACCTCCAACCTATCCCTCTACATCACAACTCATATATCATTTTATATATGCATACAGATTAGGTTATTTAATCTAATTCATTTAAGATGAATATTCTGCTAAAAACCAGGTAGTATCAAAGGTCATCCATTCATAGATGGGAATATATAACCACAACTAACTAACTAAGCAATAAATCATCCAATCATCCAAACACACAACATAATGAGTACAACCAACAATGAATATTGTATGATATAAAAGTATTCAACGGTATTCCATAAAGTGTGAGAATTAATGCACCAGCCATTTCAATCAATGTTTGCGTTGTTTTATCGAATGTCAAATAGGCATTTCAAATTAGGTAAAATTCTAAATAGCTTCAAATCACTCCAATCCAACTTGTTAGAATTTGGAAATATGAACTCATTCAGCTTTTTTCATCCAAATCTGATCTCGCATGAACAATATATACTTGTTACACGTTTTGAACAAATTAAGACATCATTAACTATTTATTTAATTGATTAATAACCTTCACCTCATCATCAAGTCCTAATCACGTGATTAAAATCCGCATATCATTCTCAGGTTCAAATTCACGAAATCGATACTCAATGCCACCTACAACCCACCGTAGTTCGTGTGCCTCTGGCCGTCGAGCTCCCATCGGCCACCTCCTTTCCGACGTCCAAGCCATGCTTCTTTATTCACCCACGTCCGACCCTCCACCATAACCCAAGGATCTTGGAACACAAGCCAAACCCATGTGCCTTAAACGACATCATCATTGCCAAATGGAACCACCAGAGTCCAATCGCCACCCATCGTATAAAGCTCTCCCAATGTTGGTTAAAACACCTTTAGGCCTCAACTCTAATCGTGGATCACACGTGGAGATTTTATAGGAATAACATGGGTCGTTAATTTTAGAAGATGAGGAAGATGTCAGTTGACCTAATACCTTAGGGTTTATAGTGAAAAAGAAAATGTTGAGGTTTAAATTGAAAATTCTCACAACACAATTTGCCAATTTTTCTACAAACTCCAAATGAAGTATGCTCATGGCCATTTCCAGCTATTTTCAAAATCCAATTCGGAGATATTTATTCTTAAAATTAAATTATAAATAATTATAATTTCAATTCACTTATCGACACACTTTTATGTCACGCACGATCATGCAACAACTACAATTGACACAAAACTTGAATTATTACAATAATTAACAATTCCAGATCCGATAAAATTGGTTTCGATAAAATCCAAGTTCATTTGAAAAATGGCTATTTTAATGTGTTAAATCAAATCGATCAAATATAAAACGATTTCCAAACACTCAAATTTATTCGTAGTAATTTTATATTATCATTATAATTCAAATATATTTTTTCATAGCTTCAAAATAAAATTAACTGGAATTTAAACTCAATATTTTCTATTTCAATTTAATTAACATTCAAATTCCCATTTTAAATTTTACTCAAGCCATAAAATCTTAAAATTAATCGTTTTTAATATTTAAATAAATTAAATATTCCTATTACAAATGTCTGAGTTATTACATTCTTCCCCCTTGAAATGATTTCATTTTTGAAATCATAATTTAAGAAGTATGTCACAAACTGATTAATATTACTTCAAAAATATTTCTTACAAAAAGACGTTATATTTTCTAATAGTTGAAATTATGGAAAATTTCAGCAACACCTCCTTGGCAGACTCAATCCAAAAAAATTCGCACATCAAAATAAGAAAATATACGTCTCATCTCAATGATGTTACTTCACAAACTAGGGGAAAACAATATATAAGACCCACGTATAGTATGTAATCTGAAATACGTACCATTTTGTTGGGAAAACAGATCTTTTCCATGAAAACAAAAGTTATAAGCAAGCTTGTAATCGTTTCCTTTAATATACATGTATATGCTTATGTAACTCGAAAGAGAGCTAAGAAAATAAATAAGTAACACAACAATAATTAACATATGCACCACTAATACATCAATCATATGCACCAATTAAATAAGGTGCAACTGGCTATAATGATGCAAACTAGCAAACAACACAAATGTAACATAATGTTACATTCTACCAATAGTAACCAACACTTATAAATACTATAGTGATATAAATACAAAAATATATATTCTCATACTTCATTCAGGCTATAGACCTCACCCTTGCAGAAGGATGATAGATAATCCGTTAAGCGTGACCATTCGCTCAACAGCCTCAGATTATTACTTAACCGATCATTCACGCTACCTCAAACAACCCAAAAATTCAAATCCCTAGTTCAACATAAGTACATAAAGCATGGAATGTATATTTCAAAGTTTATAAGATATATTTATTTATGAAACTTCGTATTTCAAATTCTAAACCATTCCATTTTATTAAATTAATCGCTTTAACTTATTAACTATCAAACCGCGATTTTTTTCGAAAATTTAATTTTGATGTAGCTCAAAATCTACAAGATGAAAAATCACTTAAAATCAAGGTTTCAGGCTTCGTTAGAAATAGTTAATGGCGATAGGAATCAATTCATCTCTTTCTTCCATTTCTCTTCCGGTTTATTCTCTTCTTCACCTGCCTCTTGCCTCTTCTTTCGATCTCACGCCACTACCTTCAAATTTCTTGCTTTCTTCTGCGTTATTTCTCAAAAAACCCTAATTATTTTTTCCACATCTAAAAGTTTTGTGGTCCCATTTCCCCTTTGACCATACCAATCTCCTTCTACTGATCATCCATCTACTTTCATCTGTTGTCTTCTAATCGCGATTGCCTAACTAGATCTTTTGGGAATTTTTGTCCTTGCCATGTGGTCTTTTTTTCTCATTTTTGTATGACTTCCATAATGCACAACGTTAGGTCTCTCGAGATTTTGTTCCTTATTGTCGAGTGTATTTACATCCAACTTTTGCCTAGCTTCGCCAGTTGGAACGGGGATGGAAGTGCATGAGATTTCTTCAGTTCAAGTTTCAGTTGTTTCTTCAGTTGATTTGGTTCTGTTTTCGGCTTGGCTTGGAGAAGCTTGTTTGGTCTAACGTGGAGTATTGCACGCACATATTCTTCTTTAACCACTTAATGACTTCGTGACTTGCTAACTACTTCCTGGTATGTTGTTGTTTAACTTACCAATCGTGTATGCTCATTGGAAGCACACCTATCTCTAGCATGATGAATGAATGTTAACTCAATGTATAAGCTGTTTGTGTAGTTGGGTTAGTATCCTTGGTGGTTTTAGTTTTTCATGTGTTTGTCGATTTTGTCTTGATTGACTATCCTATTGGAAAATGAGCGTTGGTCGGTATTATGTTTTTGATGTGATTTTTGGGGATTCTGGTGATCATTCATGGCATGTAATTGTTTTAATGTATGTTATGGCTTTGGTTAGCTAAATAGGATGCATGGTTGTGTTACATGTTCTTCATTCTCTCTGGCATGCCATGTGATGCATTTGCACTAAACTATGTCGAAGAGGATGGATGTGGACAACTGACTTTGCCACCTCCTAACGATGATCTTAAGCTATGATAATTCTTTGGGTCCAGGCCTATAAGTAATATTGTCCATGTTATTTGTGTTCGTAATGTCCTGTGCTGTGTCAACTCACTGTTGAATTTAAGAAAAACTAACATGAATAACGATATAGATTATATCTAAGAATTTTTTTATGAGATTTATAGGTCATAATTATGGATAGCAAGAATTGACAAATGATATTTATATACGAATATATTATGGAATGGATTTATGGAAATAAAACTGAGATATGTTATAATAAACCTACAAAGGTGTTTACAAAGATTATTTATGAATAATCGATAGCGGTTGAAGCAAACGTTTTGTAAATCATACTTGTAAGTAAATTATTTGAAATGAGTATAAGTTGAGATAAATATCTCGGTTAAGTGATAATTAATATTTGGAATTTCTATTCAGTTAGAAATTAAAAAATCGAGTTCAGGAAATTAGAAACTGACAGGAGGTTAGTTAAGTTGAGTAGTTTTCTAAGTGTCAATCAGATGTTGGTTTCAGTCTTTGAGATTGATATTTAGAGAATTATTCTCTTACTTGTTTACTGTTAAGGACTAACGACCAAGATGAGAAGTACGTTCTTAATGTATTTTAAAGTGAAATGGTTTTGAGTATTTTTATATTAAATAAGAAGAGAATTGAGTATTTCAATATGGAAAATATGAGAAGTGTAATTAATGAATAATTAATTAAAGAAGTTAAATATTGAATCCTTAAATTTAATTTTTCTCTTATGGATGAATGGTTGTTTATTGGACAGTTAAATAACTGACTATTAAATCTGGCTTGTACTTTTGTTAGCACGGAAAAACTGGGATCAAATTTATATTCTAAAACCATTCTGCCCAGCAAATAAGTAAACATTGAATATTAGGCACTGATCGAGATGGAGTATTCGAAGACTGTAGATCTTAACAAAAAGGAAGAACATAATAAAATCTCTAGTTTAGCGGCCAAAGATATATTATGGTTCTGTCGTGGTTGAAAATTCACGGATTGTAAGGACTTCTCGTTACTAAGTCATAGGGTGATTCCTAAGATGTGGTAGGAGGGTGCCTTCGGTCAGCATATTCCTGGATGACTTGTATGTATGAATGTTTGATAGAGTATTTCCTAAAAACCACGTATGTTGAGTTTTACAAGTATACCAAGTTGGTGGCGAAGAAGGGCAATTCTTTTACATCCAGAGTATATTTGTGGACATTAATTGCTGATTTAATGGATTAGACAAAGTGGCATTCAATGTGAATGGTGGACTGATGTTTTAATGATAAATTCTAACCTCAAGCTTCATCAATCGAGAAATGCCAAAAATCGGGCATGCAGCATGGCTAAGTGGTTGCTCCCAATTAGGGTGTATTGTCACCATCTAAAGAAAATTCATTATTTGTTCTTCTTTCCATTTTTTCTCCAGGGAACGGTTATGTTGGTATACCAACTGAAAGGTGACAAGACATTTGGTATACTCAAGATAATTGAATGGTCGGTCTTTTGTGACCGGGTTGGAAGATGTTCTTATTGAACCCGGTGTATTCCCCTAAAGAGATACACTACCAGCAGGTGGTTCCATACCTTGTCATAGTCAGAATCGAATCTCTAATAAGCGCCCTTGGTTTTTGACTATATTATATATATAGAGCGTGAGATGCAAGCGTTTTGCTTGATTGTTATTTATTTGATGTAGATACTATTATAATATCAGAACAAATATGATTTCAAAAATGTTTTGATTAATCATAAGGTAAAAACTATCTGTATTTATATGTGGATTTGGTCTTACGATTATCCTTTTCTTTCAAAAGATTTTTTAACTTTAAATCAAGTTGGATGATACCAGTAGTTTAATGAGTTTTTCTCATGCTGGTTCACCAGACTGACCTGTGGCGTTTGTAATGCTTGGGTTAGAATGAGGTTTACAGGTTCAGGATAAGATGATACGAATTTTAGAAGACGAGCTGGAGGAGTTCAGACGTATGATCCATGTATAGTTATTTCACTGTGTGATGCATATGAGGACAGGCTATTATAACTGTCGAAATATGTTGAATGTCCATAATACTCTAATAAATGTAAGTATTACTTTAAGTTTTTCAATAGAGATTTATTTTTTGTATTTTATTTTATTCCGCTGCGATGTGAGACTGTGTAGTGTTGTTTGGAAGTTCCTCTCCTTTCTTCTATTCTTAAATTTCTTTCTTTCTAGTTCACATCCTCTTATTTCTTTCTTTTAGTTTTTTTGAATATTTCGTACTCGAGTTTGGATACGTAAATACAGTGGAGGTATTAGTGCCGTAAATTCAAGCATCGAATTTTCCTAAGACGCTACAGTTGGTATCAGAGCGTGGTTTAGGAATAACCTTGACTCTGTGGAATTATTCAATAGAGATAGGGTTAGTAACACCCTAGATTGAGTTTGAGTATATATATGTATATATAAGAGCATATTTGCAGATTTTATGAAAAATGTTTTATATTATTGGATCGGTTCAATTTTGAACTAGCAACTGACAAAGTATTGTTTTGTAAAGAATGGAAAATGAAATAATTTTGCCCAAATTATATTTTTGTAATAAAAAAAAGATCAAATTTTGAATCATGAAATGTGGACGACTAATATAAGAAATTAGTTAGTTATGAATAAGTATAACTTGGTTAAGAAAGCGGATCGATGAATAAAAACTTGAAAATTAATATGGAATGAAAACTCTTGGATTCAAGTTGAAGTATCAATAAATTGAATACTGATAGTCTAAATAGAGCTCAATACATACAATTTGAATGTGTCAAGTTGAATAAGAAATAAATTGAAACAAATCTAATTCAAGTTAAAATAATTGAATATGACTTAAGTTGATCCAAATTGAACCTTGAATTCAAGTGTAAATATATGTAGGCCTGTAAATTTAAAATTAAACTTGGAACTTGGGTTATAAATAAAACTCAACTTGTTAATAAGCAAAAATATATACATAATTGAACTTGGTTGTCTAAGCTATCATGAATTTTGCAAGAGAAAAAATCAATGGATAAATTGGTGATTGGAAGTAAGAAGTTAAATTGTTTATAATCAATTAGAAGTACAGGTGCATATGATTGAGCAGGTTTATTGGATGGAAGAAAATGTGAGAAATTATTGTATGCCCAACAAAAACTTACATATTTAATTCAATATGAGATTTTATGGGCCTAATTAGCAAGCCGCTTGGCTTTTTAATTTTCTTTTTGATTAGAGAGGGCCCAGAGAGGCATTTTGCAGTTGTACCGATTAGCCCGTTCAAAGGAAACATTGGCGAAATTTTTTGAAAATTTAGGGAGTCAGAATTTTTTTTTCAAAAGTTTTAAACAAAGTTTGTTAATCAAAAAGTTAGTGTTAAACTGAAAATTTAAGTTAAGCATTTTTGAGTAAATTGGAAACTAATGAGTTGTTTTGTAGTAAGGTAGTCGAGGTGAGTGTCGAGTTGCATAGATGGATTGTGGAAAGTTAATAAGGTGCCTTTTCTACTTAGTAATTTTGGGGAAAAAAATCTTTTAAGGAGGATGGAATGTAATGTCCTGTATTTTTCGACATTTAACGTTGAACGATTAAAACTTTTAACTATTTGATTTGAATTTAAAATAAATGGTAATATGAGATTTATCTAATTAATTTATTAAATAAGAATATTTTTATTTGATAAATATAAATGGTTGAAATCAATTTATTATTAAATTCATATTTATATATGCGTGAAAATAGCCCAATCCCATCAACCCGCCAAATCCCATCAGCCCATCCAATCTTACTTCAAGCCAACCGCCCTCCCTTTCTCCACCACCTAATCCACTAGCCTTACCTCCAGATCCGCCTCTACCTCCTACGTCAAACATTGTCTCGCAATCACCCTCTGATGCCATTCGATCAAGTAATTTGACATGTCAACAACCATGGACTTACATGTTTAAGCATAAACTTCTTAACGCCGGCAAGTACATGCCTGTTGGCATCACTCCCACCATTGTCGATGGTGTTCTGCAGCTCGTTGATGGGGTACCTAAGGCAGGCTCTGAAGTGTGGAATGATTATATTGTCGGCTTCTTTCTGGATAAGCCGTTATCTTACACAATAGTGGTGACAAAATTGCAATCTTTATGGCAACTGAAAGGCTCTGTAAATTTTACTTTTGATGGCGTGGTCTTCATGTTTGTTTTCTCCTGTGCGGATGATAAAAACAAGATTCTACGGTCCGACGCTATTGTGATGAACAACAAACTTTTTATTCTGAAACCTTACGATCCAACGATAGGTAATGTCCATGGTGATATCAAATCTGTTCCGGTATGGGTAAGACTTTACAACATACCTATTTTCTCATGGTCAAACTTTGCTATAAATTGGATAAGTGTGATGCTAGAAAAGTTGCTTTGTATGGATGAGATGATGGAAAGTAGGCAAAGGCTGCAGCTGTAACACCCCGTGAATTCTATAACGTTAAGCTTCGCGAATTAAAGTGTAATTAATTATAAATGAAAGAATTAAGGGAAATGGGTTACGCCATTGCGTTCGTCTCTAAATTATGCTTGAGATAGAGTCCGAGTTTGCGCGAATCGGACCCTGTATGAAGGAGTTATGGCCTTCGGAAGTTTCAGAATAAAATTAAAATTAAAACAGCTCAGTTTTAAATTCAAAATTCGGATTTCAGGTTCAAACTGGGCTGGGCGGGAAAATTCCCGCTCAGAGACCAGGTCGACCATAGGGTCGACCATGGTGTCGACCTGGACACCCCAGGTCGAACATAGTGTCGACCTGGACCCCCCCAGGTCGACCATGGTGTCGACCTGCTTAGGTCGACCTGGCTGGCCAGGTCTGGCTCTGGCTCGAATTTCTGTGGCTTTGTGTATCACTAGGACTGACGTGTCACCTCTTGATTGGCTCTTTGAACTCTGAATGGTCTAGATTCCTCCTGTCTTCATCTGACGGCTCAAAACAACTTAAAAATCTATAAATACACCCTAAGTCTCAACTGAAAATTCACACAAAAAAATGAGAAAGGAGTCGTCATGCTGCTAGGGAGGAATTGAACATAGTCGTCAAGAGAAAAGCCTAGAGACGAATCAAACTAAGAAGAAGATTAAAGTTTAAATCAAATTTATCAACGCAATGTTAGTCTACCCAAAGGAGCGCGTCTCAATTTCAGAATTCAGAATCCAGAATTCAAGATTCTGCATTCGTTGTAAGTATAGTGACCTTTCAGAATATGAACAAAAATTGTGATGTGATTCGATGTGAATGAAAATAGAATTGTGTTATTGTATTGTATAAATCTATGTATTGTGATGGTTCTATCATGACTTGTGTATTGATGTTTGTGGCATAAATTGATTGATGCAAGCCTATTGAACAATTGTATATGAAAACAATGGCACTTGTAAGTTTGTGGCAATAATAGAAATTGGTCCCTTTTTGTTTATGCCTATGACATGGACCTTATACATTCATTAAGCCTAAATTAAGGCTTATGTAAACATGATTTAGACTTGAATCCTTTTATGCCTAAATGACCCAAACCCTATGATATCACTTCCATGTTGATTTGCAAGTATAATTGGATCTATGTTAAGTATCGTTTGTGTTTCATAAACTATGCAAGTTCATGTTTATTTGCAAGTGTAATTGGATCTATGTTAAGTATCGTTTGGGTTTCGAAAACTATGCAACTTCATGTTGAAATAGGCTATGTGAATTAAATGTTATAATTGGACCTTTTGGTGAATATACATCATGCTAGTTTTGTGTTTGACATTATGCCAAGTTAAACATATTTAAATACAAGTTGTGTAAGCCTAAACTATGCCATTTCATATGTCACCTACCTAGTTATACATTGATTTGAATACAAGTTCACATGACTCATATTATATGTTAGTTGAATCGTTAAATTGCAAGTTCATGCGCCAAACACCCTTATATGTTGTAAAATATTACATGTTATTGATTTTCCCCTTTTTCTTATGCTTATAAAGTTGGGATGAATTGTGTCGAGCCCAACATTTGTTATAACGTTGCGAACGCATAAATGGGGGTAATAACGTTGGGTGTAAAACATGAAAATATATGTTGGCATGGTTGGCACATGCCAATGAAAATGACATTTAAGCGGTATGAATCGATATACCCAAGAATAAAAGACATGACATTAACATGTATAATTGAGAGGTAATAAAATATGTAAATTTAGAAAACACAATATGCTTAACCCGAGGTTGGATTGAGTTGTGATGTAAACCTGCCCGGACCCTCCCGGCTGTCCAGTAGTCACAACAATACCTATCCAATGTGGGTGGTTAAGCATTGAGCCCAATAATGACCCGAGGTTAGACTGAGCTATGGTGTAAACCTGCCCGGAACCGACCGGCATATCCAGTAACCGTAGTAATACCTGTCTAATGTGAGTGGTCAGGTGTTCCTAAGAGGCTAAGTAAAGATGGTAGGGTTAAGTCAACTATAACACTTAAGCAAATTCAACATGTTAACAAGAATTGATGGGTGGGGTTAGGTAAATACAGACACTTAACCACTTAACATGTTTGACTAGAAAATCCTGGTAACGTGGGACCTGTTTCAGCAGTAACGCAAGTTAGGTATCAACGGTACCTTGAAACTAGGCAGGGTGGGGCACGATTACTGGGCTGATTGTAGCGGTCAAACGACGGCGGTGGGTGCACAGTGCAGGTCTAACGGGGTGCAGGCGTGCACACACTCCAGAGCAGACAACCAGGGCACTGGGGACACCATTAGTATAACCTATGCCTTCGAGAATTTGTATCGGGCCGCCACCATGGGTCTTGATACACCCCATGGTGGGACCAGCATAGGTATCCACAATTCTTGGTGGCCGTATGACACATGCTAACGCGAGTAGGAGCCGATCTTTAAATAAAGTTGGGGATCACTTCACCCTCACCATGGGGTGCTAGTTAGAATAAACTCAAGTAGATGCAGAGATATAGTATGGGTGCGATAGTACATTCGACACTCCCTTAGCTTGTGACACTTTCCTATTTTCAGTATATATCTATCATGCCCCTTTTCTTATTCATATACTGAAGAGTTACTAGATTTACTCAGGCTTTATGTCTGACCCTATTTTCTTTTCGTCTTCTTTTCTTTCGTCCCCCTCAGGTCCACAGGGAGGAAACAGCTCAGCTCAGTCAGGCTCTGTACAAGCTCCAAGAACGTAGATGTATGATTTGGGTCTCTTTTGCTCGGACTATGGCTTTGGATATCACTATGGGGATTTTTGTCACTTTATTTATGTTTTATGCTTCTTTAATAATCGAGACAGTTATGAGGTTGTAATGATGGAAGTACTTTGAGACAATTATGGAATGTTTGGTTTTGAACACATATTGATGAAATAAAAGTCTGTTTGGTTTCCGCTGTTTAAAATATTTGTATTTATATCTGTCTTGAGTTTATCTGTGGCTTTTACTTATAAACCTCCACCAAAATTAAGGCATTCCCTTTGCGAGTGACCTTAACGGAGGTGGGGTGTTTCACTTGGTATCAGAGCATAGGTTTACCAGATAAGATAAAAGTTTTTGAAATTGTTTTCAAAAAGAAAGTTTAAAGAAGCATTTTTTCAAGAAAAAAAAGTGTTATGTTTATAAAAAAGACAAAATCCCCCAAATCCATGTGCCCTATCTATCTCTCTCTATCCTTTGTTTTGAATTTTTCCTTTCTATTTCAGCATGTCTGGAGACCTTAACCTCCCGGAAGGAGTGCCGATTCCCGGCTGGTTTAGGAGGTACTTAGAAGCAAGGGCCAATGGCGCGGGCCCAGTAGACATCCCTCCTCCAGTGGTTGCGGTTCCTCCTCCCCCCCTCCTCCTCGTGGAAATGCCTTCGCAAAAACATGTAGAGACATTAAGTCTATGGGTGGAAAAGACTTTTAAGGAACAGAGTCCTTTGTAGGGGCAAGAAACTGGCTAAAGGAGACCGAGGATCTGTTTGTCATCTTTGGAGTGGATGACAGGCAAAAGATACAACTAGCGGTATGGTTGCTTAAGGATGAAGCTTCCTATTGGTGGGAAGTTACCAATGCTCAGCGGGCGGTGGAAACATGGGAGGATTTCAGGACAAGGTTCGAGATGAAATTTCTCTCCCAAGCAGAAAGAAGCCTGCAAATGGAGAAGTTCCTAACTCAGAAACAGGGGAGCATGACGATCCGGGAATATGTTAATCAGTTTAATCAGCTGGCCAGATTTGGGTTAGACTTAGTAAAAACCCAACACAAGAAGGCACTTCGCTTCGTCAAGGGTTTGAATGAGCCTCTACACAGCCTTGCCATGACTCATGTATCCACGGGAGCGACTTATGAAAGCCTGGTGGACATGGCGTTGCTACACGAGGAAGACCACGACAAGAAAGAAACTAAGGTGGAAGAGAAGAAAGAGGGTCTACAAGCAAAGAAAACCGACTTCAAGAAAGGAGGGAAGAACAATAAGCCCCCTGAGAAGAGAAGGTGCAATTTCTGTGGCATTGTGGGCCATATATCAAAAGACTGCCGGAAAAGAAAGGCGAAGGTGGGTGGTCGCTTTCATTGTGGAGAGACTGGGCACCAAGCTAAGGACTGCCCAAAGAAGAAAGGGCAGGGACAGAAAGCCGGATCCACTTCAGGGGGTCAGGTTCATGCGCTAGTGGCACCTCAGCAGGAATGAGGTAGTAATATTTCTGTAGAAAGTGCAGTCTATCTTTATGATCATCCAGTTCGTAAACTTTTTGACTCTGGCGCATCACACTCTTTTATTTCATCTGCCTTAGTAGAATCTCTGCATCTAGACACTAGTATGGTAGAAGATCCCTTAGTAGTTTCAAATCCAATTGGGGGCTCTGCTTACTTGTCAATGGTTTGTTTGGGTTTGAAAATCTCTATTCTCAGCGTTGACTTTAGTTGTAATGCCTTTGTCTTAGGCTTCTCGGGATATTGTTTGATCTTAGGCATGGACTGGTTATCCAGTAATAGTGCCATTCTTGATTGTGAGAAAAGAGTAGTTAGACTCTTAACTCGGCTTGGAAACACTCTAGAAATTTCTTGTAATCCCTTGAACGCTGTTATGATTAGTTATCTAGAGTCGCTTGAAGCTTCTGATGAGAATTTGCAATCAGTAAGAGTAGTCCGGGAATATCCGGATGTCTTTGAGGAGGTGAAAGGCTTACCTCCGAGGCGGGAAATAGACTTCCGCATATATCTTGTGGATAATGCAAAGCCTGTAGCTTTACTTGTCAGACACAAGGCTCCAAGGGAGAGAAAGCAGCTCAGTAAGAAGGTTAAAGAACTTCTCGAAAAAGGGTTCATTAGACGGAGCATTTCGGAATGGGGTGCTCCAGTGGTGTTCGCAACTAAAGCGGACGGTTCGCTTCGCCTTTGCGTCGACTATAGGGAGTTAAACAAATTGACTAAGAAAAATAGGCACCCTCTTCCCCGAATCGACGATTTGTTTGATCAGCTTGTAGGGGCGACGGTCTTCTCCCAACTTGATCTGGCAACTGGGTTTCATCAGCTAAGAGTAGCTGAAGATAGTATTGATAAAACGGCGTTCAGAACCCCAGACGGTTCCCTCGAGTGGCTTGTCATGCCTTTCGGCTTGACAAACGCACCCTCTTATTTCGTGGACCTAATGAGCAGGGTATTCAGAGAATTCCTCAACAAATTTGTGGTTGTCTTCGTAGATGATATCTTAATCTTCTCAAAGAGTGAGGAAGAGCATGCTCAGCATCTGAAAGAAATCATGGAAACTCTTCGAGCTCATCAACTAAAAGCCAAATTCTCCAAGTGTCACTTCTGGAGAAAAGAAGTAAGATTTCTGGGGAATATAGTGTCCAAAGAGGGATTGGCTGTGGACCCCGCGAAATTGGTGGCAGTGCAAGATTGGAAGACACCAAGAAATGCAACCGAAGTTCAAAGCTTTCTTGGGCTAGCCGGTTTTTACCGAAAGTTTATTAGGGATTTCGCGAAAATCACAGCCCCACTCACAAGGCTAACAAAGAAGAATCTGGCGTTCACTTGGGATTTGGATTGCGAGTTTGCTTTCCAACGATTAAAAAGGGCTCTCACAACAACCCCAGTTCTAACCTTGCCAGATGGAAGCAAAATGTTCACAGTATACACGGATGCATGTGGAACGGGACTAGGCGTTGTTCTAATGCAAGAAGAAAGGGTAGTAGCATGTGGTGGAAGACAATTAAAAGTTCATGAAAATAACTACCTAACCCACGATCTTGAGTTAGCCGCCATCGTCTTTGCGCTTAAGTCTTGGTGCCATTATCTCCTAGGTGAGAAGTTTGAATTATACACTAACCATAAATCGTTGAAATATCTCTTCTCGTAGAAGGATGTTAACTTGAGGCAGCAAATATGGATGGAGTTTCTTGCCTCGTATGACTTTGAAATTTCCTATACTCCTGGCAAAGGCAACGTACTAGCAGATGCGTTGAGCCAAAAGAAACTGACCTTAAGTCCGCTCTTTGTGGAAAGGCAAAGCCTGGAGTATATAGCCAGTTTTAACTTTAGGACCTCCGCAGATTTTGTACCGGGTTTGTTAGCATCTCTCGAAGTACGCCCTACTCTCTTGGACTCAATAGGGGCTGCACAACGTTAAGACCCTCAGCTTGTTGATGTGATTGATAAACTTATTAGGGGTGAGATTTCTAGTCACCTCAGTAGGTACGCCATCGATGATATGGGTTGGCTGAGGCAAGATGGAAGATTATGAGTCCCACAAGTAAGGGAGTTGACAAAGAAGGTTCTCGAGGAAGCGCATCATTCCATGATGACTATACACCCTGGCGGTGATAAGATGTACAAGGATATAAAAAGGACTTTCTTTTGGAGCGGCATGAAACAAGATGTGGCAGATTTCGTTTCTAAGTTCATGACCTGCCAACGCGTCAAGGCGGAACAGAAGAAACCTGGAGGACAACTTCATCCTTTAGAGGTCCCACAGTGGAAGTGGGATAGCATTTCAATGGACTTCATTGATGGACTGCCTAGGTCGAGAAGAGGCAACACTAACATTTGGGTAATAGTGGATAGGCTTACTAAGAGCGCCCACTTCATACCTATCAAGAGTAGAAGGAGCGCCTCATCTCTAGCATCTCCTTACCTCAAGGAAATAGTTCGACTTCATGGGATACCCTCCAGAATTGTTAGTGACCGAGACCCCATCTTCACAAGTGAGTTTTGGCGGAGTCTGCAAGAAGCTGTAGGCACACAGTTATGTTTGAGCACGGCCTATCACCCCCAAACCGATGGCCAGACGGAAAGGATGAATAGAGTTTTAGAGGATCTTTTGAGAATTTGCGTTCTTGACTTTGGAGGGACTTGGGAGGATCACCTTCCTTTAGTGGAATTTGCCTACAACAACAGCTACCAAGCTACCATCGGTATGGCACCCTTCGAAGCCTTATATGGAAGACTGTGCAAATCACCAAACTGTTGGTGGGAGTCTACAGATAAGCTTATACTTGGGCCAAATATGATTCGAGAGACTTCGGAGAAAGTGGACCTGATACGAAGGAGGATGAAGACTGCCCAAGACAGACAAAAATCCTACGCCGACAAAAGAAGGACCGACCTTGAGTTTGAGGTTGGGGACAGGGTTTTCCTTAAGGTATCACCTTTAAGGAACGTCGTTTGCTTTGGATCCGCAGGAAAGCTAGCACCAAGATTTGTAGGACCGTTTCCTATCATCGAGAAGGTTGGGTAGATGGCTTATAGATTAGAGCTACCCGAGAGATTGGCCGGAGTTCACAACGTCTTTCATGTTTCTCACCTCCGGAAGTGTTTGCATGAGTCTGCGAAAGTGGTGGAACCTAGCATTCTAGAAGAAGCCGAAGTAGAACGTGAAGCAACTGTGAGGAGAGTTCAAACCCGCATCTTAGGAACTGAAGTGAAAAAGCTACGCAACCGCGAAGTCAAACTCGTTAAAGTTCAGTGGAGCGACGCCGTGGAAGACGCGACTTGGGAAACTAAGGACAGAATACGCGCTGCCTACCCTCTTCTTTTTTAGGGTACATCTTTGATCTCTTTCTTTTTCCTTAAGTTATGCTTTATCTATCTTTTTAGGTATGTCTCCTCGGTGCTTTTCCTAACTACTTAGGTATAAAACAAATGGATGCAAACACGTATTTGGAAACATGTTATGGATGATGGCTGCAAATGGTTGCTAGTTGTTACTCGTGGATGCATACACACACACACCCTAGGTTATAGATCGGCTCAGTCACTTCATATTGCATATATGTATTCTCATTTGTATATGGTTGAAACTTGATATGTTGTCATATGGTTGTCGCATTTGTATGAACAGTTGTGCACTCATGTAGAATTATGAGTAGGAAAATTTGCATACATAATGGATTCATGACACTTACATGATTCGCATTTAGGAGGTCAACTGAATCAGTAGACCGCCTGATTTTCGCATTAGATAAGGACATATACACACACTATGCATATGATCATGAAGCATTAGAAGCTTTTAAGGACAATGGACGCCTGTGTTTGTTGGTTGAGTAGATGGACTGTTGGATGTTAGGATATACATTCTTCCTAACTTGAAGATTTCGGGGACGAAATCCTTTTGGGGGGGGGGGGGGAGAATGTAACACCCCGTGAATTCTATAACGTTAAGCTTCGCAAATTAAAGTGTAATTAATTCCAAATGAAAGAATTAAGGGAAATGGGTTACGCCATTGCGTTCGTCTCGAAATTTTGCTTGAGATAGAGTCCGAGTTTGCGCGAATCGGACTCTGTATGAACGAGTTATGGCCTTCGGAAGTTTTAGAATAAAATTTAAATTCAAACAGCTCAGTTTTAAATTCAAAATTTGGATTTCAGGTTCAAACTGGGCTGGGCGGGAAAATTCCCGCCCAGAGGCCAGTTCGACCATAGGGTCGACCATGGTGTCCACCTGGACACCCCAGGTCGACCATAGTGTCGACCTGGACCCCCACAGGTCGACCATGGTGTCGACCTGCCAGGTCTGGCTCTGGCTCGAATTTCTGTGGCTCTGTGTGTCGCTAGGGCTGACGTGTCACCTCTTGATTGGATCTTTGAACTCTGAGTGGTCTAGATTCCTCATGTCTTCATCTGACGGCTCAAAACAACTTAAAAATCTATAAATACACCCTAAGTCTCAACTGAAAATTCACACAAAAAAATGAGAAAGGAGTCGTCATGCTGCTAGGGAGGAATCGAACATAGCCGTCAAGGGAAAAGCCTAGAGACGAATCAAACTAAGAAGAAGATTAAAGTTTAAATCAAATTTATCAACGCAGCGTTAGTCTACCCAAAGGAGCGCATCTCAATTTCAAAATTCAGAATCCAGAATTCAAGATTCTGCATTCGTTGTAAGTATAGTGACCTTTCAGAATATGAATAAAAATTGTGATGTGATTCGAAGTGAATGAAAATAGAATTGTGTTATTGTATTGTATAAATTCTATGTATTGTGATGGTTCTATCATGACTTGTGTATTGATGTTTGTGGCATAAATTGATTGATGCAAGCCTATTGAACAATTGTATATGAAAATAATGGCACTTGTAAGTTTGTGGCAATAACTAGAAATTGCTCCCTTTTTGTTTATGCCTATGACATGGAACTTATACATTCATTAAGCCTAAATTAAGGCTAATGTAAACATGATTTATACTTGAATCCTTTTATGCCTACATGACCCAAAACCTATGATATCAATTTCATGTTTATTTGCAAGTATAATTGGATCTATGTTAAGTATCGTTTGTGTTTCATAAACTATGCAAGTTCATGTTTATTTGCAAGTGTAATTGGATCTATGTTATGTATCGTTTGGGTTTCGAAAACTATGCAAGTTCATGTTGAAATAGGCTATGTGAATTAAATGTTATAATTGGACCTTTTGGTGAATATACATCATGCTAGTTTTGTGTTTGACATTATGCCAAGTTAAACATATTTAAACACAAGTTGTGTAAGCCTAAACAATGCCATTTCATATGTCACCTACCTAGTTATACATTGATTTGAATGCAAGTTCACATGACTCATATTATATGTTAGTTGAATCGCTAAATTGCAAGTTCATGCGCCACACACCCTTATATTTGTAAAATATTACATGTTATTGATTTCCCCCTTTTTCTTACGCTTATAAAGTTGGGCTGAATTGTGTCGAGCCCAACATTTGTTATAACGTTGCGAACGTATAAACGAGGGTAATAACGTTGGGTGTAAAACATGAAAATATATGTTGGCATGGTTGGCACATGCCAACGACAATGACATTTAAGCGGTATGAATTGATATACCCAAGAATAAAAGACATGACATTAACATATATAATTGAGAGGTAATAAAATATGTAAATTTAGAAAACACGATATGCTTAACCCGAGTTTGGATTGAGTTGTGATATAAACCTGCCCGGACCCGCTCGGCTGTCCAGTAGTCACAACAATACCTATCCAATGTGGGTGGTTAAGCATTGAGCCCAATAATGACCCGAGGTTAGACCGAGCTACGGTGTAAACCTTCCCGAAACCGACCGGCATATCCAGTAACCGTAGCAATACCTATCTAATGTGAGTGGTCAGGTGCTCCTAAGAGGCTAAAGACGGATGGTAGGGTTAAGTCAACTATAACACTTAACCAAATTCAACATGTTAAGAAGAATTGATGGGTGAGGTTAGGTAAATACAGACACTTAACCACTTAACATGTTTGACTAGAAAATCCTGGTAACGTGGGACTCGTTTCAGCAGTAACCCAAGTTAGGTATCAACGGTACCCTGAAACTAGGCAGGGTGGGACACGATTACTGGGCTAATTGTAAGCGGTCAAACGATGGCGGTGGGCGCACAGTGCAGGTCTAACGGGGTGTGGGCGTGCACACACTCCGGAGCAGACAACCAGGGCACTGGGGACACCAGTAGTATAACCTATGCCTTCTAGAATTTGTATCGGGGCCGCCACCATGGGTCTTGATACATCCCATGGTGGGATCAGCATAGGTATCTACAATTCTTGGGGGTCGTATGACACATGCTAACGCGAGTAGGAGCTGATCTTTAAATAAAGTTTGGGATCACTTCACCCTCACCATGGGGTGCCAGTTAGAATAAACTCAAGTAGATGCAGAGATATAGTATGGGTGCGATAGTACATTCGACACTCCCTTAACTTGTGACACTTTCCTATTTTCAGTATATATCTATCATGCCCCTTTTCTTATTCATATACTGAAGAGTTACTAGATTTACTCAGGCTTTATGTCTGACCCTATTTTCTTTTCGTCTTCTTTTCTTTCGTTCCCTCCCCCCCAGGTCCACAAGGAGGAAACAGCTCAGCTCAGTCAGGCTCTGTACAAGCTCCAAGAACGTAGATGTATGGTTTGGGTCACTTTTGCTCGGACTATGGCTTTGGATATCACTATTGGGATTTTTGTCACTTTATTTATGTTTTATGCTTCTTTAATAATCAAGACAGTTATGAGGTTGTAATGATGGAAGTACTTTGAGACAATTATGGAATGTTTGGTTTTGAACACATATTGATGAAATAAAAGTCTGTTTGGTTTCCGCTGCTTAAAATATGTGTATTTATATCTGTCTTGAGTTTATCTGTGGCTTTTACTTATAAACCTCCACCAAAATTAAGGCATTCCCTTTGCGAGTGACCTTAACGGAGGTGGTGTGTTTCAGCAGCACGCAAAATGTTTAATAGAATTGAAGCCAGATAAGGAACTATTTAGTGATTTTCTAGTGAAAACGATTAAAGGTGGAGTGAAGAGAATTTATGTAGAGTACCTATGGAAACCAGATATCTGCGTCCAATGAAAGTCATTTGGACATACAACGAGTAACTACGACACAAGTGAAGTCAGTGAAAATAAGGACAAGCAAAATGCGGAAAAAGAAATCATACAGTAGAGGACACAGGATAGAGAGAAAACATTATACAAACTATATGGTCAAAGTAGAAATAGCAATCAAACGTGGAAAGTGGTCACTAATAAGAAAAATTGAAGTATGACGGGAAATAATGGTTCTGAAGAAGTAATAAAAAGAAGTGGAGTTGGGAAGAGCTCTAACAAAGAACAATCACAAGCATTAGAGCAGAGGAACAGTTTTAAGGTGCTTGAGGAGGGGGAAATAGACCATAATGTGAATACAGAGAATGACGAAGCAATATAAGTGGACAAGCATAAGGATGGATTCATGGAGGGGATATCGGATAATGTGATGCCATCAGCGGAAGATTTACAAAAAAAAAAGACGCCAAGAAACTATGCCACCAGTCATTTTCTCTGTTGAACCACATTTTCTTTCATCTCAGGTGCCACCAGTCATTTTCACTTTACCAAGCACAAATACCAATCAGCTTCTTACTACTCCTTTAAAAGAAATTATGCCCTCATCTAACCCGCATGTTCACCTGAAACCTCTTCCATCCTTTAGATCCCCTGAAGATGATTCATTTATCAACACCTAGTGTTGACAAGCAAAGACAAGAAGCAAACCACTCCTGCCTCTGTACGTGAGTACATGCTAAGGAGTAAGCAAAACGATAACCAAATTTCACCTACTGTTTAGCCATGCGGCAAACAATAGAAGTGTGGAATAATAGAGGGTGCCATGAAGATTTCAAGCCGGACCAAAGTAAGTTATTAATAGAAGAGAACAAACTAAGTTTGCTTGCACTGCTTGAGACAAAACTTAACGATGAACTAACTTTGAGAGTTGCGAAGTATATTAACCCATTGTGGAAGTTATTGCACGACTTTTCTGAAGCTTCGTATGGTAGGATATTTGTACCCTTCAACTCTATCTTGATCACAATCATCCCTATCTATACCACTTCTCAAATGATCCACTGTCAGGCAAATTTTCTCAATTACTTTACCCCGTTCCATTTAACCTTTGTTTATGCCACAAACACTAACTTAACTAGACAAATCCTTCTTGACAAACTACCTACTCTAAGCCAAAATAACATCCTATGGATTGTTTTTGGGGACTTTGACTGTTGCTATGACATCTCACAAATATTTGGTGGCAACTTGTTATTCTCTGCTGAAATTCAACCTTTAAAGGGTACCATTGTTGATTCAAACCTTATCAACGTCAAGAGTACAGGCTTACCTTTTACTTGGAACAATAAGAAGAGATTTGGACCTCGTACCTTCTCCCATATTGACCACGCCTTTTGCAACTCCCCTTCACTTTATATGTGGCCTGCACTCTCTTGTAACCATCCACCTCCTTTACTCCCTGACCACTCCGCGTTAATCTTATACCTATGTGGACTGGACACGAAAGGAGCCTCTATTTTTAAATTTTTTAATAACTGGGTTTTAGAACCTGACTTTTATGATGTATTCAGGAAAGTTTGGGAGAAGCTTGTTAACGGGAACTTTATGTATATTTTGTAGGTTAAGCTGAAAGAGATCAAATCCACCTTGAAGATTTCGGCTAAAGAGAGATTTGGGAATGGCGAAAAGAAAAGTACCTATTGGAGAAGCAAACTTGAAGAAGTTCAGACGAGTATGATAACGGATCCTACTAACGGTGTGTTGTCTACGACAGAAACCTACTTAACAAAACACTACCATGACACTTTACTCAACGAAGACATGATGATAAAGCAGAAAGTGAGATTAAAATGGAAACTTGAAGGAGATTGCAACAACGCCTTCTTTCACGCCTTGCTAAAGGATAAACAGTGTAGGGAGAACTTGATCTCTATCATTGACAAGGATGGGATCATTGCAAACTCTCCACATGAGGTTGAGTGGGCTTTCCTTAGCTATTTTTCTGAGATACTGGGAAGTAATGCTACCTTCATACCTGGCCTTGATATGATCAATTCTTATATATTACCTAAGATTTCTAGTCCTGACTATCAACATCTTTGCTTCGAAGTTACTAATGAAGAGATAAGGTTTGCAATGTACTCTCTTAATAGAAACTCAGCTAGTGGATCTAACAATTTTAACGCCTTTTTCTTCTTTAAATGTTGGCATATTATTCAATTCGACATATGTAACGCTGTTAGAAGTTTCGTTAAGAAAGCTTCTACGAATCAATGCTTTAACAATACCAACATTGCGCTCATCCCAAAAATCAAGAACGCCTCAAAAGTTACTGATTTTCGATCTCGTGTTGTAACACGATATACAAATTATTTCCAAGGTCCTTGCTTCAAGACTCAAAGAAGTGCTACCCAGAATTATTTCCACTAATCAAGCAGCATTTCTTCCAGGGAGAAACATACTATATAACGTCCTGATGTCTCATGAATTGCTCAGCGGATATATGAAATGTAACGTCTTGCCACGTGCAATGTTTAAACTTGATATAATGAAAGCGTTTGATATGCTAAATTGGGATTCCATAGTCAGAATCATGGGTTTCTTAAATTTCCCGCATCAATTCGTTAGCTGGATACATGGCAAATTCCTCAATTACCCTAAATGGCTCTGTTACTGGGTATTTCGGTAGAAGCCGGGTTTTCGGCATGGGGATCCATTATCTGCTTACATCTTTATCTTGGTCATGGAAATGCTCACACGAATGCTTGATAGCAGAATAAATGAAGGTAGTTTCACTCTGCAACCAAGTGTAAATACCCTCATATCTCATCTTTGATGTTCGCCGACAACTTGGTAACTTTTTGTACACCTAACACTTCAATTGTTAACACTATTTTTGAAACTTTTGACTGCGTTTACAAGATGATGAATTTGAAGATTAACCTTGCTAAATCAAAGATGAAGGTTGTAGGGCTTACTGAAAGAAGAATTGATGAACTGAGATGTAGAACTGGCTTAATGTGTAATGATGATACAATAACATACCTTGGCCTTCCGTTGACGACTACAAATATAAAAACATCTCAATGTATGCCTACGTTCACCATAATTACTGTGAGAATTAATTGTTGGACTTGTAGGCTTCTTAGTCAGGCGGGCAGGCTAACGCCGGTGAGATCGGTGGTGTTTGCCATGCAATGTTACTGGGCACGTACCTACATCCTCCCCCACTAAACTAATTAGGATGGTTCGTACTACTCTGATAAGATACCTATGGAAAGGCAGTGTCTCTGGAAGATATATTGCACCTATTGCATTTAAAACATTAGAGAAGCCAGTTAGTAAATAGGTATTCTTAATATAGTTAAGTGGAACAAAGCGGCTTTAATCAAGCATATTGATAGCTTTCTTAAAGATTAGAGGAGCATTTGGGTTTAGTGGTCAAAGATGCATGTTGTTAAGCATAATGATTTCTGGACTATGAATCCACCGCAAAACATTAGCTGTTCTTGGCATAACATCTTCAAGTTGCCAGTTGATATGCTTCCTGTATTTAAATACAAACTGAACACTTCATGTAACATTAAACTTTGGAATGATCCATGGCTGGATAAAGGCATGATTCTTAGATGTTAGCTTACATACCTTGAAATGGAAGTGTCTGGTTTGGGTATTGGAGTGAAGGTGAGTTCCTTTATGCATAACAATATCACTTGTTTACCTAACACTACTGTGCCTAATTTAAATCAAATGTGGGAAGCTGCTAGGAAAATTAAGTTCGAGAGCAATGACGGTTTGTTAACTGCGTGGGGAGAACATGGTACTGAATACAAAACTAGCATGATGTACAATACAATATGCATGTTTGACGATATGGTAAAATGTAAGTGGTGCAAGAGAATTCGGTGCAACGATAACAATGCGAAGGATAATTTATTGTTGTGGAAAATCATTAACGAAATGCTATTAACTAGAGATAGGCTACATGGTATGGGCATGCAAATCGTGGAGTCTTATGTGTTGTGTCATGAGCAAAATGATTCAACTAAGCATGTCTTCTTCGAATGTTCTACTGGCTTTCCTATATGGAGTGATCGAATGAGGATTTTGGGGAGGGAAGGTGCTAAACGTGACAACACATTTGAATGGAAGAAACAGGAGCAACATACTAGTAGAAAACGCACAAAAGGCAGGCTTTTATGTTTGTTCTCAAGAAATACACAGCTGCCGCCTGGAGAGAAAGAAATAAAGGGTATTCAATCTGACACAATCCAAGAATGCGAATCAAATAAGGAGAAGTAATTATGCTGGCATACGTAATGGGTTGAAGCTACTGAACTTTACATTTGATCCTGGAATTATGCAGAAGCTTTACTGATTATCTTTTACCTGTTCTTGTAAATATGTGTTTTTTCATTGTTGCCTTGTGTGATTGATGCAATATGTTGCTTTGTATTCTTGTCTTTGTTGTAACCTCTCTTTCTTAGTGCATCAATAAAAACTGGTTGGGGTCCACTCAACCCCGTCGGTCTTGCCAAAAAAAATTATGATATTTCAAACGATTTCAGAATTCGACAAAATAATTTCCATCGGATCTATAATAGTGTATTATTATCAGATTTCAAATTTCGTAACGGTTGGCTTTAATAGTTGAACGTATGATTGGAAAACGTCTGGGAAATAATTAAATTGAATTTAATTATTTAATTGTCGATTTAAATTGATATCTTTACCATACGATCGAACTAGGCCTCGAAACCATTCCAATGAGTTCAGAATAGTGGTATAACTCTAGGAATGTCGGTTGTTGCATTTAAATAGGAGCTCGAAATCAACGTGATATTTTAAATTAAGTAAATTTGCATCGATTCAACATAAATTGGGTAATCGACCTATATATTTTTATCAATCGCATACCATATGAAATTGACTTTGTTCTTATCGTTTTAATCTTCACCAATATAAGAAGCATCGCCATTCGTATACTCTGCCATCTCTAATCTACAAAACAATTCGAAGCAATTTTCTTTCGTCCCACTTCCTCACTTTTTTTCCGCTATTATCGAAATCGATTTTCCAGATTCAAATTATAAATAAAAATGGAAATCAGAAATGGCAGTTGAATCCACCGCAACGGAAATTTTAAGCTCGACTCTATGATTAAAGGTGATCGCGAATCGTGAAATCGCGTCTGGACACCATGAAGTTCCCCAAAGCTCGACCAATGGTTAATAGCACTGGCGATTCAAGGAGGAAATTGGGGATCGTCCTGGGATTCGTGTGAGTTTTGCAGAATGGAGTTCGACTTTTTGTGAGGTGTGATTGGAGGATGAGTTCTGATTAACATAGAAATGTGTTTACTTTATGCTCTTATATCTTATGTTTTGTATATAAATAAATATTACTTGGGTTTAACTTTGTCACTTTTACAGATATATTGAGCAAGCCACATGCAGTCAGAAAGAGAAAATAGAGATCAAAAAGTTATGCGTTTATATTTGACGACTTGCAGATGAAGATCTTACATCAAGTTTCTTTTTGGACAAGAAAATAATTGGCGGAAAGAAGATCTGTTAGCCTGTTTTGTGACCAGGCCACCAAATGCCTAGACGATCAGGGTTACCTATGGAAGGTTAAAAGCTCTTGTATGTTCTATAACCAGAGATCGGATCGGATTAGAGAGCTCGGATCGGATTAGAGAGCTCGGATCGGATCGAGTCGGATGCTCGATTCAGAGATAAATCGCTTATACGTGGTTTACCTCATCAAGGGATAAGTGGCTCGGATCAGATAAAGATAGACCGAATCCAACCCCATGCTTTGGACTTTCAGCACAAAGATTCAGTCATTGGTTTGGTTCAGATATTGGTGGACCCGAACCCAAGCCACCACACACAAAAACCTTCGAGCTTCTGACAAAGTCGCACTGGCTAGGATCGGTCCCTAACCGAACTGCCTGAAGCATCCTTGTACACTATGAAGTTGACCTCTTCTCTAGCCTATTAGTCTGGATTGCTATACAAGTGTCATCGCACAATTAAGAGACCATTTCTCCACTCTCTCCACTACATCCCGAGATCTACTGTATGCATGCCACGTGGCCACTCTTCCCAAACTGAATTTCTGCCTATAAACACATGAATTCACAGGCATTTGGGGGGACTTTTGGCACTTTGTTTCTCCATGTTTGTCATGGACGAATTCTTCTACAAATAACCGCCTTCTCCAATAAAAATCAAGGAATTTGGAGAGACTTATTCATTGTATTCGATTGATTGAATGTCTATGTTCAATGTAATTGTAATTTCTGAATGAATTGATGAATCATGAAGTGGATGTAGGCTCGTTAATGCCGAACCACTATAATTCTTGTGTGTTGATTGATTTTCTATGATTTTAGATTATTCTTCTCGATCATTCTCTACGAAACATGATCAATTGGGTGTTAGTGCCATTTTTTGGTCTAACATTTTGGTGCTTTCACTGAGAAATGAAGATTCTCAGCATTTAAGGATTCTCCAATCTACTTATTGGATCGCCAAGTCCGATGAGGAAATCCTGTCAATTCTATGCTGACTTTGCAAGAGATGAACAGATGTGTAGCCACCTCCATGCCATATAGTAGAAATTGCCAAAGATTGGAAATCAAGTCCCTAAAAGTTTCTGGATAGGATCGGATATACTTCCAGTTTGAATGGCCTTCGGATCAGCTGCAGATGAAGGGAATGGGTCGGATGCAAATGAAGACTCGGATCGAATAGAAAAGAGGGGTGTTAGTTTGAATTAACAAAGGATAAGCTCCGGATCGAATGGAGTCGACCCGACCCGCTCATGCTAGAGAGTTCACCCGATCCGCTCAAATGAAGTAGGACCGACCCAACCCGAAGCGACTTGCCCGATCCGACCCGAGGGCTCAACCCCAATCCGATGACATACCCGAACCGCGACCCGAAGACATCTCTGAATCGCAGCCTTAAGGCAAATTCCGATCCGACAAAAAACAGCTATTTTTGGGAAAAAATACCTTTTCAGATCATTTCAGAAAAGGCTCCATCTTCCAAAATTGAAAAAATCGCGCGGCGCCCACATTTTCGACCTAACCGGCTAGGTCGATCATCGCCGAAACTGTGGGGCCCCGGACCCCCACCGGCGCTTCGCCCGGACCCGCCGACAGTCTCGCCTTCGACTCGGAGCACAGCTCGCCTTCGGCTCGACATATATTTTTGCCAACAACGGTCATCAAAGATTGTCAATGAAGATTAGACAGAGCATCGAATGACTATTATATGGAATAGTCTGAGCACTAATCCGAAGATGATTCATACGATCTAATGACCATGATTGTCAATAATGGGAAACCAGAAAGCACTAAGGATCCCAACATCCCAAAGCTACACTTCAATCGTATGATGTGATGAATGAAATATGTCCTGAGGTTCACCCCCGGAAGAACTTGGCTAACCTTTGCAATGGCTATTTGTGTCAACAGCACCAAGGAAGACTGATTTCCATCGAATAAGGGTTAAGTCAACATACTTTGGTGCCCAGGTTTAGGTACTAGTTGAACCACCACTTGCCATGATTGGACCTATGGATCCTTTCCCGGATTATAACAATTTGACTGCTCCCCTGCCACCATACGACCTTGGTCAAGTGATGAGAGCTCGAGATTAAAGAAAATATGAATCAACCATTAGGCGTTTACTTCTTATTTCTGTTGTGACATAATGCATGAATATTACTTAAAGTCTCGCAAACTATGTTGTCATATTCAAGCTTATCTGATCAAGGTCTAGACTAACCGGCTCCAACAAAATTCAGTACTTACGTTGTAGCCTAGTTTCTACCACTAAAATTCCTAACCAAAGCTAGAGTGGGAATGGTCCGTGGTGACTAAGTTACTAGAAGATCCTGCTATTTACCTATATGGAATATGCTACACATCTGAGATGGAACCCAAATACGCTTCCCCTTCTGATGAGATGAAGTACGAAGGAGGCATCGACTTAGCAAGTAAAGGAAACATCACATAAAGAGTTGCCCGATGATCTGCCCGAAGACGTAGATTTCAGAGAAGATGAAGATGACGAATGCAGGAGGGCGACATCTAATGAAGCAACTGCCCAAAGATTGAAAAGTTCGCTTATAGTTTGTTGATTGCCTCAAGAAAACTCCGACCATTGATCAGATGGAAGTTGATCTAGTGTTGGAGACCAAACCCAAAAGAGAATCATGGACAACCCCCATAAAGAATTTCCTGCAGCACAGACTGCATCCAGCAAGGAGAAGTGAAAGGCGTGCCACCGTTCATTATGCCTCAAGATATGACAAGCAAGGCGACATTGCTTATTTCCTTTGGAAGGTTGTCCTAAGATTGACAACAACAAGTCCTATTGCTGAATACACCATCCTGAATAATTAGACAAAAGCACTCATCAGCTTCCCACTAGATGGGAGATGCACACGAATGAAGCTTCCGACAAAAGACATCTCGGAGTTAGAAAATGAAGATTCACAATTCCACCCCACTGATCTATTATCCGCCAAGTAACTCATGCCCTAAATATTGGGGGCAATAGGAGAATCAGTCGTGGAATGCTCGTGACTACATCATCTAATTCAATGTTGATACATCATAAGCCTGCATGACTGATTGCCTAAGTCTTTCCTGAAGAGTGGCGAGTTAAGGGTTTGGAACACTTGAATCTGGATGCTGATTGATTGTTTGTGTATAAGCTTTTATCCTCAACACGGGATCGAAGGCGTATCTACAGACGGATGAGGCATGTTTATCCTTATGGCTCCCGCACCAACTTCCTGACATGGAAAGGGCAAAAATCCTTTAAGCATGGACCCATTTTCAGCCATGTCCTACTTCATAGCATGGAGAGTGCAAAGTTCCTCTAACTATAGATCTATTGTTCTCCTACCAACCACCGTCCTGGAACCAATATGATGATGTGCTACTATTAGCGGTGCAGACGCGACTCCCTGACACTCAATCCTTGCCTTTGGCATGAGGACAAGAAAGCGATTCAAAGGAGATGCAACCTCGTCATTCGCTTACAGTGTTTACTAGCTGTCTTTGTCGCTCCAAGACCCCAAACAAGAGATTAGGAGAGGCAAAATGCACCTACAAAGAACCTACAGTGCCATTTTCTCTCCGGATGATATTCGTTCCTTTAAGAGGATTACTCTTTAACCATAACTCTTATATTTGCATGCTTTATGAGTTATTGATATAATTAACTCAGATGAATTAATATGTGGATGGTGGAGGTACCTAGGATTTGATATCGACCAGACTTCTAGTACCCACATATAGAGTTATGGAGTAATATCATGACAAGCTTGACTGAACTGCTCATTTACAAAGCCACGCCCTCCGCCTAAAAGAGGTTATATAGCTCAAGCTCGATCTGAGATGACCATCCACTCCTTGGCTCATACGTGGAAGAGCTAAAGATAATTATGCATTGCCTTTTTCATTTCAAAGTCGGAATCCGATTTTAGATGGATGCAGTTCGACCGTCTACATGGCTCGATCCTATATTTGACACCACCAGATTACATGAATCCAAATGAAGGAGGCAGTACTGCCCCTTGATATGCTTACTTTTCAATTATGCAATCTACTTTTACATGCTTCCTGAGTTGTTGACATGACTAACTCATGCAATATGAATGATGCAATTATCCAAATTTCGGTGCCAATCACTCCTCCCATAGATTGAATGGAGGAATGCAAAGATTTGGCAAGTGTGGCCCGACCACTTGCCCGATAATGGACATCCGGCAGAGCGAAGCGGGAAGTATGGATTAAAATTGAGTTCGAGAACAACAATCGAGCCAGCAGAATTCGTCTCTTTGGATTAGAGCGCAGAAGGAAAGCCAGGGCGAATGACATGACAATTCACCTAATTAACTCTAACTCTCATGATTCGAGAGAGTGTATAAAGGACGAGAAAACACGTCCCCAAGGCATGATGATGCACCACGACTAAAGACCGCCATGATTCAACTCTACCCTTGGTATTCGACGGGAGAGTATAAATGCGCCAGGGACTGAGCGCTGCAAATGAACTCCAACCCCACTAATGGATTGGAGGGCAGACTGAAAGCTGAGTTAGAACTCTATCCTGGGCATACGACAGCAGAGTATAAAGGCACTGCGATCAAATGCCATGGAAGGGCTCCTACCCCGTTGCAAGATAGGGGGCAAGAATGAAAGCTGAGCCCAAACCCCTTATTTCTAGACATGGGGGCATGCACACACATCACACCTGCAACACACCATGTCCGTTAATGTCATTCACAAAGGGAATGCATTAATTTCCATGAAGCATTATAAGTAAACAGAACAGAATATTACAAGACAGATACGAAAAGTAGTACTTGAAAATTTTATATCTTTATTAAAGAAGAAACAAAAATAAGTTTGGTTACATCCTTCAAAATCACAATACCAAAACCCAAGTACACAAGTATCAGTCTTATACCAAAATCCTTCAGAATGCATAATTTTAAAACCATAATCCCCAGCATAAACTGCTATAAGTAGGTAGAGTCAAAGCCAAGCAATACTTCAAGCACTTTAAGTAGAGAGAATATGAATCAAGCTCCTATGTTTCCACCCTAAGCACCTGGGGGGAACGGAAAGAAAACGAGGCGAAAACAAACGAGGTCAGGCATAAAGTCTGGCGAGTCTAGTAACTTTCAGCATATAAACAGATAGTAATATCCTGACATGTAAATAAAGCTGGATGAGAGATTACAACAACAGGAGTAGCAGGTATGCTTAAGTTAAACAGAAGAAACAGAATGATATATACAAAGATATGCTTCTTACCTATATCTTACTTCTCTGGACTAATACTTAGTATAACAGGATTAGGTGTCACCCTAATATCTAAACTGAAACAGAAACGAAAGCAGAATAATCTCTACAGAAGCAGAATGCTAGTAATGGGCCATTACCACCCCAACAGAGACAGAAGGTACAGAAACAAAATGCTAGTAATGAGTCTTTACCACCCCAACTAATGGGCCTTTACCACCCCAACAAAAACAGACAGTACAGAAACAGAATGCTAATAATGGGCCTTTACTACCCAACTAATGAGCCTTTACCACCCCAATAGAAATAGACGGTACACCAACAGAAACGAACAGAACTAGGTGTACCCTAAATTCTACCTAAGCGATCGGCTCCCTAATACATAAATACCATGTGTCGGCCCCACAGAAGGGTGTATCATTCCCTAAAGTGGCAACCTATAGACACAGACCTATTTACAGATGTCACGGTGTCTTACATCCTTTGAGCAGACCGGATCCATGCACGCATATGACCCAGTTGGAATGCGCCATCGACACCACTCGCCATTATTAGAGTGAACCTCTTACAATTAGTTCAGTAAGCGTGCCCCGGACCCTTCCTAGTGTTGGGTCATAGTTTTAAAACCAGAAAAGGGTTACTGACTAATCTGGGTCCCACACAACTGATGACACAAGTAATTTTCCCTCCTAACCTTATGTCCCCAGACTAACAGATTTCAGATTAACTTGCTTACAGATTTCAGATGTACAAAGTTCAGATTAACTAGTTCTTAGATCAGACAGACAGGTTAACAAGTTTTCAGACTAACGGATCAGATATATTGATTAACAGACTTACAGATTGTTTCACCCAACCTTGTACTGGGCCTACAGATTTACGAAACGGGTTTATAAGATTCATCCGTCCAGTTGATTTAACTTTATCCACCCAACACGTTTTAGGCATCATATTTATCCTAGATTTGCATTAGTTAATTACTAATGCACAGACCTCTCACACTAGGTCAGTAGCTTGTGGCCGCTGGATGTGCCGGGTGGTTCCGAGCAGACTTCTGCCACAAGCCAGACCTAACCTCGTGTCTAAGCATCTTTTAGTCATGCCTACGACCTCTCACATTAGACTAACAGTTTGCGGTTGCTGGTTAAGCCGGTTGGGTCCGGACAGGCTTCTACCACAAACAGAGTCTAACCTCATGTCTCAGCCTTCTTATTTTTGGCTAAAGTATTCATTCACAAATTATGGCAATATCAGAATAATTATACCAATTCAACAAATTAAACTTCTTTACAAGTTACAGCAGATTATTCAAAGTTCTATTAACTTATTTTGCTCAATTTTAGATCGTGGCTACAAATTTTCATACCCCAAATACCGTATTCAGTTTCAACAGATTTGGCAGATTAGGCAATTTAACTGATTTAATCATCCCTTGAAATTCCATTGACATGCCTCGCCTAATCATAAAATTAAGTCTAATTTTAAATGCCCAAGTTATGGTCATAAATCACAATATAACATATGTCCCAAATTTTAGTTAAATTTGCACAGTACAGAATATTCTCCAAAAACCCCAAATCATGATATACAATACGAATTATGCCAAATTATAGCCTTTGATTTCAGCGTATGCATAATATCCAACATCCCTTTTTAGGCGTATTCACATTTAATAGTTTATAATATAGATCTTCGCGACTAAGTCACACAAAAAATAATTCTCCTTCTTCCAAATCACAGACTATCATATATAGTGTGCCTAGATCTTGATCTTAAATTACAACATATGTTGTTTTCTCAAATTAGTAACAAATCAGTCATGTCTAATTATGCATCATTCACTATTTTCCCCAAATTCAGCAATCGTGCGTCAATCTCTTATGAGATTTGGCTCAGGCATGTGGTAGCCTGGCTATAGAACAGAAGGAAGCAAGAGATACAGAATAGTTACTATAATATTAATAAGATAGATCTACACAGAAAAACAGATCTAATAAACAAGAATATGCAAAATCTCAAATTCAGATTTATAACCATGTCAAGATCATAATTAAATTTCATATCTGAAAATAACTGTACTCACCTTGGTTGGATTCTAAAAGGAAAATGGTTGTAGTTGTTCTCTTTTAATCCTATTTAGATTGGAAGAAGAAGAAGCACTAGTTCTAGCTTAGGTTTCAGCAGAGTAGAGACGCCATTAGTTTATTTTAATTAGAATTGAGGCAGCATAGCGTTACAATGGTTTGGTGTGGAGAGACAGTGGGGTTTGGGAGTGTTTAAATAGCACTGGGATCAATGAATCTGGTCAGAACAAGCGTCCAAATGCAGAAAAACGAACCAGTCCTCGGATCTGGAAATAGGGAGAGGTCGACCCCTAGGTCGACCCCCTGGTCGACCTATGTGACCCAGGTCATCCCCTAGTTCGACCCCCTGGTCGACCTGGGTCCTGGGCGGGGAATTTCCCGCCCAGCTTGGGTGTGTGATTTGTATTTCGAACTTAAATCTGAGCTATTTTAATTTATTTAAATTCCTGAAACTTCTAAGTGCCGTAACTTCTTCATATGGAGTCCGATTTACGCAAACTTGGACTCTATCTCAAACAAAATTCAGAGTTGAATGCAATGGCGTAACCCGTTTCCCTTAATTCTTCTTTTTAAAAATTAAGTATACTTTGCTGTGTTACTTTAATGTTCACAGAAAATATGGGGTGTTACATTCTCCCTTCCTTAAAGGATTTCGTCCCTGAAATCTTCAAGTTAAGAAGAATATGTCCCACCATCCAATCACCCATCTACTCAACCATCATCCACAAGCATCCATTGTCCTTAGAAAACTTCTAATGTTGTATGAACACATGCAAAAGTGTGTGTATATGTCTCTTATCTAATGCAAAGATCAGGCGGTCTACTGATTCAGTTGACCTCCTCAATGCGAATTATGCTAGTGCCATGAGTCCAATTGTGTATGCAAAAAATCCTATTTGATACATATCATTTCTATATTTGTGCATAACCATTCATCCAAATGCAACATCCATGTGATGAGTCAATCATTTTTCATCCACAAAAATTGAAAAATGCGCACACATCCATATACAGTATGAGAGTGCTTTTGAGCCAACTAGTGCCTATTGTGTGTGTATGCATCCACGTGTAACCACTTGCATCCACTTGCAACCATCGAACATAACATGTCTCAAACACATGTTTATACCCATTAGTTTCTACCTAAAGGTCGAAGACTCGATCGATAGGATACAACCGAGTGATAGAAGCAAGTACAATTAAAACAAAAGTTTTGTTCCCATTAATCATCGGTTAAGAGAATAAATCTCTAAGTATCAACCCCGAAGACCGAAATCAACATCATATTGACACTTAGAGAATTAGTCCCATTAAACAATGTCAAAAATGGAAATCTACTTCACACTTCGAGTAAAGACCCCTATCCTTTTCAGAAATATTCAGATACTTACAGACTACTGGTACAGATCAGATTATCAAAACCCAGAATGTATGCATCATAGTCAACTTAACGCCCAACACAAATACCTCTAACTTATCACAAACAGACGAGCTGTAACCCTTATGGGGTTTGAGACTATAGCGGGATCAGAAACAAGACTAGTATTAAAGTGCAGAGTCTCAATTACATAATCAAAATGCCAGAATCAAAAAGAGTTTTAACTCAATAATCAGATAAGGAACTTAAACCTTCTACAGAAATTTTCCTATCTCTATCCTATCCACCAGCCACGTGAGCATTCACCTGCCCTTCAGAAGTAGGTCCTGTCCTCTGCCCTTGCCCTCGTTTCTTTGGACAGTCCCTAGTGAAGTGTCCCATCTCACCACAATTGACCTTCCTCTTTCTGCAATCCGTTTAGATGAGTCAAGCTTCCACAAGTAAAGCACTTTTTCTCCTTCTTATCTTCAGACTTTTCATCCTTCTTTTGTGTTTCCTTTTTGGGCCACGCTTTCTTGTTCTGTGGTCCTTCGAGCGTTTCCTCTTTTTTCTCGCTTTTGGCTTCCTCTTCATGCATCAATGCCATGTCAACCAATTTCTCGAAGGTAGGCTCTATAGGAATGTGGGTCATAGCCAACCCATGTAGCGGCTCATTCAAACCTTTAACGAATCTCAGGGCCTTCTTTTCAGGTGTGTTCACCAAGTCTAAGCCAAATCTCGCCAAATGATTGAACATGTTAACATACTCCTTTACTGATAAATTCCCCTGCTTCAACGCCAAGAACCTCTCCATGTATAAATTCTCTTCTGCTCGTGAGAGAAATTTCATCTCGAACCTATGCATGAAGTCCATCCATGTCTCCACTGGATGCTCTCCATTCGTGAACTCCCACCAAAACAAGGGTTCGTCCTTCATTAACCAAGCAGCTAATTGGACCTTCCTTCCAGCTTCTATCTCGTAGATACCAAACAAATCATCCACCTCCTTAAGCCAATTTCGAGCTTCAACAAACGTCTCTGACCCGTGAAAAGGTTTCCCGCCCATTGCCTGAAAGTCTTTGCATATCTTCGAAAAAGTATCAGCGTGGGGAGGGGAGGAGGAGGAGCGGCTGCAGCTGGGGGAAGAGAAACGTCTGCTGGGCCTGCGGCAGTGGCCCTAGCCTCCAGATACCTTCTGAACTAGGTTGGTATTGGTATGCCCTCGGGTCTCTCGGGTACCCCAGACATGCTGAAAAGAAAAAGGAAGAGATTCAAAATGGAGAATCGAAGGACATATATATGGCTTTTGGGGATTATGTTTTTCAAAATAAACTTTACTTTTGAAAATACTTCCTTTTTAAAACCTTTTTGAAATTAGTTTTCAAAAACTTTTTTATCAAATCTGGTAACCTTCAGCTCTGATACCAAGTGTAACACTCCATGTCCGTTAATGTCAGTCACAAAGGGAATGCATTAATTTCCATGAAGCATTATAAGTAAACAGAACAGAATATTACAAGACAGATACGAAAAGTAGTACTTGAAAATTTTATATCTTTATTACAGCCGAAACAGAAATAAGTTTGGTTACATCTTTCAAAATCACAATACCAAAACCCAAGTACCCAAGTATCAGTTTTATACCAAAAACCTTCAGAATGCATAATTTTAAAACCATAATCCCCAACATAAACTGCCATAAGAAGGTAGAGTCAAAGCCAAGCAATACTTCAAGCACTTCAAGCAGAGAGAATATGAATCAAGCTCCTATGTTTCCACCCTGAGCACCTGGGGAGGGAACGGAAAGAAAAAGAGACGAAAACAAACGAGGTCAGACGTAAAGTCTGGCAAGTCCAGTAACTTTCTGCATACAAAAAGATAGTAATATCATGACATGTAAATAAAGCTGGATGAGAGATTACAGCAACAGGAGTAGCAGGTATGCTTAAGTTAAACAGAGGAAACAGAATGATATAGAAAAAATATGCTTCTTACCTATATCTTACTTCTCTGCACTAATACTTAGTATAACAGGATTAGGTGTCACCCTAATGTCTAAACTGAAACAGAAACGGAAACAGAATAATCTCTACAGAAACAGAATGTAAGTAATGGGCGTTTGCCACCCCAACAGAGACAGAAGGTACAGAAACAGAATGCTAGTAATGGGCCTTTACCACCCCAACTAATGGGCGTTTACCACCCCAACAGAAACAGACGGCACAGAAACAAAATGCTAATAATGGGCCTTTACCACCCAACTAATGGGCCTTTACCACCCGAACAGAAACAGACGGTACACTAACAGAAACAAACAGAACTAGGTGTATCCTAAATTATACCCCAATTGATCAACTCCCTAATACATAAATACCCTGTGTCAGCCCCACAAAAGGGTGTATCATTCCCTAAAGTGGCAACCTATAGACACAGACCTATTTACAGATGTCACGGTGTCTTACATCCTCAAAGCGGACCGGATCCATGCACGCACATGACCCAGTTGGAATGCGCCATCGACACCCCTCGCCATTATCAAAGTGAACCTCTTACAAATAGTTCAGTAAGCGTGACCTGGACCCCTCCTAGTGTTGGGTCATAGTTTTGATACCAGAAAAGGGTTACTGACTAATATGGATCCCACACAACTGATGACACAAGTAATTTCCCCTCCTAACCTTGTGTCCCCGGACTAACAGATTTCAGATTAACTTGCTTACAGATTTCATATGTACAAAGTTCAGATTAACTAGTTATTAGATCAGGCATACAGGTTAACAAGTTTGCAGACTAACAGATCAGATATATAAATTAACAGACTTACAGATTGTTTCACCTAACCTTGTATTGGGCCTACAGATTTACGAAACGGGTTTATTAGATTCATCCGCCCAGTTGATTTAACTTTATCCACCCAACACGTTTTAGGCATCATATTTATCCTATATTGGCACTAATTAATTACTAATGCACAGATCTCTCACATTAGGTCGATAGCTTGTGGCCGCTGGATGTGCCGAGCGGTTCCGTGCAGACTTCTGCCATAAGCCAGACCTAACCTCGTGTCTAAGCATCTTTTAGTTATGCCTATGACCTCTCACACTATACTGACCGTTTGCAGCTGCTGGTTAAGCCGGTTGGGTCCGGGCAGGCTTCTACCGCAAACAGAGTCTAACCTCGTGTCTCAGCCTTCTTATTTTTAGCTAAAGTATTCATTCACAGATTATGCCAATATCAGACTAATTATGCCAATTCAAAAAATTAAACTTCTTTACAAGTTACAGCAGATTATTCAAAGTTCTACTAACTTGTTTTGCTCAATTTTAGATCGAGCCTACAGATTTTCATACCCCAAATTACCGTATTCAGTTTCAACAGATTTAGCAGATTAGGCAATTTAACAGATTTAATCATCCCTTAAAATTCCATTGACGTGCCTCGCCTAATCATAAAATTAAGTCTAATTTTACATGCCCAAATTATGGACATAATTCACAAAATAACATATGTCCCAAATTTTATTTAAATTTACACAGTACAGAATATTCTCCAAAAACCCCAAATCATGTTATACAATACGAATTATGCCAAATTATAGCCTTTGATTTCGGAGTATGCCTAATTTCCAACATCCCCATTTTGGTGTATTCACATTTAATAGTTTATAATATAGATCTTTAAGCCTAAGTCAAATACAAAATAATTCTCCTTCTTCCAAATCACAGACTATCATATATAGTACGCCCAGATCTAGATCTTAAATTACAACATATGTTCTTTTCTCAAATTAGTCACAAATCAGTCATGTCTAATTATGCCTCATTCGTTATTTTCCCCAAATTTAGAGTTCGTTCGTCAATCTCTTATGAGATTTGGCTCAAGCTCATGGTAGCCTAGCTATAGAACAAAAGGAAGGAAGAGATACAGAATAGTTACTATAATATTAATAAGATAGATCTACATAGAAAAACAGATCTGATAAACAAGAATATGCAAAATCTCAAATTCTGATTTATAACCATGTCAAGATCATAATTAAATTTCATATCTGAAAATAACTGTACTCACCTTGGTTGGATTCTAAAAGGAAAAGGGTTGTAATTGTTCTCTTTTAATCCTATTCAGATTGGAAGAGGAAGAAGCACTAGTTCTAGCTTAGGTTTCAACATAGTAGAGACGCCATTAATTTATTTTAATTAGAATTGAGGCAGTATAGCATTACGATGGTTTGGTGTGGAGAGAAAGTGGGGTTTGGGGGTGTTTAAATAGCGTAGGGATCAACGAATCTGGTCAGAACGGGCGTTCAAATGCAGAAAAATTAACTAGTCCTCGGATCTGGAAATAGGGAGGAGGTCAACCTCTTGGTCGACCTATGTGACCTAGGTCGACCAGGTCGACCTGGTTCCTGGGCGGGAAATTTCCCGCCCAGCCCGGTTGTGTGATTTGAATTTCGAACTTAAATCTGAGCTGTTTTAATTTATTTATTCCTGAAACTTCCAAGTGCCATAACTTCTTCATACGAAGTCTGATTTACGCAACCTCGGATGCTCTCTTAAGCAGAATCCCGAGACGAACACAATGGCGTAACCCATTTCCCTAAATTCTTCTTTTTTAAAATTAAGTATACTTTGTTTTGTTACTTTTATGTTCGTAGAAAATACGGGGTGTTACAACACCCCTTTGATGGCAGCAATATGATATGCTATTTATTTGCAGGGATACTGAATTGAAACCCTTATCTGATTTGTGAAGCGATTTATTGCTTGCTACTCAGTGTAGTAATGCTATAACTACAAGTATATTTGATTGAAATATATATATAACAAACTTGCAAATGTATGATATTGCAGGAATACCGCTTTGTTTGCTGTTGGTAGATTTACAGAGGATAACTAGTCAAGAATACGAGGCCCGCACTCGTAACAACAGCAGGCTAGTAGAAAACAAGTAAAGGGCCATGTCCAGAAGGCTAATGCTGATGCCCCATGCGAAACATCTCATGCGACTCAAGGCGACGACCAAAAGGAGGCCTTGAGAGTGAGTTGTTTAATGACATGTCACACAACTTAAGGCAACGACCGAAAGGAGACCCTAAGAGTGATATATCAAACCAACATATGACTGGACATAGCCCAAGTGCAACGACAAGTGCCTCCTCGCAAATACACTGAATGGAAAATGCTATAACTTGAGAACTTGGATAACTCAATCACTTAAGCCTTGAAAGCAGTTTCTCTTTTCCATGCATCCATGTATAAATTTAAAAGGCCGCTTGAGGACCACAGAATGGATGCAGAGTGAACGTCTATTTGCTAGTCTTGACAGACTACCCAGTTGAAAGACCCCGAATAAGGGGGCATGCAGTTACTTTGACTCCTATCTTGTAAGGAAGCGAATAGACTGATACTCCAACTCAAGGGCTGAGAAGAAGGAAGATAGAAATTTATACCATGCTGAGCATGTTGGTGCAGAAGGCGCTAGGAACGAAGGAAGTCAGCAGATTTCTTCTTGCGACGATCCCTCAGCATGTCAGATTAGATACAAAATGGATGTTGTCATTGCTGAATTGAGAACCCAGATGCTCGAAAAGATGAACTTCTCTAGAAATGACATAAAATAATGCATAACTTCGTTACATGGATAGATGGAAGGCCGAGCAACTACGACTTACTCGCTGGAGCGAGCACCATAGGAATTCAAGCGATAATGAATTTTTCTCACGAACTCCCTGTTCCGTGGTTCAAATCACATGGCACCCCAGGATGAGTGGGCAACGTTGTCTTGAATGAAACAAGGTACAATCAACCTCCTCCCAGACATCTGCATCATGTAACTTCTGACTGCAACATTTTGGATGAAAGCGACGGTAATGCAAGAGCCACTAGAAACTTAAACGGAGTCTGACCAACCTATGCTCCAATTCAGATGAATGCTTCAAATCCAAATCAACTTCAACATGAAGCTTCCCATTCCTTAGTGTAAGGACAAGTGGAAACACTCGAAGTTACTATAATTTGACCTTATCGCTACCCGACTCCGATCCCCAAAGCCTGGATGGGAGACCAAAGACAAGCATGAGCTGGACACGAATAAATCATTTTATATCGATCTCTAACTCATAGCTTGAGGAGGGAATATGAATTCAAAGAAGACATGGATTTGATGCGCACCACTTAGCAAAACCTCCGTGGATGAGGGGTATAAGATATTAGTGCCGAGCAGTGGATCACCATCCAGAATTAAAGGACAGAAGCCTAATTGATGGCTACTACATATGTGGAACCAAGAAGCCAGAACCGGCTTCCACCTACACCAAGACTTCATGCTGGGGCCACCTGCTCTAAATTGGATAATTGGAACAATTCCTCAAAGACGATGGCCATAATGCAGATGCTAATTGATACTTCACCAGAGGCGTCACACCTCAAAGGCGGCTTGAGCAATGTCAATCAAAACCCTTTCACATGAGACATCTAGGACTTCAGCAATCCCCACACTTCAAGCCACCATTTCAAACTCTTGATTTACATTGTTCATAAACAAATTAGGTGGCCTGCATCTGAATCGACCATTCGCCTATCAACTCCATCTCTTAATGACTTGAGAAAGACTACAAAACGACATGAGTCGATTAAGATTGATGAATCTGCAGCTTTAACTCGATGCGACGAAAAAATGTATAAAGGCCGGAAGATTGGATGTCTGATTGACTTGGCGTAAGCCCCATCGATGCTGGGGAACATAAGCACCGACATCGCTCATCCTCCACTGAACTTACTTTGAACATGACCATGACTCAATACGTGATTCAGAACATAGACACTATATATCCGGAACATGGTATGATTCGTCTTGACCGTTCAAGAAAGCCCACTAATAGATCGAACATGACTTCAAAGACTTGATCCACGAGTACATCAAATAAAGAATGTGGAAAAATCTCCAACTACCTTATGTTTGTGATGATCTTACGAGCATTGGTTTGTATGACTTCAATGACGTCCCTTGCTGATTTGTATGTGATCACGAGACTATGAAAGGACTTAGAGCGATCGTGGATTTCTTTTAATATTATCTAACCAATATCCTGATGTCGAGATAGTCCGAATACGAGCGCAAATGAAAGACTCATGTACCAATTCTAATGTGGTCTATCCCAACGGTCTAGATGCTAGCTCAAAGCCAGAAAATTCTTATACTACCCCATGATTTGGATAACTAGCTCATACATTGATTTGTGTGTGTAAAAGAAACCCTGAATCGATAATACACTTGATTGTATGGGAAAACAACGTCGTTTGGCAACGACCCATGTATGTACGATCCCATACTGGAGCCAACAATCCTACATGATTTACGATGAAGGAATTAGAACTCTTGGTTCGACGAAGTTTAAACGGTTACTTGATAATTTCGACTATTACTCCAATAGAATATGTACTAACTAGCACCTTGGAAGCAGTGCAACAATTTGATAAAGCCTTCTCAAGGACGGATGACTTTTCAGAGATATTCAGCTCGACATATTCAAAGCACGCCTCATCTTCGATAAGACGTATTTTGGGGGCAAAATGTTAGCCTGTTTTGTGACCAGGCCACCAAAAGCCCAGACGATCAGGGTTACATATGTAGAGGTTAAAAGCTCTTAAATGTTCTTTAACTAGAGATCAGATCGGATTGGAGAGCTCAGATCGGATTGGGTCGGATGCTCGATTCAGGATAAATGGCTTATACATGGTTTACCTCATCAAAGTATAAGTGGCTCGAATCGGATATAGATAGACCCAATCCAACCTCGTGCTTTGGAGTTTCAGCACAAAGATTCGATCACTGGTTTGGTTCGGATATTGGTGGACCTGAACCCAAGCCACCACACACGAAGACCTTCGAGCTTCTAACAAAGTAACACCGGTTCAGATCGGTCCCTAATCGAACCGCTTGAAGCATCGTTGCACACTATGAAGTTGACCTCTTCTCTAGCCTATTAGTCTGGATTGTTGTACACGTGTCATCGCACAATTAAGAGGCCATTTCTCCACTCTCTCCACTACATCCCGAGATCTACTGTATGCATGCCACATGGCCACTCTTCCCTAACCGAATTTCTGTCTATAAACACATAAATTCGCAGCCATTTGGGGGGACTTTTGGCACTTTGTTTCTCCATGTATGTCACGGCCGAATTCTTCTACAAATAATCGCCTTCTCCAATAAAAATCAAGGAATTCAGAAAGAATTGTTCATTGTATTTGATTGATTGAATATCTATATTCAATGTAATTGTAATTTCTGAATGAATTGAGGAATCCTGAAGCGGATGTAGGCTCGTTAACGCCGAACCACTATAATCTTGTGTGCTGATTAATTTTCTATGATTTTAGATTATTCTTCTTGATCATTATCTACGAAACATGATCAATTGGGTGTTAGTGCCATTTTTTGGTCTAACAAGATCCATATCATAAATCAAGGATTGTCAAGGAAGTAAGAGGAAAAGAGAAAAGGCCCTAATTTACTAGGTTTAACTAAAGCCCATTTGTATTGTATTAGGGTTTAGGTTGGCTATCTATCCTATAAATACCCTTGTATTCTCATTGTAAACATCATCCTGGAATTAATAAAGTTATCTTCATTTTCTCTTTTCTGCATTTTTTTTATTTTCTTAGCAATTAGTGTTGTCCACACAATTAGATTTGGTAGAGCACTATTTTTATTTTGCACTTATTTTCGTTAGTGATTGACCGTCTGATTAGATTCAGTGGTAATCCTAATTTTTTTCCTGTTTGTTATTTTAATTTCTGCAATTTTAATTTATGTTCTTTTTATTTCTTTCCTATGTCATATTGGATTGAATATAGATTTGATTAGATTCAGATCTGATTCAATTCAATAATAGTTTTACTTATAGTTTCAATTTTGTTTGTTTCAAAACCAACCTCCAAGATTTGTCTAACTCGCCCAAAAAATATATAAATATTAAAATTTAAAATTACACCCTATGTTCGACCTGCATATTACACGATATGTGCGCTTGCAGTATTATTACATAATTCGCCCTTTTCTAGTTCTTAGGATAGCGTCGAACAAGTTTTTGGCGCCGTTGCCGGGGAGGCAACAAATAGATTTTATTATTTATTCAATTTCTGATCCATATTAGTTTTTATTTTTATTTTTCCTTTTGTTTTCTTGTGTACAGATATAGAAAAAAATTCTTGACTAGTTGATTTGGTATTATAAGTTGATATCATAATCTTCCTAACAAGAGAAAAAAAATTAATTGCCAAATTCCCTTGATTTTCTTTCCTTTTCTTTTCAATTTATTCTTTTCCCCTTTTCAATTTTTTTCCTTTTACAATTTCCTTTTTTCCCTTTCTACCCTTCTAACAATAAAAAAAATATGTATATATTTAACAATTTCTTTTTTTTCTAACTTTTTTCTTTCTTTTCAGTGCCTTCTGTTCACAAAATTCATAAAGCCCATCCAAGCTTCATCTTCTCCGCCAACCCTCCTCCCACCATCAACCCAATTTCTGCAAACAACTTCTTCTGACCATCCAATCTCCTGAAACAACTCTCATAACCATCACCAACTTCCACAAATTTCACCACTGCCAGAGTCTGCCCAACCCAGCTAAGAACCCAACGCAATCAACAAATCCTCCATCAACCTCTTCTGTCATCAGCACTCGCAAAACACAAATCCTAAACCCCTTTATACCAACAGTACACTGAATTCCCCAAACCCAACCCATAATTCACGAATTCCTTTACTCCTACATCGCAGCGACAATCTCGCCTTCACCAAATCTAGAACCTCTTCACGTTCCTCCTCAGAAAATCCACAATCAAATCGATTCTGGGAACTTGTTCCAAGACCAACTGATCCAACAGTTATTGGTAATAAGTAGGTCTTTAAAAATAAGGCTGATGAACAAGGTAATATTATCTGAAATAAAGCAAGGTTAGTAGCACAAGGGTATAATCAGGAAGAAGGTATCGATTATGAAGAAACATTTGCACTAGTTGCTCGACTAGAAGCTATTAGGATCCTATTATCTTTTGCTTGTCACCACAATTTCAAACTTTATCAGATGGATGTCAAGAGTGCTTTTCTAAATGGATTTATCAAAGAGAATGTATATGTCGATCAACCTCCTTTGTTTGTACATGAAAAATATCCTGACTATGTGTACAAACTTAAGAAAGCTCTATATGGTTTAAAACAAGCACCTCGTGCTTGGTATGAACGACTACGTAGCTATTTTATTAACTCAGGATTTCAAATAGGCAAAGTTGATCAAACTTTGTTTATCAAACATTCTCGAAAAGATATTCTAGTTATCCAGATATATGTAGACGACATCATCTTTGATTCAACAAATGATAAACTCTGTAAAGAGTTTGCAAATATAATGACCAAAGAATTCGAAATGTCACATATGGGAGAACTATCATATTTTCTTGGACATCAAATCAAACAACTTCCAAATGGTATTTTTATTAATCAAGAAAAATACTGTGGAAATCTTATCAAATGCTTCGGATTAGAAAATACATCTGGTAAACCTACTCCCATGAGTATAACTACACATCTTGAAAAAGATGAAAATGGTAAGAAGGTTGACCAGAAATTATATCGAAGCATGATTGGTTCTCTTTTGTATCTTACAGCTAGTCGTCCAGATATAATGATGAGTGTTTGTTTATGTGCACGGTTTCAAGCAGATCCAAAAGAATTACACCTACGAGCAGTGAAATGTATAATTCGTTATCTTAATAATACCAAATATTTCGGTCTTTTCTACCCAAAAGATGTCCATTCGAATTAGTATCATATAGCGATGTTGATTTCGGAGGCTCTCGAATGGATAGAAAGAGTACAAGTGGTACATGTCATTTTATTGGAAAATCACTTGTCTCTTGGTTTAGTAAGAAACAGAATTGTGTTTCACTATCAACGTGTGAAGCTGAATATATATCAGTAGCTCTTCGCTTGTACTGAAGTAATATACATGCAACAAACACTTCAAGATTTTTGATATTCATTTATTAAATTCTATTATATACTGTGATAACACAAGTGCTATAAATCTTTTTAAGAATCCAGTGAATCATTCTCGAACCAAACACATTGATATCCGTCATCATTTCCTTAGAGACAATATCGAAAAAGGAAATATATGTCTTGAATATGTCCAAACTGATAATCAACTAGCGAACATCTTCACTAAGCCTCTACTTGAATCCAGTTTCATTAAGTTACGCAAAGAGATTGGTTTATTTCTCGAAAAGAACTTGATAAGTAATGTTATCACTAAGGTTATATTTTGTTAGTTCTTTTCACATCTGGTTTATGCTTACTCAAAACATTAGCTATTTTTAGCTAATTGCTATCTTTAAAAATTTTAATATGAGCTTCTTATTTTTTTCTATGGCCAAGTTTTCCTAGGAATTCTCCTCCACAAGTTTATATATAGGAACTCCTATACAAGCTTGACAAAATTTATCTATTTTATCTCTCCTTTTCTAAGCCTAAAGTTTATATAGTTCATTATGACACATATTTGTGATGAGTGTGCTCAAAAATCCCATATTTCTGTCACAAGTTCTGAGCCGGAAGAGTATTACTCTCCCGAAACTCCAAAACACAAATCAAATTGTCATCACAAATACAAACATACTCCTGGTAATACGCCAACTTCGAAATGGGCAAAGAAAGCATTGTTTGGTTCACCTTGCACTAAAGAGAAGATCGACGAGATTCATCTTTATCAAAAACATTGTTCGGAATGTCTATCTCTTTTAGAAAGAATGGCATCATTCTTTTGTGGTTCAAACAAACATGGCATATACGAGACAATGCTACACGTACCTTCATCCTCTAGGAGCCCAAATTCTTAGGAACGAAACTATAATTGAAACGAAGGTGCAAAAGAAAAGTGGTTGCCATGGACACCACGCATTAACGATGTCAAAGAAGAGGCTATCGATCATAATTCCTCTACTCTCGTTAGGGCTTTTAAAAATTAATATTGTGATTGTATTCTTGTATTTCTTTCATGTACTAACATATATGTATCTCTTTTTTGAATAAATTCAATTTTGTCTGGACCGTTAAACAAAAGAAATAGAGCAAAAAAAAAAATTAGAAAAACAGCTCACAGAGAAACCAGTCGACCGGCCAAAATCCATCAGTCGATCGTTTTATCTTCTGGTAAAAAACGATTGACCAGTGAATTCAGGGCGGTCGATCGATCTCGGGGAATTCTGTTTTTAAATACGTATACGGTCAAATTTGCTACTCCATCCTCTCACTTTTTCTTCAAACGTTTTCTACTCCAAAACCTTTATAATCCTAGAATTCAATTCTTCTTCCAATCTCACCCAAATGGCTCCTCCACAAAAGAAATTAAAGCAAGCTTCATCATCTGAAACACAACCAATCGATCTCTCTGTCAATAAGTGGCTTGTAGATCCAATTGCAGTTGAAAGGTGGAATGAGATGAAAGATTTTAAAATCCATCTAGTTTCATACACTAAATTTGCTGATTTCTCTAGTTATCGTGTTCTTGCCTTAGCAAAGAGTGCCGATATTGAAAACCTAATTGACTTCGATCAAAATAATGTGGAAATTAACTATGTTATGATCTAGTTATTTTATGCTAACCTAAATTTAGAGAAATACAAACCCGAAAATCCCTCTCAATGCCTTTGGTCTGTAGTTTGTGGTAAACAAGTCTTTATCTCGTGTGAAAGAATGGCAAATGTCCTTGGTTCTTCCTTTTTAGGTCAAAATCTCTCTAGTAACTTTTGTAATATCCATATACGTGAACATGTTAGTCATCAGTTCATTGAAGATGATAAGGATAGTACAAAATCTATTGGATTACGACCTACTGGAAGAGTTATTCATCAAACCCTTATGCACTCCCTTTTTTCGAGAATAGGAAATTTTGATTCTATCTACAAAGAAAATTTCAAAGCATTATATGCAATCTATGGGGATATTCGTATCAACTGGATTGGTACGATTTTTGATGAAATATTGCAAGTTAATGAGAGTTCTTGGTCGCATTTATTTTAGAATGAGTATATCATGTGTCTACTACTTGATTGTGGCATCAAACCTCTTGATTAGACTGTTTCGAAGTCGAAATGCATTAACAAAGCATCGATTTCACGGATGAAGCTTCCTGCTCCATACTTCAATATTATGCCCTTTGAACAATGGAAAGAACAAGGACATCAAGGAGCTTCATCAGGACCATCCCGCCCAAAACCAGAGGAAGTTAAACTTCTACGATCGTCTTCCTTTACAAAGGAATCGCTTGAAACTATTGCTTGCAATCAATTCCTCCTTGAAGCACGACTTAAGCGTATGGATACAAAGATGGATAAACGCTTTAACAAACTTAAGTCTTTCTTTGGATCTTTGTGGGAAGCAATATCATTTGGTGCATCATCCTCATCTATGCAAACTCAAGACCCCGGCGCACATCCAGCTCCTCCTTCTTTTAATTGGACATCTTCAGAAGAAGGTGCAAGCTCGGGACTAGTCATGGGAGAGGACGCGGAAAAAGTCATCTTGTTGAAGAAGAAGAATAAGAATAAGAGGAAGATGAGACGGAGTCGGAATGAGATTTCTTAGTTTATATCTTTAACTCTTTCTATGTACTTACGACTTTATTTTGCTTTAAGACATGATCCGACACTTGTATCTAAATAGTGCTGTAGTTTAATTCGTACTAGACTTATGCGTATGTTCTTATCTTATGACTCTTCATGACTCTTGTTCTATAGTAAGAAGTTTATGTTGCTTATAATCCTCTCTAGTATCATTTAAATTTAATTATCAAACTCCTTTTTGTCGATGATAAAGGGGGAGAAAATTGTGCTAACAATGTATATGCAGGAAAATATAGATTTATAGGCATGTATACATGGGGAGATTCAAAAGTATGTTGTCATCAATCAAAAAGGGGGAGAATGTTGAGTCAAGAATTTTAGAGTTTTGATTTATGATGAATAGATAAGCCGTGATCGACAAAACGAAGTTATTCATTCTTTTAAAGAGAAACAAAGAGCTACATACATTATAGGTTGATTATTTGGTATGTTTGTAGTGTTATTTATGTTAAAATCTATCCTCAAATAATATCACACCTTCAATCTTTGAATATATATATATATATATATATATATATATAAGAATATATGATTGCACATTAACTGTGCAATATGGGCCAAACCGATCGACCGGTAGAAACCAGGCGGTCAACCGTTTCTTCCCAGAATGCACAGATAATGTGCATAAGTGTACATAATGTACATATATTCAAATTCCAGTCTACCGGTCCTTTTTTAACCTGTCGACCGTTTTCTTCCAGAAGCAACCTTTCGTATAGACACTTCCATTTCTTCAAGAGTTTCTTCTCTTTCTCTACACCAATAATCATATCGATTGTTTGTTCTTCATGAATGGTAACAACTGTTTATTCCTTATATAAACATCATGAAATCATCATTTCAATTCACCGATTCTATCAATCTAATCTCTATTCTATTGATCTCAATCTTGAACTCTCAAGCACTCAAATTGTTCTTATTTTATCCTATATCGTTTGAATCCTGGAATCTATTTAACATTCTTTTGATTCAATACGATATCCACTTTCAAATCTTCATTTACATAAATATTCTATTTGAGGATAAGATTATAGGAAGTTTGTACTACAAGTGACAAAACCGTGTTATTGAGAACACATATCGTCAACAACAATTATATTCACCTTTGTTGAAGTCCTCGGTGTTGTAAGAGGCAAGTTTTAAGTCCTCGATGTTATTAGAGGCGTGAAATCCCGTTCGTCTGCTCGAGTGTTGTATACTTGTTCCTCTGGGTGAAGTGAGGTGATTGTTAGTGAAAATCCAGATAGAAGTCTGGGACTGGACATAGGACGGTGCTCCGAACCAGTATAAAAATCCCTGGTGTGATTTTTCGATTTTACTACATTTTCCGTTCTTATATCTATAATTCATTATTATCTCATACTTGTCTGCTATACACCATATTGCATGATTCGTGTGTACTACTAGCACATACACGTATTCTCAAAGTCAACATAACAGAAACCGTTGTTGATGACACGACAGATTTACCAACTCAGAAAGCCTCTCATACTTTAATAGACATATCTACTATATCTTTTGAAGAGCTTTTTGAAGATGAGCTTAAATTATTATATGAAGGAATGCCTCGAAGATAATCTTAAGCCCATTTCATCGAAAGAAATTATTGTTAAACACTCAAGTTTATGGGATTATGGCAATCTTCATCTAAACGGTAAAAATCATTGTCACGAAAAAATTGCATGGGAATGATTTTGATTCAAAATTTATTGACATGCCTCTTGTACCTCAAAAATCAGATATGAAATTATCTCGCTTTATTTTTGATAGAGGCAAATGCGAAGGGAAAAAGAAATATAATTTTTTCACATAACACTCGTCGTCGTCATGGATTTCATTCTGCATATAATTTCCATCCCTATATAGTGGTTAAATTGCACTTCATTTTACAAATCATTTTGCAATTAATCCATCCCTGGGTTTTATCATTCAAATTTAGGAAATGTGTTTATAGTGTGGACACTGTTTAGTTCTAGTGTGGGGGAAGTCTGCATTACACCCTTTTATTTTTCTTTATTTTTTTTATTTTTTTTCATATAGGACCATCATGCATTTAAGTTTGTAGTAACAAGCCATTTTTTTTGAAACATGACTCATTTTAGATTGACACAATAAAATAAATTAATAATTGTAAGTCAGTTGATAGTATTTTTTTCTCTCAACTAAGATCGAATAAGAAATATAATGAAAAGTTGAATTTTGAGGGATATTAATGTAACTGGTACATAGGGAGATTCTTAGGTGTTGGCCATGATGTCTGTTCTAAATTGTAGTCTTTGTTTAATGAGTGGAGGACTTAAAATACTTGTATTGGCTTTTCGAATCTTTAAAACTAATTTGTGTTAAGCAGAATTCACGTAACTCTCTATTGTTCTTATATTTTCAATAATAATAATAATAGTAATCTAAGGGTATCCAACTTTGCTTGTAAATATAGCATTGGTGTGCAAACTGTGACGGCCTGGAATTTCGCTCGATCCGAATCAGTCGTTAAACCGATCTAGACCGTTCGAAACCCCTGATTGTTTGAGAACAGGACAAATCAGAACACAAACAGAAGTACATTTCATTGCTATTACAACAATTCCATCAGAATACAAGAATATATAGAGTATAAATGAATAAATTACATTCAATAAATATCAGAGGTTTAAATAGAGTACTGCCGCGGAAAAATAATACAAAACACAACTGAAAGTAATACACGGATACAGAGCTTTCCGAGCATCGTTCCAGCTGTAAATCAGGATCCTGTGAATATAAATCTGCAAAACCAAAACTGTAACGAACCAGGATTTTTCTAATTTTAAATTTTAAATTTTTTTAATAAATTTTGGGATTTTATGAATTTACATAAGGTTTAAATATAAATGTTGATTTATAATTCTCTTTGTACATTAGTTAAATAAATATTTTATTCTATTTTATAAGTGCGATATTGTAATACAACTTAATTTAGGGATATGTTTAACCTATAGGAATTTTACAAGTATTTTTTTTAAATATGTAAACTATTATGTATATAAATTTTTAATTTTTAAAGTTGTTTGATTTAAAAATAAATTATAATTAAATATCGGCTCAAAATATTTGTTCAGTTTCTGTACGCGTCATTTTGAAATATTTTATAGAATTTTACTGTAATTTTTAATTTGAGAAATAAACACATATTTTTCTAATCTATTTTTGGGTAATTGTGGTCCTTTTTGGCACTTTACAGAATCGATTAACGGGTCTGTTTTATTACTGTTTTGGTATCATGACACACTATTGTGTACGATTGTGATTTTATTTCGGTACCATTCACAAATAATAATAAAAAAAAAATGAACAAATATCAATAATAAAATGAACACAAGGTAAAATGGATACGATTTCATTATTTACTGCGCGTGTTCTCTAACTGTCGGGCATACATATATACCGTAAGTAAGAAATCTGTTTAGAAAAAATTCAAAGGCAAATATATACGTGTAGCTTGAATAGGGGTGTGGAAGGACACTTGTCAGCATTGCGGACACGTGCAAACTATGTGAGCTGTTTATACATTCTCGTCCTTCTTCTCGCCTATCGTATATCACCCAGCTTCATTCATTTAGTATTCTTAACTTCCTCTCCTCCGCAGCAACTCTGCATCCATCCCCTCTTCTAAACCGCAATCCTTCTCTCCACCATAAACACCTCCTCCCACTTAAATTTCCGCAGCAACTTCTCCTTCCATCTCACGTGTACTGTTTCCCTTTTCCCATTAAAAGCGTTCAGACTTCCCCTTTTTCTTCTATCACCGCTCCATACTCTCATCACATCTACCACCTTTGACTAACCCGGCCCGTCACCCCTTCAAACGCCGCCACTTGCTGAGCCACTCCGCACCTCTCCACTCTGACACCAAACACTCCTTTTCAATAACTTTTGCATGCGTCACACCCTTGACAGCCTCCTTTCCCTTGCAGTTTCCATATTCCATTCTACTCCCACTGTTGAAACCTTTCGCCAGCTCAACCACTACTCCACTCCACTAGTCAGCCTTCGTTGCTCAGACCTTGGACATTTCCTCCACCGCATGTACCCTTCTCCTCTTCCATCCTGACCCTTTTCCCCTTAACCAGTCCGCAGCCTTCACCCATCCTTGCCGCACTCAGGCTCCGCCGCCAAGAAGCCACCCAGTTCTGCCTCCAACCGCAACAGGGACCCACTTCCTCTCTCCCTTTAAACCAGGCCGACCATCCAACTTAAAATCATGCAGCCATCCTTCCCTTCAAACTGTTGGCCTCCTCACTACAAATCCAAACTGAAGCTAGTTCAGACACCCACCTAGTAGCTGGTTCCTACTTTCCTTCTGAATGTTGGGTGAGTGCGGTTTAAGGGATTTAGTCAGCTTAGGTGACTGATAGATGCAGATCGTGGGTTGTATTGGGTTGAGGAAGTTATCATTTAAAGGGGTTGCAGACTTGGTCATATGCTTGTTGAAGACAAGTGAATAGGCGGGATTATTTGTCGCTGAAGCGATTAGGGATTTCACCGGTATTTGTCGCTGCAATGTTTGGATTTGTCGTTGTGTTGATTAGATTGGGTGCGGATAGAAGCTTAGAAGGAAAAAAAAAAGAAGGGAAGCTTTTGTTTATAAAAAAAATAAAAAATTAATGGAGAGAGAGGAAGGGTTCGGATTGCATGGTGCAAGCCACGATTAGCATGCGGGTGCGGTTGAGATGTATGCGGATGGAAGAGAATTGGTTGTAGAAGAAGAAGAGTACGAGTTTGGTCGTGTTGAAAAATACGGATCAGCGAAGAAATGAGTCGGGATTTCTTTGATCTTTGGAAAAAAATCACCGACTACTAATTAAAATGGGATTGGAAGAAGAGTAGTACGCGTAGCGATAGTGTCGTCCGTTAGCTCCTTCGCGGTTGATACAGGATCCGACAGTGAGAAGTTCTGGAGAGCATTATCGGTGAGATTTCCTAATTTAAAATTTATTTTAAATTAGTTATTTAGTTATTTAAATCAATCGTTAATTTAAATAATTGGTTGTTGATCATGTGTTGTGATGAATTGTTCGTTATTGGTTTTGTAATGTGTGTTTGTATGGTTAGGAAACACCGTAAACAATGAGCGTTATGGACCGTAACGCTCCGCGCACAGTTAATCATTTTTTTTTTTAACTGTTGTTGTGATGGATGCTTTGTGTTTGACTATAGAGTAAGTTTTGATTGCATGAATGCACACACACACACACTGTAGCTGTGTCATTATACGATTAATCAATTTAAAACTCTCCTTCCATTTAAAATGAAGATTGATTTATTTAAAATAAAGTTTTAAAATTAGTTTTAAATTTTGAATTTAAAACTATTTGGAAATCAAATTTAGTAGAGAGCGCTAATGTGTTTTGAAATTGAAAAGGATTTGAAATATGAATTAATGTTGTCTTATACCAACAAATTTATCTCATTACGATCGGCAATACGAAATCTTAAAAATACGAAATTTCATTTAAAGGAAATGGACGGTTTTATTATCAGTACCGAATATTGATATATACCAGAACGTTCCAGGATGATAGAGAGGATGGTGTCTAGACTTGGGTTTGGAAATATAGTCTCCTGCTCTCCCTGGCTATCTCTAACTGATCCGACGAACGTGATGGTTAATTCAAAGTATAATTTGAATTTAAAATATTTGAATTTAAAGAAAATAAATTGGAATTTAAATTGTCAAGCATCGCATCAATTTTTTAAATTTCAAAATAAAAGGATTTTTTTGAAATAATTCCCATTTCTCACGGTTATTAAATTTAGTTTTGAAGTTTAATCGCGAAATGGTTCAAATACGTATTCAATATTGATTTGAGAAGTATTCAAATCTATATTTCATTTGAAATGAAAATTTATAATTTGAAAAGATGATTTTGAAATAGGTATGATTCCGGGGAAATGAAATTTTAAATACGGTATAAGAATGGATTTATAAAAAATTTATTTAAAGGTCCAGGAAACATAATAAATCATATTTTATTATATGAAGGAGATTTGAGTTAGTTTTAATATTCCTGGATTGATTTGGTTAAATAACCATTTCGCAGCACTTTTGAGTAACGCTTTCAACGTTATTGAACTATTCTTTTTAAATGATTTGGAATTTGAAGATGAGAAACCATAAGCCATTTTGAAAGGAATTTGTTAAATGTATTGGGAGATTTTAAAAGAGGTTAAACTGAATGGTATCAAGTTATTTAAATTTCAAGTAAGATATGATAAGTTTGAAATTTAAAGGAATTGAGTTGGGACAGAATTGGTCGTCAAATATTCCGTATGGAATCCCAATTTGGACAAATATTATCATAAATAGTAAACCATAGTCATATCTAAATTCTGATGGTGTTTGGCCGTGATGGTGAATCGATGTCAAATATAGGTCGACCAAATTCTGTTTAAACTTATATTTGAAAAATCCACCATTTGAATGGGAAGTAAAAAAAAAATTAAGGATGGAATATCTAAGGAAAGGATAACGGTGAATAAATGGATTTTTCTTTGATATATAAGATTTGGAACGAATATTGAATATTCAAAGAAAAGTTAAGATGAAAATAAGTTTTAAGGAAATGAATCCAACCTTAATGGGAAGTAAAATGTTGAGAAGGAGATTTGAATTGGAATCGGTATAGAACATAGCTACTGATTTTAAAATGCGCTTATTACTTGGAAAGACCGGGATCGGATTTCAGTCCGAAAACCATTCCAAGTAATAATACGACGTTATGAAGCAACTGAGGACTTGGAAATGGCGAATGAAGACCGGGAATCTTTGGATTATTTGTTTTGACTGTCGATGTCTCGAATCGGGGTGTACACCCGATACGAGGTTTGAGGTCTGGATATATTTGAGGATTCTCGGATTTTGTTCCGTTCAGACCCAGAATGGACTTGTATGGATTGTGTGTTTGACATTGTAGTTGACCACGTAGCACTGATTCTTGTGAATATATATCAGACTTGTGGCAATTGAGTATTCCGTCTCTAAGTTACGTTCTTAGAGGTTATGTATTGATCCGAATCAGTGATATGTAGAAAATTGACAATGTGGCATACCCAAGTGATTGAATGAGCTAATGATGATCAAAGCACGACTTATTTAAGCGAAGCTTTGTGTATGACGTGACATCGACAAACCTCACACCCCGAATGATGAGAAACTGGCGGTTAGGTTGTGTATATATAGATGAGTTGATGATGACCGCTGCAGCAGTGGGTAAAACCACTTATGAACTGGAATAGGGTATGTTCGGGGGGCCGCGTCTGGTCGAAAACCGTTGATCTGCCTCGCGATTTGTATTGGTGTCCGCGTCTGGATGAAAAACCCATGATTACACTTCGCTTGAGTTCCGATTGATCTTTCGTGCCAGGAATCATCAAGTTAGAAATCCAAATCTCCAATATGAGCCAGACGATTTTGATTGTATATATATATGGCGACATATATTATGGGGTATCATGTCGTCTAGGATTAATATATTTATTTGCGAAATTGTTTCCACACTATATATATATATATATATGGTATTGAAAAGAGGATTTTTCGCGTATGAAAGCATGTTTAATATCATAAGACAAAACTCGCCCATTTGGTGTGCGCTTGCATTGTGTGATGTGGGACGAGCTTATGATATTCTCATTTTTTTCAAAAGTCATAGCGAATTTCTATGCACGGGAATTCATATGGAGTAAACCCGTTCCGTGATAGCGGCGTGGTCCGTGGAATTGCCCAACTTTAAAATAAATCCTAAACGAGAAACTGTTATTTTTGAAATCTCACACCAGTCCCATGAATGACCTAGAGTTTATTGTTCCTTCCTAAACTCTGGGTGCCCACTAATTTTCGCACGGGCAACTAGTGTTTAGTTTTACAGTTATGGATCGTTGGAGAAGATTCAGAGTGCTTTCTGAGTTGATTTCATGCTAGAGTTTGGAGCTTCCGCTGTATCATATGGTTTCTTCAGCTGAGAGTCTATTTTCTTTCTTCCGCTGTATATGTTGTAACTCTGATATTCCATATAACTCTGATGTAACATTTGTAATATGCAATAAAAGTTCTGTTATTTTGTTCAATATATGTTAGTACCCATAACCATCCGCCTTTGTGAACGGTTCTAGTTGGTTTAATTATATTTAACAGAAATCAATCAACACAGAATAAAATCCAATGTCAGACACACAATCCATTTACAAGTTCGTTCTGGGTCTGAACGAAACCGGAGGCACTTTCCTCGCATATCCATCGATCTCCAGGTACGTCTGGACGACCACCAACTGATTCCCTCATCTTGGGTGTACAGCCCAATCAAGATCATCAGTAATCACCCAAACGATGTGAAGACTTTCGGTCTTCAACCACCGTCTTCATCTTCGACATATCGTCGAATCGGTTATTCAGAATGGGTATAAACCCGGCCTTTCCGAACAACCCGCATATATTAAAAACAAATGTTACACAAACACAATATATGCCTCATTCCAATTCATTAATCATTAACCGTAAATCAGCAAGAGAACAATTTCCCAAATATCAACCCCGAAGGCCGAAACCAACATCAGATCAATACCTAGGAAACCTTTCTTCTTAACTAATCTACAACTAGTTTCGACATATCATCTTTTCTTCTTAACAAATGTTCCCATTAATTTTATCAAAGATAATTTCTTTAAAATTTATTCTTTAATCTTCCTTTGGATGTCATTTCAAATCAAATTATGGTTTTCCAAACTAGTCGAGATTAGCGAACAACACCGAAGTAATTATTTATTTTATTTCCCAATCCCAACCTATTCATCCCATGAAGCAAAACTGGTAATACTCCATATCTAACACCTTGGTGTTATCGGTAAAATCAATTAACATTTCACGTTCAAATCTAATTAAAGATTTAACTATCGCTTTGGAGCAAAACTGGTGATACTCCATTCTCGCTTATTCTTCAAATTTGATAATTTAGATTATCAATTCACATTTCAATCTAATTGCAGATTCATTAAACCTCCTTTTACTGGGTTAAAGAACTAGTGTTATTTAAAACACCGTTCACGATAAACCCAAATCACATTCTATTTATTATCGGGTTAAAGAACAAGTGTTGTTTAATGCACTGTTCACGATAAACCCACAAATCAATTCTATTTACAATCCATTTCAAATCCAATTTATTTATTTGAAAATAAATGGGTTTTAATTTTAGTTCAAAACTAGTTCATTTCGATAAAAATCTATTTTTATCTTTTCAAATATGGAGTTTTTCATCCCAATTTTTTCCAAATCATTTCTTGTGATTTTACACAAATTATTACTATTTTTAATAATTTTATCAAGGCCCGTAAAGTCGATTTCCATAAACGGCCATCGAACTACACTTACAGCGACCTTTTCCAAATTTGGTTTGGACGTATCTCCAAATCCAACCGTTAGATTTTGAATTTCTAATATTCGTTAGAAAGCACTTTTCGATACGAACCCAACGGTTCCAGTTTTAGGAGACTCCGACGGTCGGATCTCCCGTGATATCCGTTCGAAGTCAGTGGTCGAAATTTACGAACTGCCGCGGCGCGGCGCGTTCTATTCAGGCCATTATATTATATATATAATATATATAATATATATTTCGTCGATTTCTATTTAAAACGAATTTTATAAATCGTTTTAAATTTGTTTCAAAAACAATTTCAACTTCCATTTCAATTTCAAATCAAAATTGATTTTTTTCCTTATAAATTCGGTTTAAAATTCATTTAAATTCAATTCAAATTTCAATTCAATTCGAATTCGTTTTCTATTCAATTCAATTCGAATTCGTTTTCTATTCAATTCAATTCGAATTCGTTTTCTATTCAATTCAAATCGAATTCGTTTTCTATTCAATTCAAATCAAATTCGTTTTCTATTCAATTCAAATCAAATTTAAAAACGAGTATAATCGATATAAATATCATTCGCGTCAAAATAGCGCATCTCTAATCAATACGGCTTTATATATTTCAATAATTCCATTATTCTATTCGACAAATGAATCTATATTTTTGTCAACACATGACTAATCTCAACGAATGAGTACTGTCCACGTGTGACTATTTTTGTTATTTAATATATTTGATAAAAATTATGGTATCTATCGTTTCATTTCAAATTAGACTCTAATCGCAAATTAGTAAGAGAACGATTCCCTGAATATTAACCCCGAAGGCCGAAACCAACATCAGATCAATATCCAGGAGACCACTCATCTCATCTAATTTCCAGTTAGTTTCTAATTTTATATATGATAAAGATGTAGATTTTATTGTTAAAACATTTCGTTCAACACATGACTAATCTCAACGGATGAGTATTGTCAACACATGAACCTTTATTTTATAATATTGTTTATCTTCTAAATTGGAATGAGGCCCAATCAATTACCATATAAAGTTAATTATATGGATTCCATACAACACATGTATATAATAGCAACGATAAATAATCAACCATCATCCAAAGTGCACTACACTGTATAAGCATCAAATATAGATCTCTAACGCTTATCATAGCCTGTCAATCAATCAATCGACATACAACTAATTATTGGGATTAGTGTATGCCGTATTTTATCCCAATACCTGTGTGGGGTTTCAAATCAACAAACACAGATTTTTCTTGTGCAGTTGGGCGATGTGTAAAATTTATCGTCCCAATCAATGTCCTTCAAATAGGTGTACATAAACAAACCGTCCGGTTTGTAAATGAATGTTTATTTATTCACATTCACGTTAAAAATTATATTTTTAACGATAAAATATTTTATTTTAACACATGAATTTTTATTCAGTTCATTTACAAAACAAAAATGATATTTTTATTTTTCTAACTTATTTTAGAAAATTTCGGCGGCATAACGGCACGATACTAGAAACGGGACAAGGCCTAGCCTTATCCCCGGTCTAGTGAAGGCCCACGCCATTCACACATCAATCAAATCCATTTCATTTCACCAAACAATTCAATTCAAACCAAATAATCTGTGACGACAAGGAATTTCGCTCGATCCGAATCAGTCGTTAAACCGATCTAGACTGTTCGAAACCCCTGAACATTGAGAACAGGACAAATCAGAACACAAACAGAAGAACATTTCATTGCTATTACAACAATTCTTAGATACAAGAATATACAGAGTATAAATGAATAAATTACATTCGATAAATATCAGAGATTACAATAAATTACATAGTAGCGGAAAAATAATACAAAGCACAACTGAAGGTGATATACGGATACAGAGCTTTCCGGATATCATTCCAGCTGTAAACCAGGATCCTGTGAATATAAATCTGCAAAACCAAAACTACTAGCTGCCCGTGCGGAAAATAGGGGCACCCAGAGTTTAGGTTAAAACAATAAACTCCAGGTCAGTCATGTGACTGGTGTGAGAACTAAAACAGTTATTTAAAACTTTACTTTAAAAGAGAGTAATTCAAGGGACCACGCCGTATAACACGGAACGGGTTTCCTCCCAAGAATACCAGTGCATAGAATAAACAACGCAATGCTTTTTCGAAAAATGAAGCTATTATAAGACCCAGGTCCCATCACACAATGCAACGCAAGCCGGAGGATAGGGTTTTCCCTTATAATAGCCAAACATGCTTGGTACGTTTAAAACAAATCATTTGATACTATAATAAGTGTATAGTGTCAAAACAATTTCAATCATAAATATCAATCATAGGCGGCATGGGTACCATCTATCATGTCGTCATACTAGTTCTACAATTAAAACCGCAATACACGTATTGGAAATTGGATTTCCGTCATGAGTCGAGGCAAGGGGCAAGCTCCTCTCCGCGTTCGAGACACTCTAGCAAATGCCTCAGGGTTACGCACTCTGGGCAACCCCAGATCTTCAGGGCCGGTCCTCACTTACGTTAGAGGATTAATTATGCCTGAACACACGTTTCCCGGTCCTTACAGACCTATAATCGAGGCGCCTCGCATTCCAACAACCACATAGGTGAAAAGTATATAAATGTCAGGGCTGGTAAGTCACTGACACCACCAAAGCTAGAAAGAAACGTCGTGCTCTCCCTGCAGTCACTATCCCGTTTTTAACTCATACCGAGGTGTGAGGCTCGCGAATTCACGTTATACACAAAGCTGCCACGTAGGCGTGCTTTGATCATCAACCACAAGACTTTGCTTTTCAACAAAAGCCTTGATCATTGCATCTTAGTGTGCCACACAGGCAATTCATGCCATGTGACTGATGTCCATCGATATACAACCTCTGAGCTCGTACGTCTCAGAGAAGGGAGTTAAGCAAAAGAATAAATTCTCCGCCGCCAAACAGATGTATATTTAATAGAAATCAATCAACACAGAATAAAATCCAGTGTCAGACACACAATCCATTTACAAGTCCGTTCAGGGTCTGAACGAAGCCGGAGGCACTTTCCTCGCGTATCCATCCATCTCCAAGTACGTCTGGACGACCACCAACTATTTCCATCCTCTCGGGTGTACAGCCCAATCAGGATCGTCAGTAATTACCCAAACGATATGAAGACTTCCGGTCTTCGACCACCGTCTTCATCTTCGACTTATCGTCGAATCGGTCATTCAGAATGGGTATAAACCCGGACTTTCCGAACAACCCGCGTATATTAAAACAAATGTTACACAAACACAACATACGCCTCATTCCAATTCATTAGTCACTAACCGTAAATCAGCAAGAGAACAATTTCCCAAATATTAACCCCGAAGGCCGAAACCAACATCAGATCAATATCCAGGAAACCATTCTTCTTGACTAACCTACAGCTAGTTTCTAAATTTCGATTCTTAGGGAAAGGTTCCCATTAATTTTATCCAAGATAAATTCTTTAGAATTTATCCTTTAATCTTCCTTTGGATGTCATATCAAACCAAATTATGGTTTTCCAACTAGTCGAGATTAGCGAACCGTACCGAAGTAATTATTTATTTTATTTCCCAATCCCAACCTATTCATCCCATGAAGCAAAACTGGTAATACTCCATATCTAACACCACGGTGTTATCGGTAAAATTAATTACCATTTCACGTTCAAATCTAATTAAAGATTTAACTATCGCTTTGGAGCAAAACTGGTAATACTCCATTCTCGCTTATTTGCCAAATTTGATAATTTAGATTATCAATTCACATTTCAATCTAATTTCAGATTCATTAAAACTCATTTTACTGGGTTAAAGAACTAGGTGTTATTTAAAACACAGTTCACGACAAACCCAAATCACATTCTATTCAAATATATTAGAAATTCCGATTATTTAAAACCCCTTTTTAAATCTAATTTATTTATTTAAAAATAATTGGGTTTTAAATTTAGTTCAAAACTAGTCCATTTCGATAAAAATCTATTTTTATCTTTTCAAATATGGAGTTTTTCATCCCAATTTTTCCCAAATCATTTCTTATGATTTAACACAAATTATTACTATTTTTAGTAATTTTATCAAGGCCCGTACAGTCGATTTCCATCAACGGCCATCGAACTGCACTTATAGCGACCTTTTTCGAATTTGATTTGGACGTATCTCCAAATCCAACCGTTAGATTTCAAATTTCTAATATTCGTAAGAAAGCTCTTTTCGATACGAACCCAACGGTTCCGGTTTTAGGAGAATCCGACGGTCGGATCTCCCGTAATGTCTGTTTGAAATAAATGGTCGAAATTCACGAACTGCCGCGACGCGGCGCGTTCTATTCAGGCCATTATATTATATATATAATATGTATAATATATATTTCGTCGATTACTATTTAAAACGAATTTTATAAATAGTTTTGAATTCGTTTGAAAAACAATTTCAACTTCCTTTTCAATTCAAATCCAAAATATAATTCTTCCTTATAAATTCGTTTTAAAAATTCATTTCTATTCAATTCAAATTTCAATTCAGTTTGAATTCGTTTTCAATTCAATTCAATTTGAAAGTCGTTTTCTATTCGATTCAATTCAAATTGGTTTTCTATTCGATTCAATTCAAATTGGTTTTCTATTCGATTCAATTCAAATTGGTTTTATATTCGATTCATTTCGAAATCGTTTTATATTCGATTCATTTCGAAATCGTTTTATATTTGATTCATTTCGAAATCGTTTTATATTCAATTCATTTCGAAATCGTTTTATATTCAATTCATTTCGAAATCGTTTTATATTCAATTCATTTCGAAATCGTTTTATATTCAATTCATTTCGAAATCGTTTTATATTCAATTCATTTCGAAATTGTTTTTATATTCAATTCATTTCGAAATCGTTTTATATTCAATTCATTTCGAAATCGTTTTTATATTCAATTCATTTCGAAATTGTTTTATATTCAATTCATTTCGAAATCGTTTTATATTCAATTCATTTCGAAATTGTTTTTATATTCAATTCATTTCGAAATCGTTTTTATATTCAATTCATTTCGAAATCGTTTTATATTCAATTTGGTTTTCTATTCGATTCAATTCAAATTGGTTTTCTATTCGATCCAATTCAAATTGGTTTTCAAAACATGCGATTTCGAAATCACTTTTCAATATTCATTTTAAAATGAATAAAATCGATATAAATATCGTCCACGTCAAAATGGCGTCAATCTAACCAACACGGCTTCATATATTTCTATTTTCAAATATTCTATTCAACAAATGAATATTTATTTTTGTCAACACACGACTAATCTCAACGAATGAGTACTGTCCACGTGTGACTATTTTTGTTATTTAATATAATTTATAAAAATTAAGGTATCTATCGTTTGATATTGAATCAGACTCCAACCGTAATTTGGTGAGAGAACGATTTCCTGAATATTAACCCCGAAGGCCGAAACCAACATCAGATTAATATCCAGGAGACCACTCATCTCATCTATTTTCCAGCCGATTTCTAATTCTATATATGATAAAGATGTAAATTTTATTATAAAAATATTTCGTTCAACACATGACTAACCTCAACGGATGAGTACAGTCAACACATGAACCTTTATATTATATTGATAAAGATGTAAATTTTATTATAAAAATATTTCGTTCAACACATTACTAACCTCAACGGATGAGTACAGTCAACACATGAACCTTTATATTATATTGATAAAGATGTAAATTTTATAAAAAAAAATATTTCGTTCAACACATGACTAACCTCAACGGATGAGTACAGTCAACACATGAACCTTTATATTATATTGATAAAGATGTAAATTTTATTATTAAAATATTCGTTCAACACATGACTAATCTCAACGGATGAGTACAGTCAACACATGAACCTTTATTTTATAATATTCTTTATTTTCTAAATTGGAATGAGGCCCAATCAATTACCATATAAAGTTAATTATATGGATTTTCATACAACACATGTATATAATAGCATTGAAAAATAATCAACCATCAACCAAAGTGCACTACACTGTATAAGCATCAAATATAGATCTCTAACGCTTATAACAGCCTGTCAATCAATCGATCGACATATTTAATTAATCAGGATGAGTGAACTTCATATTTCATCCCAACACCCGTGTGGGGTTTCAAACAATCAAACACAGATTTTATTCGTGCAGTTGGGCGATGTGTAAAATTTATCGACCCAATCAATGTCCTTCAAATAGGTGTACATAAACAAACCGTCTGGTTTGTAAATGAATATTTTATTTTATTCACTTTCACGTTAAAAATTATATTTTTAACGATAAAACATTTTATTCCAACATATGAATTTCTATTCAGTTCATTTATTCAATAAAATTGATATTTTTATTTTTCTAACATATTTTAGAAAATTTCGGCGGCATAACGGCACAATACTAGAAACGGGACGAGGCCTAGCCTTATCCCCGGTCTAGTGAAGGCCCACGCCATTCACACATCAATCAATCCATTCAATTTCACTTCACCAAACAATTCAATTTCAATCAAATAATCTAACTAATTTTTGCAATCAAACAAACAAGTCCATGGTCTGTGGACGATTGTGTCGGGTGCTACTAAACACCGTCTGCATCCTAGTATATATATATATTTAACTAGAAAAAGAAATTGAAAGGTGAGAAATTCTCACAGATAGCTATCCAATTATCTTGACTCTTCTTTTGATAGAAATCTTCATCGTTATCGCCTTTCGTCGCTTTCGTTGCCCGTAGCCACTACATATATAAAAATCACACATTTTTATATTTGATGTCTTTAAAATAAAAATCACATTTTTATATGTTCACTTTCAATTTAAAAACCATATTTTTATAATCACTTCATATATTTAAAAATCGAAGTTTTTATTCCGTTATTCAATATATAAAAATCGAATTTTTACTACTATGTTATATAGATAAAAACTATATTTTTATCACGCTATTTTCCATATAAAGATTTCGCCTTTTCTAAAATAAAGATTTCGCCTTTATAAAAACATAGACTTCGCCTTTTCAAATTTAAAGATTTCATCTTTATAAAAATCTCATTTTTATTTTTCTACACTTATAAAGATGATATTTTTAATATCCCTATCATGTAAAAATTATACTTTTAATTCTCTACCTAACCAAAAATCATATTTTTACATCTTCTATATAGTAAAGATTATATTTTTAATACTTTAAAAAATATAAAAATCATATTTTTAAAACTAAAAATCACTTTATACATTTAAAAATCGAATTTTTATTATGCTATTTAAATAAAGATTTTGCCTTTTCCGAGCTAGAAATCAAATCTTTATTGCGCCAAAAATTCTATCTTTTTATTTTTAAAAACCATACCTTTTCTAAAATAAAAATCGTTCTTTTTTTCCTAGTTAAAAATCTAATCTTTTCTATTTTAAATATATCGTCTTTTCACTTTTCATATATACGATATTATCATTTTCAATATATATATTTCATACACTTCTAATATATATAATATTTTTTTCACATCAATTTTCACACCGAATACAACCAAACAAACAAGTCGTCCATGGTCTGTGGACGACGGTGAACAGTTCATATATGCAGTTATGAAATAAATAACTGAACAGAAAAATTAAAGTGAGAGAATTCTCACTTTGACTGGTTTTAATTTCTGAATTTAAATCCATCTCAAATTCTGATTGGCTTCTTTTTTGATTATGGCCAGTTCTGTGTTGTAGTGCTCATCGTTGCGAATCCAACGCAACTGGTTTTGCGAAATTCTGATTTCATATGGAAAAGATATATCTGTTAAAATATTGATTACATTAAATAATTAATTAATTAAATTAATTATACACTAATTACATCTCAACCGAAAGCAGGTCGTCTTCCTCTTTATCTCAACCGATTGAAAACCCATTTGCTCAAGACCTAGGGTTCCAAATCACGTCGTCAGGGAGCCACCAGAGTTACATCCGCCATCGCCACATCGAGCGCCTCCGTGAGGTCTTCCGTCGCCCCAACCACCACTGAATTCGGTGGTCCCCTCCGCTGTAAAATGGAGCTCGAAGTCGGCTAGTTTGAGAGGCAAATTCGAGCTAAACTGGTCACGATAATTCATCACCATGGCATAGAAGGAAAGCTCCGGAATTGCCCTTTAATATTTGTTTTATAATTCGAATTGATTTGGCCTGGATTGAAAGATTTAATCGTTTGAAATCCCGATGTTTTCCGCCTTAGGATAGTTGAGAGCGGCGGCTGAACAATGTAAATTAGGGTTTTTAATTGTAAAGGGGTATTTATATAAAATATTATATTATTTTAATTCTATTAAATTCTAAAAAGTGTACTTCACATTCAAACTCCATATCAAACCTAACGACTGTCGTTCCCAGCTAAATACCCCTATTCTAAACACAATGGGATATGTTTTGTAGGCTGATTTGACTGTTTCGGTCTGTTTCCGTTAAAATCAACATATAACTCTATATATTGAATTTGAACGCGTATTTCAATTTACCGGGGTCACATACGAACTTTAAAAATTCCAGAAAAATATTTTCTAGCTTCGTATTGACGATACGGTCCTAACAAAACTAGTTTCGTCGAATTCTGAGACCGTTAGAAAAATGGCCAATTTCTAGTCGATTAAAATCAACTAAAACCGGTCAAACGCGTTTTCCTTTGCCACGCTCACATATTGATTCGAAAAATTATGAAATTTGGAATCTAGCAATAACTTGACACTGCGGACCCAACAAAAGTGGTTTCGTCGAAATCCGAGGTCGTTTGCAAAGTTTCCATTTTTAAGGGCCCGAATTCCATAGCGACTATTCATAATTTTCAACTGGACATATCTTTTGATTCCCGCTATGAAATTTTGATTTTTCGGATTCGTTGGAAAGATATTATCAATTAGATCCTATCATTTTTGGTTTCACTAAAATCCGGATTGTTTTGCACCCGGTACATTCAATTGAAGTTTGACATCGAATTATCGAACTACCGCGCCATTTTCAATTCTATTTATAATTATAAATAATTATTTATATTCTAACGACGACGTATATAATATATACGTTCTATTATATTCAAAATAAATTTTCTCGTCGATATTATTTAAAATAATCTATTTTAGATATTCAAAATTGGCTAAAATCGCCAAATTAAAAATTTTAAACTGGCCCAGATTTTCGGGTTATTACAATCTCCCCCACTTAAAACTTTTCATCCCCGAAAAGGAACAAAGTCGAAAGTGGTTTGATTAATCAACACTACGCTCGATCTGGCTTCCATTCTCCAACTTTTCAGTTCCTGAGAATTTTCAAATTTTCAAAAATTTGGCTAACACCCTAAATTTTCGAAAAATTTCGCCATAACCTCCCCTGCACCGGGAGCATCGGGGAATTTCAAATAGCTTCCCCGGTCCTTCTAATCTCAAAAAGAAAAAGCCAAGCGGCTAGCCAATAGGCTCATAAAATCATCATCACCCAAACAAAACAGTAAATTATGTAGTAAACATGTACCTATTTGTCGGGCAAACAAATTTTATTCTCTGGCTCTAGCCTCCTTGCTATGACCTGTTCAATAAAAGTATATGTATATGCAAGCAATTGCGACCAATTTTCAATATAAGTTAATATTTGATTCAATTAGGCATAATGGTTCAAAATTAGCAAACAAATAGACAAACAACACAAACATCAATCAATTAGTGGATTAGAGTTTCAAATTCATAATTTGATACATATATACAAAAATCCTGTTTTTGATGCCAATTCACAACAATGTGTTCTAACTATATTAGTTTTGGTTCTCACACCAGTCTAATGGAAATATATAGATATCACACCTTCGAAACACGAAAATAATTACTAATGATGACGCGTCAATCATCAGAATCAGGTCCGGGCGACTAGAGTGTGATTCTATATCTATCTAATATATTAAAACTTCGAATATACGTTCATGACGCGTATATGAAAAACTTTTATATACTGGACTGTCCATATTCAAAATAAATAAATAATCAAATACGTTTAAAATGGTTTAAATTTTCAAAACAAAATTGTTTTCATTTGAAAAATATACTCTTCACACTCGTTCTAGGATACTACTGATCCTATCTCTAACGAGTCATTCTAATTGGATATTACTAATCCAATATCTGATGAATTCTTTCATACGGTTCTAATGTGTCTTGTTCTCGAGCTCTGTAAACCAAAGCTCTAATACCAAATGTGACGACAAGGAATTTCGCTCGATCCGAATCAGTCGTTAAACCGATCTAGACCGTTCGAAACCCCTGAACGTTGAGAACAGGACAAATCAGAACACAAACAGAAGAACATTTCATTGCTATTACAACAATTCCATCAGATACAAGAATATACAGAGTATAAATGAATAAATTACATTCGATAAATATCAGAGATTACAATAAATTACATAGTAGCGGAAAAATAATACAAAGCACAACTGAAGGTGATATACGGATACAGAGCTTTCCGGATATCATTCCAGCTGTAAACCAGGATCCTGTGAATATAAATCTGCAAAACCAAAACTACTAGCTGCCCGTGCGGAAAATAGGGGCACCCAGAGTTTAGGTTAAAACAATAAACTCCAGGTCAGTCATGTGACTGGTGTGAGAACTAAAACAGTTATTTAAAACTTTACTTTAAAAGAGAGTAATTCAAGGGACCACGCCGTATAACACGGAACGAGTTTCCTCCCAAGAATACCAGTGCATAGAATAAACAACGCAACGCTTTTTCGAAAAATGAAGCTATTATAAGACCCAGGTCCCATCACACAATGCAACGCAAGCCGGAGGATAGGGTTTTCCCTTATAATAGCCAAACATGCTTGGTACGTTTAAAACAAATCATTTGATACTATAATAAGTGTATAGTGTCAAAACAATTTCAATCATAAATATCAATCATAGGCGGCATGGGTACCATCTATCATGTCGTCATACTAGTTCTACAATTAAAACCGCAATACACGTATTGGAAATTGGATTTCCGTCATGAGTCGAGGCAAGGGGCAAGCTCCTCTCCGCGTTCGAGACACTCTAGCAAATGCCTCAGGGTTACGCACTCTGGGCAACCCCGGATCTTCAGGGCCGGTCCTCACTTACGTTAGAGGATTAATTATGCCTGAACACACGTTTCCCGGTCCTTACAGACCTATAATCGAGGTGCCTCGCATTCCAACAACCACATAGGTGAAAAGTATATAAATGTCAGGGCTGGTAAGTCACTGACACCACCAAAGCTAGAAAGAAACGTCGTGCTCTCCCTGCAGTCACTATCCCGTTTTTAACTCATACCGAGGTGTGAGGCTCGCGAATTCACGTTATACACAAAGCTGCCACGTAGGCGTGCTTTGATCATCAACCACAAGACTTTGCTTTTCAACAAAAGCCTTGATCATTGCATCTTAGCGTGCCACACAGGCAATTCATGCCATGTGACTGATGTCCATCGATATACAACCTCTGAGCTCGTACGTCTCAGAGAAGGGCGTTAAGCAAAAGAATAAATTCTCCGCCGCCAAACAGATGTATATTTAATAGAAATCAATCAACACAGAATAAAATCCAGTGTCAGACACACAATCCATTTACAAGTCCGTTCTGGGTCTGAACGAAGCCGGAGGCACTTTCCTCGCGTATCCATCCATCTCCAAGTACGTCTGGACGAGCACCAACTATTTCCATCCTCTCGGGTGTACAGCCCAATCAGGATCGTCAGTAATTACCCAAACGATGTGAAGACTTCCGGTCTTCGACCACCGTCTTCATCTTCGACTTATCGTCGAATCGGTCATTCAGAATGGGTATAAACCCGGACTTTCCGAACAACCCGCGTATATTAAAACAAATGTTACACAAACACAACATACGCCTCATTCCAATTCATTAGTCACTAACCGTAAATCAGCAAGAGAACAATTTCCCAAATATTAACCCCGAAGGCCGAAACCAACATTAGATCAATATCCAGGAAACCATTCTTCTTGACTAACCTACAGCTAGTTTCTAAATTTCGATTCTTAGGGAAAGGTTCCCATTAATTTTATCCAAGATAAATTCTTTAGAATTTATCCTTTAATCTTCCTTTGGATGTCATATCAAACCAAATTATGGTTTTCCAACTAGTCGAGATTAGCGAACCGTACCGAAGTAATTATTTATTTTATTTCCCAATCCCAACCTATTCATCCCATGAAGCAAAACTGGTAATACTCCATATCTAACACCACGGTGTTATCGGTAAAATTAATTACCATTTCACGTTCAAATCTAATTAAAGATTTAACTATCGCTTTGGAGCAAAACTGGTAATACTCCATTCTCGCTTATTTGCCAAATTTGATAATTTAGATTATCAATTCACATTTCAATCTAATTTCAGATTCATTAAAACTCATTTTACTGGGTTAAAGAACTAGGTGTTATTTAAAACACAGTTCACGACAAACCCAAATCACGTTCTATTCAAATATATTAGAAATTCCGATTATTTAAAACCCCTTTTTAAATCTAATTTATTTATTTAAAAATAATTGGGTTTTAAATTTAGTTCAAAACTAGTTCATTTTGATAAAAATCTATTTTTATCTTTTCAAATATGGAGTTTTTCATCCCAATTTTTCCCAAATCATTTCTTATGATTTTACACAAATTATTACTATTTTTAGTAATTTTATCAAGGCCCATACAGTCGATTTCCATCAACGGCCATCGAACTGCACTTATAGCGACCTTTTTCGAATTTGATTTGGACGTATCTCCAAATCCAACCGTTAGATTTCAAATTTCTAATATTCGTTAGAAAGCTCTTTTCGATACGAACCCAACGGTTCCGGTTTTAGGAGAATCCGACGGTCGGATCTCCCGTAATGTCTGTTTGAAATAAATGGTCGAAATTAACGAACTGCCGCGACGCGTTCTATTCAGGCCATTATATTATATATATAATATATATAATATATATTTCGTCGATTACTATTTAAAACGAATTTTATAAATTGTTTTGAATTCGTTTCAAAAACAATTTCAACTTCCTTTTCAATTCAAATCCAAAATTGAATTCTTCCTTATAAATTCATTTTAAAAATTCATTTCTATTCAATTCAAATTTCAATTCAGTTTGAATTCGTTTTCAATTCAATTTAATTTGAAAGTCGTTTTCTATTCGATTCAATTCAAATTGGTTTTCTATTCGATTCAATTCAAATTGGTTTTCTATTCGATTCAATTCAAATTGGTTTTATATTCGATTCATTTCGAAATCGTTTTATATTCGATTCATTTCGAAATCGTTTTATATTCGATTCATTTCGAAATCGTTTTATATTCAATTCATTTCGAAATCGTTTTATATTCAATTCATTTCGAAATCGTTTTATATTCAATTCATTTCGAAATCGTTTTTATATTCAATTCATTTCGAAATCGTTTTATATTCAATTCATTTCGAAATCGTTTTCATATTCAATTCATTTCGAAATTGTTTTATATTCAATTCATTTCGAAATCGTTTTATATTCAATTCATTTCGAAATTGTTTTTATATTCAATTCATTTCGAAATCGTTTTTATATTCAATTCATTTCGAAATCGTTTTATATTCAATTTGGTTTTCTATTCGATTCAATTCAAATTGGTTTTCTATTCGATTCAATTCAAATTGGTTTTCAAAATATGCGATTTCGAAATCACTTTTCAATATTCATTTTAAAATGAATAAAATCGATATAAATATCGTCCACGTCAAAATGGCGTCAATCTAACCAACACGGCTTCATATATTTCTATTTTCAAATATTCTATTCAACAAATGAATATTTATTTTTGTCAACACACGACTAATCTCAACGAATGAGTACTGTCCACGTGTGACTATTTTTGTTATTTAATATAATTTATAAAAATTAAGGTATCTATCATTTGATATTGAATCAGACTCCAACCGTAATTTAGTGAGAGAACGATTTACTGAATATTAACCCCGAAGGCCGAAACCAACATCAGATTAATATCCAGGAGACCACTCATCTCATCTATTTTCCAGCCGATTTCTAATTCTATATATGATAAAGATGTAAATTTTATTATAAAAATATTTCGTTCAACACATGACTAACCTCAACGGATGAGTACAGTCAACACATGAACCTTTATATTATATTGATAAAGATGTAAATTTTATTATAAAAATATTTCGTTCAACACATGACTAACCTCAACGGATGAGTACAGTCAACACATGAACCTTTATATTATATTGATAAAGATGTAAATTTTATAAAAAATATATTTCGTTCAACACATGACTAACCTCAACGGATGAGTACAGTCAACACATGAACCTTTATATTATATTGATAAAGATGTAAATTTTATTATTAAAATATTCGTTCAACACATGACTAATCTCAACGGATGAGTACAGTCAACACATGAACCTTTATTTTATAATATTCTTTATTTTCTAAATTGGAATAAGGCCTAATCAATTACCATATAAAGTTAATTATATGGATTTTCATACAACACATGTATATAATAGCATTGAAAAATAATCAACCATCAACCAAAGTGCACTACACTGTATAAGCATCAAATATAGATCTCTAACGCTTATAACAGCCTGTCAATCAATCGATCGACATATTTAATTAATCAGGATGAGTGAACTTCATATTTCATCCCAACACCCGTGTGGGGTTTCAAACAATCAAACACAGATTTTATTCGTGCAGTTGGGCGATGTGTAAAATTTATCGACCCAATCAATGTCCTTCAAATAGGTGTACATAAACAAACCGTCTGGTTTGTAAATGAATATTTTATTTTATTCACTTTCACGTTAAAAAATATATTTTTAACGATAAAACATTTTATTCCAACATATGAATTTCTATTCAGTTCATTTATTCAATAAAATTGATATTTTTATTTTTCTAACATATTTTAGAAAATTTCGGCGGCATAACGGCACAATACTAGAAACGGGACGAGGCCTAGCCTTATCCCCGGTCTAGTGAAGGCCCACGCCATTCACACATCAATCAATCCATTCAATTTCACTTCACCAAACAATTCAATTTCAATCAAATAATCTAACTAATTTTTGCAATCAAACAAACAAGTCCATGGTCTGTGGACGATTGTGTCGGGTGCTAATAAACACCGTCTGCTTCCTAGTATATATATATAACTAGAAAAAGAAATTGAAAGGTAAGAAATTCTCACAGATAGCTATCCAATCATCTTGACTCTTCTTTTGATAGAAATCTTCATCGTTATCGCCTTTCGTCGCTTTCGTTGCCCGTAGCCACTACATATATAAAAATCACACATTTTTATATTTGATGTCTTTAAAATAAAAATCACATTTTTATATGTTCACTTTCAATTTAAAAACCATATTTTTATAATCACTTCATATATTTAAAAATCGAAGTTTTTATTCCGTTATTCAATATATAAAAATCGAATTTTTACTACTATGTTATATAGATAAAAACTATATTTTTATCACGCTATTTTCCATATAAAGATTTCGCCTTTTCTAAAATAAAGATTTCGCCTTTATAAAAACATAGACTTCGCCTTTTCAAATTTAAAGATTTCATCTTTATAAAAATCTCATTTTTATTTTTCTACACTTATAAAGATGATATTTTTAATATCCCTATCATGTAAAAATTATATTTTTAATTCTCTACCTAACCAAAAATCATATTTTTACATCTTCTATATAGTAAAGATTATATTTTTAATACTTTAAAAAATATAAAAATCATATTTTTAAAACTAAAAATCACTTTATACATTTAAAAATCGAATTTTTATTATGATATTTAAATAAAGATTTTGCCTTTTCCGAGCTAGAAATCAAATCTTTATTGCGCCAAAAATTCTATCTTTTTATTTTTAAAAACCATACCTTTTCTAAAATAAAAATCGTTCTTTTTTCCTAGTTAAAAATCTAATCTTTTCTATTTTAAATATATCGTCTTTTCACTTTTCATATATACGATATTATCATTTTCAATATATATATTTCATACACTTCTAATATATATAATATTTTTTTCACATCAATTTTCACACCGAATACAACCAAACAAACAAGTCGTCCATGGTCTGTGGACGACGGTGAACAGTTCATATATGCAGTTCTGAAATAAATAACTGAACAGAAAAATTAAAGTGAGAGAATTCTCACTTTGACTGGTTTTAATTTCTGAATTTAAATCCATCTCAAATTCTGATTGGCTTCTTTTTTGATTATGGCCAGTTCTGTGTTGTAGTGCTCATCGTTGCGAATCCAACGCAACTGGTTTTGCGAAATTCTGATTTCATATGGAAAAGATATATCTGTTAAAATATTGATTACATTAAATAATTAATTAATTAAATTAATTATACACTAATTACATCTCAACCGAAAGCAGGTCGTCTTCCTCTTTATCTCAACCGATTGAAAACCCATTTGCTCAAGACCTAGGGTTCCAAATCACGTCGTCAGGGAGCCACCGGAGTTACATCCGCCATCGCCACATCGAGCGCCTCCGTGAGGTCTTCCGTCGCCCCAACCACCACTGAATTCGGTGGTCCCCTCCGCTGTAAAATGGAGCTCGAAGTCGGCTAGTTTGAGAGGCAAATTCGAGCTAAACTGGTCACGATAATTCATCACCATGGCATAGAAGGAAAGCTCCGGAATTGCCCTTTAATATTTGTTTTATAATTCGAATTGATTTGGCCTGGATTGAAAGATTTAATCGTTTGAAATCCTGATGTTTTCCGCCTTTGGATAGTTGAGAGCGACGGCTGAACAATGTAAATTAGGGTTTTTAATTGTACAGGGGTATTTATATAAAATATTATATTATTTTAATTCTATTAAATTCTAAAAAGTGTACTTCACATTCAAACTCCATATCAAACCTAACGACTGTCGTCCCCAACTCAATAGGATATGTTTTGTAGGCTGATTTGACTGTTTCGGTCTGTTTCCGTTAAAATCAACATATAACTCTATATATTGAATTTGAACGCGTATTTCAATTTACCGGGGTCACATACGAACTTTAAAAATTCCAGAAAAATATTTTCTAGCTTCGTATTGACGATACGGTCCTAACAAAACTAGTTTCGTCGAATTCTGAGACCGTTAGAAAAATGGCCAATTTCTAGTCGATTAAAATCAACTAAAACCGGTCAAACGCGTTTTCCTTTGCCACGCTCACATATTGATTCGAAAAATTATGAAATTTGGAATCTAGCAATAACTTGACACTGCGGACCCAACAAAAGTGGTTTCGTCGAAATCCGAGGTCGTTTGCAAAGTTTCCATTTTAAGGGCCCGAATTCCATAGCGACTATTCAGAATTTTCAACTGGACATATCTTTTGATTCCCGCTATGAAATTTTGATTTTTCGGATTCGTTGGAAAGATATTATCAATTAGATCCTATCATTTTTGGTTTCACTAAAATCCGGATTGTTTTGCACCCGGTACATTCAATTGAAGTTTGAAATCGAATTATCGAACTACCGCGCCATTTTCAATTCTATTTATAATTATAAATAATTATTTATATTCTAACGACGACGTATATAATATATACGTTCTATTATATTTAAAATAAATTTTCTCGTCGATATTATTTAAAATAATCTATTTTAGATATTCAAAATTCGCTAAAATCGCCAAATTAAAAATTTTAAACTGGCCCAGATTTTCGGGTTATTACATAATCTAACCAACTACACAACCAAACAATTAAACAAACAAGCCATCCATGGTCTGTGGATGACGGGTGTCGGGTGCTACTAAACACCGTCTGCATCCTAGTATATATATATATATATATATATAACTAGAAAAAGAAATTGAAGAGTGAGAAGTTCTCACCAAAGCTATTCCAATCATCTCGACACTTCATTTAGAGAAATCATCGCCATTCTCGCCTTTTGTCGCTTTCATTGCCCGTAGCCACTACATATATAAAAATCACATTTTTATATACTGATGTCTTTAAAATAAAAATCACATTTTTATTTGTTCACTTTCAATTTAAAAATCATATTTTTATAATCACTTCATACATTTTAAAAATCGAATTTTTACATCGCTATTCAATATATAAAAATCGAATTTTTACTTCGCTATTCAATATGTAAAAATCAAATTTTTACTTCGCTATTCAATATATAAAAATCGAATTTTTTTCTTCGCTATTCAATATATAAAAATCGAATTTTTACTTCGCTATTCAATATATAAAAATCGAATTTTTTCTTCGCTATTCAATATATAAAAATCGAATTTTACTTCGTTATTCAATATATAAAAATCGAATTTTTACTTCGCTATTCAATATATAAAAATCGAATTTTTACTTCGCTATTCAATATATAAAAATCAAATTTTTACTATGCTATTCAATATATAAAAATCGAATTTTTACTATGCTATTCAATATATAAAAATCTTATTTTTATCACGTTATTCTATACATAAAGATTTCGCCTTTTCAAATTTAAAGATTTCGCCCTTTTCAAAAATAAATATGATATTCCTAATATTCCTATCATGTAAAAGTTATATTTTTAATTCTCTACATAAACAAAAATCATATTTTTACATCTTCTACATAATAAAGATTATATTTTTAATACTTTAAAAATATAAAAATCATATTTTTATAATCGTACACATAGAAAAATCATGTTTTCTATTCACAAGGAATTCATATTCAATCGAAGAACTTATTCATAGATTAAATACATATTTTTTTATAAATCAAAGACTGAATGAGAGAAAGGAAAACTTACAGTAAAAATTTTCTAGGGTTTCAGGAGCAAAATCGAATTGGGGGAGGGTTTTTCGGGGTTGCGGAGGTGGGGCGAAGCGTCGTCGGTCTTCCATCGTGGGGGCACGCCCGTGTCTGGACGGGGAGACAGGGTTGCGAGCAGGTAAGATGAAGGAGAGGAAGGAGTGGAGAAGAAGGGGGGGATGCTCTGGTGGGGCGCGCGTCGGAGATAGGGGGAGGCGACGGGGGTTATCGGGGATCGATCCCGTTTTTTTTATATCTGTTTCGAAATGAAGAAGAGGGGGGGGGGGGGGCAGAGGAAATAAAGGAGAGGAAGGAGGGATTTTAATTTTTTTAATTTGCAAAAAGTTGACTTTTACATACGACCTCTAAACGAGGCCCACCGCCTGTCGTCCATAGCTAATTACCCCCATTACGAACACAATGGGATATGTATCGTAGACTGATTCGATAGTTACAATCAGTTTCCGTCAAAATCAACATATAACTCTATATATTGAATTTGAACGCGTATTTCAATTTACTGGGGTCACATACTAACTCGAAAAATTCCAGAAAAATATTTTCTAGCTTCGTATTGACGATACGGTCCTAACAAAAATAGTTTCGTCGAATTCTGAGACCGTTGGAAAAATGGCCATTTTCCAGTCGATTAAAATCAACTGAAACTGGTCAAACGCGTTTTCCTTTGCCACGCTCACATATTGATTCGAAAAATTATGAAATTTGAAACCTAGCAATAATTTGACATCACGGACCCAACAAAAATGGTTTCGTCGAATGCCGAGGTCGTTTGCAAAATGGCTATTTTTAAGGGCCTGAATTCCATAGCGACTATTCAGAATTTTCAACTGGACATATCTTCTGATTCCCGCTATGAAATTTTGATTTTTCGGATTCGTTGGAAAGATATTCACAAATAGATCCTATTATTTTTGGTTTCACTAAAATCTGGATTGTTTTGCACCCGGTACATTCAATTGAAGTTTGAAATCGAATTATCGAACTACCACGCCGTTTTCAATTCCTTTTATAATTATATATAATTATTTATATTCTAACGACGACGTATATAACGTATACGTTCGAAATATATTCAAAATAAATTTTCCGTCGATATTATTTAAAATAATTTATTTTAAATGTTCAAAATTTGCTAAAATTGCCAAAATAAAAATTTTAAACTGGCCCAGATTTTCGGGTTATTACACAAATCCACCAAGCTCTATCCGACATGTTGTTGACAAAGTCAGCGTCGGTATATCTTGGTATCATTTTTGGAGTTGGACATACAAGGATTACCGACATCTTGCTGACAAAGTCAGCATCGGTCTGCACAATGCGCCAAGCTCTGTCCCAACTCTTCGTTAATCCGCAAGGCAGTTCATGGGTGGTATACCTTGGTCTTTAAGTTAGGTGTATGTGGTTAATTGTAAATTTCAATATTTATAGAGATAGAGAACAAGCGATGATGCCCAAACACTTCTTGACCTTATTAATTTGACTAGCCATACACAAGGAAATGATAATATCACTTTAAAAACTGTGACAAGTAAACTAAGAAGTTATTTCATGGTTGCACTATATTATCGGCCAAACTAACTGCCAAACTAGAGTTTAAAATTAAACTTGAATTATGTTGAAAATTTGTGACAAGTTGAGGTATCTAAAATACAGTAAACTGACTAGAAATTGTTAATTTAATTTGTTGTACAACTTCTTGCAACAAGTCATGTGTTCATTTTTTTTAATTCACATATGTCCATTGCATTCATGTAGTTGCATTAGAACCGCAACATACTGCATTTGGATTTTGTGGGTAGTATCCTCTGAAAACCCTCAAAAGACACAAATCATCCTACTAGGGTCACCTAGAGGTTTAACGACTTGTTGCATACGTTGTATGCAATCGTGTTTCCTACAAAAGTGTGACCTATCTAGTTAGTTTTTAATTTTTTTACTCGAGGACGAGTAAAAGATAAGTGTAACAGTGTTTAATTAACATAGAAATGTGTTTATTTTATGCTCTTATATCTTATCTTTTGTATATAAATAAATATTACTTGGGTATTATTTTGTCACTTTTAAAGATATGCTGACAAAGACATATGCAGTCAGAAAGAGAAAATAGAGATCAATAAGTTGTGCATTTATATTTGAAGACTTGCAGGTGAAGATCTTACATCAAGTTTCTTTTTAGACAAGAAAATAGTTGGTGGAAAGAAGATCCATATCATAAATCAAGGAAGGATTGTCATGGAAGTAAGAGGAAAAGAGAAAAGGCCCAAATTTACTAGGTTTAACTAAAGCCCATTTGTGATTGTAATAGGGTTTAGGTTGGCTATCTATCCTATAAATACCCTTGTATTCTCATTGTAAACATCATCCTGGAATTATTAAAGTTATCTTCTTTTCCTCTTTTCTGCATTTTTTATTTTCTTAGCAATTAGTGTTGTCTACACAATTAGATTTGGTAGAGCACTTTTTGTATTTTGCACTTATTTTCATTAGTGGTTAACCGTCTGATTAGATTCAGCGGTAATCCTAATTTTATTTCCTGTTTGTTATTTAATTTCTGCAATTTTTATTGCTTTCCTAGGTCATATTGGATTGAATATAGATTAGATTAGATTCAGATCTGATTAAATTTAATAATAGTTTTATTTGCAGTTTCAATTTTGTTTATTTCAAAATCAACTTCCAAGATTTGTCTAACTCGTCCAAGAAATATATAAATAATAAAATTTAAAATTCCTCCCTGTGTTCGACCCGATATTACACGATTTGTGCGCTTGCAGTATTATTACATAATTTTCCCTTTTCTAGTTCTTAGCAAAGCATTGAACAAGTTCGTGTTTCCTGAAGATGGACTGGGTAAAGTTCGAAGGTTGTGATGAAGAACTAGAGTGGTTTAGGGTTTTGGCTACATGGAATTGGGAGCTCGATTTTGGGTGTAGTTCGTAACCTATTGCTTGAATTTGGTAATGTGGTTTTCAACAATGGGGTAGTGGAGGATCTCGGATCCGTTTATCTAAGAAACTCAACGTGCTTTTTTTGCTGCAATGCCTAATTGTTTGAAGGATTAATGGAGTGAGGCTGATGTAGTTTTGGTTTGATAGTGGTGTAATTAAGGGAGTTGGGTCTCTGATTTTTGCGATGGGGAAGCTCAGGAAAGGTTCAACGTTGGAGGAATGATCTACTCATTTGGTCAGTGAGGAGATGGTTAACCATGATGGTCAAATGCAGGCCAATGGAGATGGTTAGAAGAAACGGCATTGAAGTGACCTCCATGCGTATACCATTTAATTTATAATTAAATGCCCTGAATTAACATCAGTTTATTCCCTGGAAACTTCCTTAATAGGATTTTCCCCTATTAAGTTTCCCCAAGATCCTCCAAGTATACACACTAATATAAATATACCATTTCATTCGTTAATAAAAACTGGGAATTAATATGTGGTTACAGATATAAAAAGATACTTCTATGTTGGAGAATTCTTGTCAAATTGACATCATAAAATATTACGAATCGTACTCCTTTCAGTCAGGTTTCTATTATAATAATCCTCGGTATAAAAAGAATCTAGTTTAATACTTGTGCAAACTGGAAATAATACTAAATTCATCAAATAATTTATAAAGGAATGGGAATCAAGGAATAGGATTGCCCAAAAAATGTATGTGTGCACAAAAGCATCCTCTGCACATGCACAACTCTCTTCTTTTGGCATTCACTTGATTTGTTTAGTTTAGACTTTATAATAGTAATAAAACAGAGTAAAAGTTTTAACTATTTAAGTTTCTCTAGTCAAAATGCATCTTATACTTTCTAGGTCATACTTACAAACACTTTGCTAACTATATGATAAAATGGCACAGTGAATAAAATAACCATAGGCAATACTTTTGAAGCTTTTTATTTATCAGAAATTATTACTTCATCTATACCACAAGCAGGACCCCGTTCAATATATTAAAGTGTACTGGCATATGACATTTCAATGGCAAAGTGTATACATTGAGCATGTATAGCTTGCCATATCATTTACAGTAAGCCAAGCATGAAACCATAATAACCATAAAAATATACTAAAGTAGCTACATATCATTAACATCCATGCAAGCTATATAAACCATTTTAAGGTGAACTGATGTAGCCAATTGAATATCCAGTAAGCACATAGTTAGAGTAAACATTTTAGCTTTAGATATTACATAGCATATGAAGCATTACACCTCTTTCATTTAAACTGAATACAAGTTCATAATTCATGCAGCCTATATAGTGCAAACTCCTCTTTATTTAAACAATTAATCTACTTCGGATTAAATTCCTACTACAACATGTCTCTTGCATAAAAGCATCATAACAAATCATCTTCAAAACAACAACTAAAGTCTCCTTTCCTGGATTCAATCCATGAGTTGCCTCACCAAAATAAGACACCCCATAAGATTGGAAATGAAATCAAATAGTGTCAGACAACATGGTCTGGTATGATCATAAATCAGTATTTATATAACTTATTTACCATTGCATAAATGCAGATAAAAGCATTATACCACACATGCAAAGGAATCCTCAGTCCCCCCTTAAACCATGTTATTTGTACTAACTCTAACATGATTCATGGACTCTTTAATCATATTTTAAGTGTGTCACATATCCATGCATTGAACGCTTTGTGCACATTGTCTGGGTCATCTCTCAGTTATCCCAACACATAGAGGCCTTCAGGGCTTGCATCAAGCCATCTGCATACCCATCATCCTCACTGATGATGAATGGATCAATGCAACATGTGTTTTAGAACCTACCAGACCCCGTTCTCTTGTTATTAGTTAGGCATTTAACTCTTTAATATCCCAACTACCCCACACATCTACACTGATGCATGTAAACCCTCATCTATATAATGAATAACTTACATATAAATGTAAACATAACCAGCATTGGCATATTGGCGCAACATTTATGGGTAATCGTACAAACATAGATAAACAAGTAAGGATTAAAATTATAAATAACTCTTACTATCAAACATTCAGTTTACTTTTAAACATTGTAATAATATTACGTCATATTGCCTTGAGCATAGGGTGAATGTAACACCTCGCATTTTTAACAATACTAAAAGAGGATAAATTAAATAATAACTAATTTAATATTCAGAATTAAGGGAAATGGACTATGCCATTGCGTCCGTCTCGAAATTCTGGTCAAGATAGGCATTTGGTTTTCGTAAAATGGACAACGTATGAAGAAGATATGAGAGTCTAAAGTTTGTATATGCATAAAATAAAAAAATATATACATATGATTCAGAACCTTATCCAAAATCATTCAAAAATTAAAAAAAATGGCGGTTGTTTTCCCACTCTAGGGGGTCGACCCCTTAGAGGGGTGTCGACACCGGGGTCGACCCCCTTAAGGGGTGTCGACACCAGGGTCGACCCCCTGCAAGGGTGTTGACACCCATAGGGCTGAGGTGACATATGATTTTAGGGGGCTAGCAGCTATATATACGGGTCCATTTCTCCTGTTTTCTTCACTGGAAATCAATGGAGGCTAAATGTTGTCAGTGCCTGGATTGAATAGGATTCTTTTCTTCTTCTTCTTCTTCTTTTACAATTAAAAGATTAGAGATTCAAGATCCATTCTTCTATTTTCTAATGCGAACACTGTGAGTTCCTAGTTGCTTTTAGATTTAAATATTTAAAAGTAAACGTGGTATGACTATAGTTTGGATTTTTTCATATGACTAAATTATACCAGATCCATTGTAAATTGTGAATATATGACATTCTTAATTGGTTAGGATTTAGATCCCAATCCTTATCTTATCAGATCTATTGTAATTTCTATGACATTTTATGATGTGGATCTTGACCTTATTTGTGTTAGATCTATTTTTAACTATTGGATCTGAAATATGGGGACATCTAAATTGTTAATCAGATCTAGTTTATCACCTTGTGCCTATCGTATTATGTAACACCCCACATCCGTTAGTGTCACTCACAAATGGAATGCACTAAGTTCAGTGGAGCATTTAGGGTAAAAGATGTAGATAAATTACAAGACAGACAGAAATTAAACAGCGGAAAATAAAACTTTACTTTATTGATAAAATAGTTTGTACAATGATTTCTTTACAATATCAGAGTATCATCTGTCTTACAAAATAAAGAAGCATAAAACAACATTTATATTTCCCAATTTTAGCAAGAGCCAGCCATAGCATCTGAAAAGAGAATCCAAGCAAACTTCGACAAATCTTCAAGCTGGGAAAGAGTGACAGTCCAACTTAACCTGAGCTATACTATTCCCTTCTTTACTACCTGGGGGGAGGGGGGAAACGGAAGAAAAGAAGACGAAAGAAAAACAGAGTCAGACATAAAGCCAGAGTAAGTTTAGTAACTTCTAGCATGTGAACATGGAAAAACAAAACGACATGAATTAACTGAATACAAGATAACACCATGATGATAGGGTTGGCAAGATTAGACAAGATTAACACAAGATATGCTAAGATAAGATAAACTGGATATGTTGTAATAATTTCGGCTCTTCGCTATTTCCTTGTTATACGGGTTTCTATATCTTTGCACCACCTAACTAATGTCCCAACTAGTAACGATAACGTGATCCAAATCCCTGTTGTTTCCATTGCCTTCAGGCACACATTTATTATTTATTACCTAGATCTAATCTAGGGTTTTCTATCATGTGCTTTCTAGATTCAACTAGAGTTTACGCTATCTGCTGAACGCTTCTCGGATTCAGGGTTTGTGCCACCTAGTCCAACTAGGGATTATGCTACCTGTCGAACGATGCCCCCAAGTCTAGGACACACTACCTAGAGTGGTATATGTTCCTATACTTCCCCACGCATGTATCGCGAATCGTTATCGCTTGTCTAGATGCACATGTCCTGTAATGTTCGGCCCGAGTCCTATGGCAAGGCAAATCAAGAAACACAGAACTCGGTCGGGAGCTTTCAGATATCTGCCGATGCAGATGCTAAGGTCTGTTTTTATTCCAGTGGTTATGGTCCCACTCGACCCCTCCCTCAACTAATGAAAGGCACACCTTGAAAAATGAGAACTATACGCAGGCCCCCGATGCCCCCACTAACCTATGGCCATCCTCACCCATAACTAGATAGCAAGTATATGGTCTTTTGGAGTTCTCCGCCTTTCCACTTCACGTATCTTGACTGACTCAAGATGGATGGTAGACGACAAGTTGCTATCACAGGGCTACCGGTTTCTCGCCGAATCAACCTGATCCATCCTAGTCTTTAGGTTGCCATATTTTGCAACCAAGGCATACCCTTGGTTCTTCTAACGCAGACCTTAACCTCAGTGAGCCCAGGAGGATCATGTGCATCCTCGCAGAGGGATACCAAGAGTACCCTCACGTCCCCTCGAAGCCTCGGGCTTCGTAACCCAATTCGTTGGAGCCTTCGTTTTAATCAGACGGACGTTCTCTCCTTCCCGTGTTATACTAAGAATTACTACTTAGTTCTGCTAACTAAGGTTTACCACTTAGTTTCCAGAATCGTTGTTTTCTTAACTAAGCTTTACTACTTAGCTCCTTTTAACTAAGGTTTACTACTTAGTTCTCTTTCTCACCAATTTGGGTTGGTTAAGTGTCCTTAGTCAATTCAAGCTAACTTAACCCTCTTCATTTATCATGATAAACTGGTTAAGTGTTATCAATAATTCATGTTGACTTAACCCTAGCACAAACCAAGTTATATTGGTTAAGTATTTCTTATTACTTAACCCTACCCATTCACCCTGTATTGGTTAAGTGTTCCTTTTAACTTAACCTTGCCCATCTGTTTTAACTAACATGCTATTAACGGTTAAGTATTATCCCTTCATGTTTTAGACTTAACCCTGTTCCTTTATCACAATCTGATGGTTAAGTGCTCAAGTTTACTTAACCCTACGGTCTAGCCCAGCTAACATATCAAATTGGCTAAGTGTATCGAATTTTACTTAACCCCAACCTCTAGTCTAGTTAACATGTTAATTTGGCTAAGTGTACTAACTTTACTTAACCCCACCTTCTAGTCTAGTTAACATGTTAATTTGGCTAAGTGTTTTCTTAGTTACTTAACCCCTACAAATCTTGTCTTGTTACCATGTTAAGTTTGGTTAAGTGTTCCTATGGACTTAACCCTCCCATTCTAGCTTAACTATGCTAAGTTGGTTAAGTGTTCATATGGACTTAACCCTCCGATTCTAGCTTAACTGTGTTAAGTGTCTGTATGAACCTAACCCCACCCATTAGTTTGGTTATCATGTTGAATTGGTTAAGTGTCTTAGTTAACTTAACCCTACCATTCTTGTTCTCGCTTTAATTAAATAGATTAAAGCCGCGACCACTCACATTAGACAGATATTGTTGCGATTACTGGATGTGCCGGTTGGTTCTGGGCAGGTTTACATCGCAACTCATTCTAACCTCGGGTTAGGCCTATTCGTGTTTTCTAAGTTCAAAGGGTTTCGATTAATTTTCAAATCAGGTTTTGAAAGTAACCATCTCATCCGTCGGATCAGTTAGGGATAGCCAGGGAGAGCATGAAACTTGTATTTTCCAAACCCAAGCCTAGACACTATCCTCTCTGTCACCCTAGAACTTTCTGGTGTGTTATTAAAAGAGATGTCGTTAATAAACCTTTAATTTGTCTAAATTTACATTTTCTCATTTAGGACAAATTCTATAAGTAAATTATTCCTAATTTACTTATTTCATAATTACTCTTTTAATGTAAATTGTCAACATTTATTATTATGGCCCATTTCCCCCTCTATATCATATTTATGCCTTTTTGGTATGTAAACTATACCAAATTAAGTGTCACTAACCATGATTTTTGCCAAACATGACAATTACTCCCAATTATGGCCAATTTCAAATTTATGCCAAATTAGCTAATCCCATTCTGATTTAACATTACAGTTCATGTCAAACTAGACTTATTATTCTAGTTCACAATTCATGTAAATGCTAGATTTACAAGTCAATACTAGATTCAAATTACACATCGTACAATTCTTGTTAAATTTATCCAATTTGCATTTCTATGAACATGCCATAATACATGTCCCCAATTTATGCCAATTTCCAAGATAAAAACTACGTTTTAGTAAATTTCATATTTTGCCCAAATCGTATTCCCACCGTTCGTATAATCGTGATTCAACCTAGATTATAGATAAATCTAGATTCGTAGAAAATAGGGAATGAACCAAAGATGCTATGAAAAAGATAGACATAATAACTGGCATAAAATGATAATTTACTAATTACAGACCTAACGAATTACACTGAAATTGATCTAAAACGTCGAAGGCCTATAGGTCTGAAAATCTTATGACATAAAAAGGGTTGAATAACGACGTAGGTTCAAGAACATGGGTAGACCTAACTTAATAGGTAAATTCCTAAGGTCTAAAACCAAAGAAAACCAAGAATAGACAGAATAGATAATCAGGTTTAGACCCAATTTCACAGTCACAAAACTTAAGCTTCACTTTCCTAGTCATGAATCAAAGGTGTTTAATCACGGTTGTCCTTGTTATGTTATAGGCAATAGTTTATGTTTCCTAATCAAAGGCATAGGCTTGTGTTCATAGTCAAGGAAATAATTCTCATAGTCATGAGTCACAGTCATAGGCAGTGTTCATAGTCATAGGCAATGTTCATAGTCAAAGAGGCATATGGTTTTAAGGTCCATAGTTTCATAGTCACAGTCTTATTGGTCCTCGAATCATAACAGTTCTTAATTAGGTCCAAAGATATAAGCACTGATTCGAATAGAAAGATTTGGCATACTCTTTTATTCCTTTAATTTCATGTCACGAATAGAGAAAACGTTCAAATCTAAAAAGTAACTGACTTACAGAGATTAGATTAGATTCGTAGAAAAACAGTCGTTGAAGTCGTTTGAATCTTCACTTGAATCCTAGCTTGACTTGAATCTCCTCTTGAAAGTCTTGAGCAGCATTTCCTCGTCTTTATTTATTTTATATATTATTTATTTATACATTTTCTCAGATGCAGCATAAGGATAGAAAAGAATTGTGAATAGAGAAGGAGACTAAGGCTGTTTATATAGGATTAGGCGGACGAATCTGGTCAGAATGGCGTCTGGATACAGAAGAACGAACCAGACTGCAGATCTGGAAAAAAGCAGGGAGATCGACCCCCAGGTCGACTACCCAGTCGACCTGGGTGCCCCAGGTCGACTACCCAGTCGACCTGGGTCTTGGGCGGGAAAAGTCCCACCCAGCCCAATCTGGGTCCGATTTTGAATTTTGAACTCGTCTTCTGACCTGTTCGAATTTTAAATCGAATTCTGAAAATTCTGAAGACCATAACTCCTTCATACGGAGTCCGATTAACGCAAACTCGGACTCTATCTCATGCAGAATTCCGAGACGAACGCAATGGCGTAGCCCGTTTCCCTTGATTTTGAATTTAAAATTTGATTCTGCCTTGATTTGTGAATCCTAGTGTTACAGAATTACGGGGTGTTACATTCTCCCCCACTTAAAAGGATTTCGTCCCTGAAATCTTCAAGTTAGGAAGAATGTGTCCTACCATCCAATCACCCATCCACTCAATCATTGAATCACAGGCATTCATTGTCCTTAAAAGATTTCTAATGCTTTCATGTTCATATGCATAGTGTGTGTATATGTCTTTATCTAATGCAAAATCAGGTGGTCTACTGATTCAGTTGACCTCCTTAATGCGAATCATGTCAGTGCCATGCATCCAATCATGTATGCAAGCATCCCTAGTTATGTAAATACTACATGTGTGCATAGCCATTCATCCGTATGCAACATCCATATGATAACATATCAATTTCAACTTACAAACAAATACATATCTGTAAATGCAATATGAAAGCGTCCGAACTGATCTAGTGCCTAATACGTATGTATATGCATTCACGAGCAACCATTAGCAACCACTTGCAACCATCAACCATAACATGTTTCAAATACATGTTTACATCCATTGGCTTCTACCTAAGGATCGAAGATACGACCTAGAGGATATACTTTGGAAAGAGAGAAACAATTATGCGTAAAGCTCCTACAAAAACAAGAAATCAAGGATGCACCCTTAAAGAAAAAGGGTACGATGCTAGTATCTAGCCTTCTTGAGCTTTACTCCACTGTATCTTAACTAATTTAACTTCACGATTGTGAAGTTTCCGATCTCCATTTCCAAAATAAACAGATGTCAATCACGGTACCAAGTGTATGTACTAAGATGATTAGAGGCCTCCCTCTTATCCATCATGCCATCACTATAAGGGTCGAAAGGTCACTACGTGCTCTTTAGAGTGCCTGCCACAACTATTCATCTCTCACGCAAACCATCCTAGTCGAACTCGACATTCCTCAAGTACAAGCCCCAAAGGCCTAAACCAATATCAAACAAGCACCCAAGGAATATCTCCTCCGAATTTAGACGATCTACGTGAGATGATATAAGCAAACTTGATAGCTATTCTCAAATCCCTACTAACCAAAAATAAACTGGTCGGACCACCAATTGGATTCGAGACTCTAGTGGGATCTTTCTACTATACAAGTACTATGGTGCAGAGACTCAACTATGGAAGTGGATATGAACAAATGCGAAGCGCTAAAACCAAAGGAAAGACTACGAACAACAAAACTAGACTTTTTCAACAGAACTTTACTACCTTTCTCCTAGATACGCTTGGTGGTGAAAGTATGTACTTGCCCTTCTGAAAATCTTGTTCCCCGTTCTTGCCCTTGTCCTTAATTATATGCCCTACCATACCCTAGTAAAGATACATCCCCTTGTCTTAGGTTTTATAATTTCTTCCTCCTTCGTGAGATAAATCTACATCCATGAATTCCTCATCCTAGGGTTGCGCTCCCTAGCCAAACTCCTCATCCCCTTCCATGTGTAACCATGTTGACAAATATCTTGAAAGTTGCTTCCATCATACAGAAAATCCTATAAGCTTGAAAGAAAACTGGCCGTAGGTGAAACTACTACGGTTATGGATGGAAGCCGGGCACTACTTCGCCCATCGATGAGGTTACCTCCCAGAAAGCTAGGAGCCCCAGAGACTCAAGAAAGAAGGAGACAAGAATTCAAACAGAGGAAGAGAAGATAGTGCGTATGGCTTTGGGGAATATGCCTTTAAAACAAATCTTTTCTCTTGAAAATGCTTATTTTAAAACCGTTTTGAAAATAATTTTTCAAATCCTTTATCTGATCTGGTAACCTTCAGCTCTGATACCACGTGTAACACCCCACATACGTTAGTGTCACTCACAAAGGGAATGCACTAAGTTCTGTGGAGCATTTAGGGTAAAAGATGCAGTTAAATTACAAGACAGACAGAAATTAAACAGCGGAAAATAAAATTTTGCTTTATTGATAAAATAGTTTGTACAATGATTTCTTTACAATATCAGAGTATCATCTGTCTTACAAAATAAAGAAGCATAAAACAACATTTATATTTCCCAATTTTAGCAAGAGCCAGCCATAGCATCTGAAAAGAGAATCCAAGCAAACTTCGACAAATCTTCAAGCTGGGAAAGAGTGACAGTCCAACTTAACCTGAGCTATACTATTCCCTTCTTTACTACCTGGGGGGTGGGGGAAACGGAAGAAAAAAAGACGAAAGAAAAACAGAGTCAGACATAAAGCCTGAGTAAGTTCAGTAACTTCTAGCATGTGAACATGGAAAAACAAAATGACATGAATTAACTGAATACAAGATAACACCATGATGATAGGGTTGGAAAGATTAGACAAGATTAAAACAAGATATGTTAAGATAAGATAAACTGGATATGTTCTAATACTTTCGCCGCTTCGCTATTTCCTTGTTATACGGGTTTCTATATCTCTGCACCACCTAACTAATGTCCCAACTAGTAACGATAACGTGATTCCAATCCCTGTAGTTTCCATTGCCTTCAGGCACACATTTATTATTTATTACCTAAATCTAATCTAGGGTTTTCTATCAAGTGCTATCTAGATTCAACTAGAATTTACGCTATCTGCTGAACGCTTCTCGGATTCAGGGTTTATGCCACCTAGTCCAACTAGGGATTATGCTACCTGTCGAACGATGCCCCCAAGTCTAGGACACACTACCTAGAGTGGTATATGTCCCTATACTTCCCCACGCATGTATCGCGAATAGTTATCGCTTGTCTAGATGCACATGTCCTGTAATGTGCGGCCCGAGTTGTAACGACCCAGAAATTTCGACTACTAGAATGTGAGATTTATTTTAGATTTAATTTGAATAATCAATTTTATATTAATACTCTGATTAGAAATTGAAAATCGAATATATGATTCTGAGTTGAATTGGACTCAATATTAATTCAGGATGTTTGATTAAAAATCAAATATTTATTTTTGAAAATTTAAATTGATCTTTGTTGATGTTTAAAATGGATTTAAACTTCGATTTAAGAATGTAATTGGTTATTGACGTTGGAGATTTCATTTGTTTAGATATGTGGGTAATGGCTTAGATATGTGTGTATTGGAGTGCATATAAAGAAATTAATTTAACGTTTCAAAGTTGAAATCGAATAAAGTCATTTTGTTGGCAAACAAAATAAAAATCGGTGAACTAATAAATGATTAGAAAAAAAAAAAAAAAACTGTGCAAACGAAATTAGGATTTCAACCAAACAAACTTTATTGAATTCAGGATGTAAAAAGGTAGCAGCATGTCAAATTTCGTTACGTTTGAAGTCTGTTTGGGGTAATACAAAAGTAAAACGTTGAAAATAGCGGTAGAAGGAAAAGAAAAGAAAAATCATTAAATATAAATTAAATAAATAAAATGGTTCCTTGTCGCACACACAATCTGATTCCGTGCTCCCCACGTTGTCTTGGAAGCCACGGTGCCTTGGTTATAAAATCATGCCCTCCGTCTCAAATTTATTTTTTTTCTTCAGCAAAACTCAATCCTCATTTCCCCAAATTTTCCCAAACCCTAAATCAAATCTGGCCTCCACCGAAAATCGGGTTTGACTCCATCGCCTCCGTTTTCCATCAAATCGAGTGCAACCTCGCCTCCTTCCTCTCGAAACCGCAGCAGCCAGCGAAGTCCGGTTCTGGAGCTATAGATCGAAGGCTGTCGTCAAGTTGAGTTCGCTGATTCAATCGATTCAAAGCAGAAATCCGAACTTTCTGTTCCTTTTCCACTGTGCGAAGGTGAGTTTCGACTCACGATTGATTAATTTTAGTTCAAATAAGTCAATTTCAATCTAAACTAAGAATATACTAGTTGATTTCCTTTCGTTGTTTGGCCGATGGATTTTCGTTACATCCTGATTTGGATGTGGTTGTTGTGACTTCCGTCATTTTTGCCCTAAACCTTGCTCGCTACCTCTGCACGTGTCACATATGGTACTTGTGTATTGAATTACCTGTATGCCGTAACAAAGTATGTATATATATGTGTTTATACATGTGTATACATAAGGTGATGTAAGATTTTCTTTTCTAAAATCTAGAACTGGAAAGAAATAACCATGTTAGATTGCCTAACCTATCTGACTGTATATAACGCACCACTACTGCCTCCTTGTTGAACGGTCTGTGTGTTCCTATTGTTGTTCGTATATGATCACCTCATTACGTAAGTGGTATAACTTAATATTATAAAAGTAGCTTGACTGTGTTGATATTGGTGTGTAATATTAAAGTAATATTGGTGTAAAACCAACTTAACATGGGACATGAGATCATATTAATGATTACGGTGGTGGTATGGACACAGATCTGGACCCTGGTTTGGTATAGGGGTATAATTCAATATATGCATTATTGTAACTTGCCAACATGCAGTGATTTCTCTAGTTTACACTTCCTTGCTTAGGAAGGCCATTTAAATGCATTCACCCTTTTTGTTGATTCTGAATATAGTAGCCTTTGCCTGTATGAACTAATCACACAACAGTTATGCGTGTTGGTATGTCATGAGGAAAACTGGATTATTTTCAGGTCGATAACTTTTAGGACTTGAGCACTTTTAATCACATTGGGATTAAATTGATATGTATATGTAGAAATATGGTCATATGCAATCTTCTCATTTACTACTTTGATTTGTTTGACCTGTTACACGTATAGAACTTTTGTATTAATGTTAAATGGAAAGCATTGTTGGTAGGTAACCTGTGACTGAAAAGCAGTGAACATTTTAACGTGAAAAGCTTTCCTGATTTACTGTGCTTACTGCCCGTTTCCCCTATCTGTTTTGCTGAATCTGAAATTGAATTTGAAGTGTTAAACTGTGGTAACAAGGTCACCATGTCATGTTTACTGTCTTAAAGCCTGGAGAAAAAAAAAGAAGAGAAAAAAAAAAGAAAATTAGAGAATGTTAAACTGTCAATAGGATATTTCCTTGTACATGGTTGCTAATGATATATCCTGGAAGTTAAATTTATGTCATGGTGCCCTTATTTTTGAGCTTGGACTCACATAAATTTGAACATCCAATTTACCCTGATTTGGTTTAGATCTGGAACATAACCATGCTACGTTCGGAATCGGAAACTGTATTATTCATTGAAATTGAACATATATGCATATGTTTTGGGATAAATTGCCACCTATGAACCTTAAACGATTTAGTTGCTCCCTTGTTTGTTATTGACATACCATGTCGCTGTAATTCTATCGGTGCTCACCTTTGGTTGCATGCTGCACTTCTGCTGTGATCATGCTGCCTTGTTGTTTTGCATATCACTATACAAATGCTGCATATGTAGATATTGTGACATAGTTGATATTCTAGAACCCCAATGTTTACTTATATTATGGATATTGAGATTTGCTTTTAAATGCATCAAAACAACAGACGATGTTAAATATACATATGTTTGTGAAGCTTAGAAGTTCCTAAAAGCATGATTGTTATTCTTCATCATTACATTCAGCCTTGAATGCCTTGTTGGCTTATGTCACCCGGATTTATATGGCACCTTACTATGCTTAACCTTACGCATGCCCTACAAACCCGTTGGACAATGCTATGCCGTTTCCATATAAATGTAGTAGCACATGAACTCATTTTTATATGTACAGTTTGGGCACTTTAGACCCCGTTATAGTAATATACATAGTATATTTACCTGGCACTTTGTTCATTTGTTGGGGTAAAACATGTTATGAGTATATCCAAGTACTGTGTTTGCTTGCCATGTTGTGTTTAACTTGATCAAATTATACCCCCTTGCTGACTTGACTATGTCCATATATAAACCTTACCGTACTCGTTGTGTGTGGTTGCGGGATGTTGGGGCAGTGCACACGGGTACCTGTACACGTGTGTACATGCAGGCTTCCGTGATCATTTGTTCCTAAACCAGAAACTGTTATGTATAATTCATAAATTAGTTAACCTTTACATTCAGTTTACATTGAAGTTAATTTACTTGAACTATGATTAATCCTGACTCGAGTATTTTATGTTTTTGCATGGAATGCTCGAGTCAGACCCTGAGCATTTCAGAATTTAAAGATTTCAGTCAGGATTCGAAGATCGACGAAGAAGGGGATTCCAAGCTGGCGCGCTCTGAAGATTTTTACAGTAAAGATTTTCTTGTATTTAAAGTATATTTTATATATTCCGCTATAGAAAAAAAAAATCCTTGTATTCAAAGATCATGTTTTATAAATGAAAGTTTTACTTTTATATCTCATACTGTGTTCTCTGTGTTGATTCCGTTTCTAAACCCTGTAAGCTAAATAACGATCCGTCGATTTGAACGTTTTAAGTTGGTTTAAATACCAATTTGAAGCGGTCAAATTGGCGGGACGTTACAAGTGGTATCAGAGCTTTGGTTTATTCAAAGCATAGCTTATTGAGTTTAAAAACGGATCTTGAAAATGAAAAAGGTTTTGAAAAATAAATTTTTGAAAGATAAATTATTTTAGAAATATCAAGTATTTTGAAACAAGTGTTTTGAAACTAATACAGCGGGAATAAAAAAAAAAAAAATTTATTTTGAGATTTGAAAATTCTGTTCGGAATCCCCAGTCTTCAGAAGTCTTCGAATCCAGGTTTGCGAGAATTATTCTTCAATAAGTTCCCCTAGGATTTGAATCTAGAATCCATCATCGGATGGTATCTAGGATAGATAGGAGAGAATCAACGAATTAATTTCGTTAAGCGTGAATTTTAGAAATCAAAGATGACTGAAGTTGATTGTAAATAAAAAGTCAATTTGAATAGAAAGAGAAAATTTGAAGTCGTTTCAAAGAAAGGCACGATGAATTTTATTTTGATATTTTAAAATAAAATTTATAAAAATAAAATCGAAGGAAAAAGTTACGATCGAGATTTGATTATTCAGAACTTGGCAAGATAAATAATAATTGGTTTCAAACCAACAATGTATAATCGAATATATGAACTCGATAGTGAATTATAAACTTGTTAATTAATTAACAAGAAGTATATGGCAAGCGAGGATTTTAAAGGAAGTGAATCATAAATGAGATGAAGAAAAATGTGAGTGGAAATGTTAAAAAGATTTTATAGAATGGTAAAAATATGAATATGATAAGTGGAAATGTTTTCCAAAATATCGTGAGAGGCTATTGGGTATTGGTAAATTGGTATGGCAAGAGCTGAAGTGTGAAAAGCCGTACGACGAGAACAAAGAGCGGCAGAACGTAAGAGAAGCGGATTCGTAAATTGAATCCGAGAAATTGCGTAAACAATGTTTGATAAGAAGTTGAGAATGAAGTTAAGGAATTTAGGAACTGACTGGAGGTTAGTTAAGTGAATAATTTTTTTGAGTGTTGATCTGATGTTGGTTTCGGCCTTCGGGGTTGATGCTTAGGAAGTTGTTCGCTTGCTAATTTGCGGTCGAGGGATGTGAATGGGGAAGAATAATAGTGCGTGAACAAGGAAATTTTTATACGAAGGAAAAATTTGAAATTTTGAAAGCATAACGTCTTGAATGAAGTAGTGAACTGAATAAATTGAAAATTTTGGTTTAAAACCAATAGACTCATAAATCTGAGTTGGAAAGATATCAAATACCTGAAATTTTTAAAGGAAATTTGTGAAAATTTGATTTTTGATATTGAATATAGAAGTTTCCGGAACTTATATGAAAAAATATATAAGAATATAGCGAATTTAGAGACCGTTGATTTGGAAGGTAATCGAGTTGAAATGGGATCTTATATAACATAATTTATATAAGAAGGAGTGTTTGCAAACAAAGTTTGAAAGGAAATCTTATGAATTGACATAAGTATGATTTTTGAGGAATATGAAATAAAATACTATATGTATATAGTATTATACGTTTTCAAGTCAAGATAAGGGAAGTACCATCCTTCTTCTTTGAATTTCGAGCTTATGTAAAAGGACTGCAGATAGCGCAATCTGCAGTGCTGCTGGTGGCGGTAGGTTGTCCGGACATAAAACTCATGAGTTGCCATTGAGTACGACTGCTAGCGCAATTCGCAGGGCTGCAGATAGCCTACGGCGGTCGGATGTTTCTTGAGGGAATCGGGCGTAACCATTGTGATCGCTGCGATCTAGAGTCGTTGGAATTCGACCGTGTAGCGAAATTCGCAAGGCTGCAGATAGCCTACGGCGGACGGATGTTTCTTGGGGGAACCAAGCGTAACCATTGTGACTGCTGCGATCTACAGTCGAATTGTAAGGGCGTAATCCGCAGAGCTGTGAAAGCTTACGGGTATGGATGTTTTCTGGGGGACTCAGGCGTAACCATTGTGTACCTGCGGTCCATAGTATTTGAGATATCTTAGTGATAGTGAGCCACCTGTTTGATGCAGCAGTTAGTCTTCGTGACTTGATTGGTCTCCGTGACCTGATGTGTCTGTATGACTTGATTTGTCCTTGTGACTTGACGTATCTTCATAATTCCATGATTGTTTTGTGACTCTGAGATAGAGCAGTTAACGCTCAGTGACCTCAGTTTCTCTGTTGATTCATAAATTTCTTCTGTTGATCTGTCCATGACGAAATTCGCAGGGAAGTGATTTCCTACGGATACGGATGTTTTCTGGGGGATCCAGACGAAACCATTGTGTATCTGCGATTCATGAACAATCAACATCAATATCACATTGGTACTTTCCGTATCTGTTTTAAAAGCATTTTTGAAATATTTTCACTTGTGAGTTGAAGCAAGAATATTTAGTACTTATAGATTTTAGTTGTGCGCCTGGCCAGCGTATGCCTAACATCTGTAAGAACGACAATGTACTTGTCAAACTTCGAGTTATCAAATATTTTTAAATAAATAATTTTGAAATTTAATTATACTTATCATAAGATTGTAAGAAAGAGAATTACAGAATATTTTCAAATCCATAGCTTTGGAATAATAATACAAATATTTTTCGCACAAATTTTGTGTAGAAGTTATAAAAGAAATTCGGATTATTGGAAATTTTCAAGTCAACAATTTGTACTTGGAAAGAGGAATGTATTTACACTCTGAAATGAGTATTGAGAAGAATTAAATGGATTAAAAGTAACAAGGTAAGAAGATTGGATTGATGATTGCAAAGCCTAGACCCATTACAGCTGCAACGATGAATGAGTATCGTTGACAAATGATATTATAATGAAGTTTGGAATAGTTTGAGATGTATAAATCCAAATTATGCAGAGATTGAAAATGTAAAGGGGATTGGTTTTGGAAAGAATTTTGGGTTATCAAGTTAATTGAATGTGGCAGATAAACAAAGAAGGTCGATAGCTTAATATCGATATTTAAATTAGTTATGGAAGAATCTCACGCAAATATGAAAATTGAAAGTATAAATTTGTACAACTATAACGATCTCTCCTTTTCGAGGACGAAAAGTTTTAAAGGGGGGAAGAATGTAACGACCCAGAAATTTCGACTACTAGAATGTGAGATTTATTTTAGATTTAATTTGAATAATCAATTTTATATTAATACTCTGATTAGAAATTGAAAATCGAATATATGATTCTGAGTTGAATTGGACTCAATATTAATTCAGGATGTTTGATTAAAAATCAAATATTTATTTTTGAAAATTTAAATTGATCTTTGTTGATGTTTAAAATGGATTTAAACTTCGATTTAAGAATGTAATTGGTTATTGACGTTGGAGATTTCATTTGTTTAGATATGTGGGTAATGGCTTAGATATGTGTGTATTGGAGTGCATATAAAGAAATTAATTTAACGTTTCAAAGTTGAAATCGAATAAAGTCATTTTGTTGGCAAACAAAATAAAAATCGGTGAACTAATAAATGATTAGAAAAAAAAAAAAAACTGTGCAAACGAAATTAGGATTTCAACCAAACAAACTTTATTGAATTCAGGATGTAAAAAGGTAGCAGCATGTCAAATTTCGTTACGTTTGAAGTCTGTTTGGGGTAATACAAAAGTAAAACGTTGAAAATAGCGGTAGAAGGAAAAGAAAAGAAAAATCATTAAATATAAATTAAATAAATAAAATGGTTCCTTGTCGCACACACAATCTGATTCCGTGCTCCCCACGTTGTCTTGGAAGCCACGGTGCCTTGGTTATAAAATCATGCCCTCCGTCTCAAATTTATTTTTTTTCTTCAGCAAAACTCAATCCTCATTTCCCCAAATTTTCCCAAACCCTAAATCAAATCTGGCCTCCACCGAAAATCGGGTTTGACTCCATCGCCTCCGTTTTCCATCAAATCGAGTGCAACCTCGCCTCCTTCCTCTCGAAACCGCAGCAGCCAGCGAAGTCCGGTTCTGGAGCTATAGATCGAAGGCTGTCGTCAAGTTGAGTTCGCTGATTCAATCGATTCAAAGCAGAAATCCGAACTTTCTGCTCCTTTTCCACTGTGCGAAGGTGAGTTTCGACTCACGATTGATTAATTTTAGTTCAAATAAGTCAATTTCAATCTAAACTAAGAATATACTAGTTGATTTCCTTTCGTTGTTTGGCCGATGGATTTTCGTTACATCCTGATTTGGATGTGGTTGTTGTGACTTCCGTCATTTTTGCCCTAAACCTTGCTCGCTACCTCTGCACGTGTCACATATGGTACTTGTGTATTGAATTACCTGTATGCCGTAACAAAGTATGTATATATATGTGTTTATACATGTGTATACATAAGGTGATGTAAGATTTTCTTTTCTAAAATCTAGAACTGGAAAGAAATAACCATGTTAGATTGCCTAACCTATCTGACTGTATATAACGCACCACTACTGCCTCCTTGTTGAACGGTCTGTGTGTTCCTATTGTTGTTCGTATATGATCACCTCATTACGTAAGTGGTATAACTTAATATTATAAAAGTAGCTTGACTGTGTTGATATTGGTGTGTAATATTAAAGTAATATTGGTGTAAAACCAACTTAACATGGGACATGAGATCATATTAATGATTACGGTGGTGGTATGGACACAGATCTGGACCCTGGTTTGGTATAGGGGTATAATTCAATATATGCATTATTGTAACTTGCCAACATGCAGTGATTTCTCTAGTTTACACTTCCTTGCTTAGGAAGGCCATTTAAATGCATTCACCCTTTTTGTTGATTCTGAATATAGTAGCCTTTGCCTGTATGAACTAATCACACAACAGTTATGCGTGTTGGTATGTCATGAGGAAAACTGGATTATTTTCAGGTCGATAACTTTTAGGACTTGAGCACTTTTAATCACATTGGGATTAAATTGATATGTATATGTAGAAATATGGTCATATGCAATCTTCTCATTTACTACTTTGATTTGTTTGACCTGTTACACGTATAGAACTTTTGTATTAATGTTAAATGGAAAGCATTGTTGGTAGGTAACCTGTGACTGAAAAGCAGTGAACATTTTAACGTGAAAAGCTTTCCTGATTTACTGTGCTTACTGCCCGTTTCCCCTATCTGTTTTGCTGAATCTGAAATTGAATTTGAAGTGTTAAACTGTGGTAACAAGGTCACCATGTCATGTTTACTGTCTTAAAGCCTGGAGAAAAAAAAAAGAAGAGAAAAAAAAAAAGAAAATTAGAGAATGTTAAACTGTCAATAGGATATTTCCTTGTACATGGTTGCTAATGATATATCCTGGAAGTTAAATTTATGTCATGGTGCCCTTATTTTTGAGCTTGGACTCACATAAATTTGAACATCCAATTTACCCTGATTTGGTTTAGATCTGGAACATAACCATGCTACGTTCGGAATCGGAAACTGTATTATTCATTGAAATTGAACATATATGCATATGTTTTGGGATAAATTGCCACCTATGAACCTTAAACGATTTAGTTGCTCCCTTGTTTGTTATTGACATACCATGTCGCTGTAATTCTATCGGTGCTCACCTTTGGTTGCATGCTGCACTTCTGCTGTGATCATGCTGCCTTGTTGTTTTGCATATCACTATACAAATGCTGCATATGTAGATATTGTGACATAGTTGATATTCTAGAACCCCAATGTTTACTTATATTATGGATATTGAGATTTGCTTTTAAATGCATCAAAACAACAGACGATGTTAAATATACATATGTTTGTGAAGCTTAGAAGTTCCTAAAAGCATGATTGTTATTCTTCATCATTACATTCAGCCTTGAATGCCTTGTTGGCTTATGTCACCCGGATTTATATGGCACCTTACTATGCTTAACCTTACGCATGCCCTACAAACCCGTTGGACAATGCTATGCCGTTTCCATATAAATGTAGTAGCACATGAACTCATTTTTATATGTACAGTTTGGGCACTTTAGACCCCGTTATAGGAATATACATAGTATATTTACCTGGCACTTTGTTCATTTGTTGGGGTAAAACATGTTATGAGTATATCCAAGTACTGTGTTTGCTTGCCATGTTGTGTTTAACTTGATCAAATTATACCCCCTTGCTGACTTGACTATGTCCATATATAAACCTTACCGTACTCGTTGTGTGTGGTTGCGGGATGTTGGGGCAGTGCACACGGGTACCTGTACACGTGTGTACATGCAGGCTTCCGTGATCATTTGTTCCTAAACCAGAAACTGTTATGTATAATTCATAAATTAGTTAACCTTTACATTCAGTTTACATTGAAGTTAATTTACTTGAACTATGATTAATCCTGACTCGAGTATTTTATGTTTTTGCATGGAATGCTCGAGTCAGACCCTGAGCATTTCAGAATTTAAAGATTTCAGTCAGGATTCGAAGATCGACGAAGAAGGGGATTCCAAGCTGGCGCGCTCTGAAGATTTTTACAGTAAAGATTTTCTTGTATTTAAAGTATATTTTATATATTCCGCTATAGAAAAAAAAATCCTTGTATTCAAAGATCATGTTTTATAAATGAAAGTTTTACTTTTATATCTCATACTGTGTTCTCTGTGTTGATTCCGTTTCTAAACCCTGTAAGCTAAATAACGATCCGTCGATTTGAACGTTTTAAGTTGGTTTAAATACCAATTTGAAGCGGTCAAATTGGCGGGACGTTACACGAGTCATGTGGCAGGGCAAATCAAGAAACACAGAACTCGGTCGGGAGCTTTCAGATATCTGCCGATGCAGATGCTAAGGCCTATTTTTATTCCAGTGGCTATGGTCCCACTCGACCCCTCCCTCAACTAATGAAAGGCACACCTAGAAAAATGAGAACTATACGCAGGCCCCCGATGCCCCCACTAACCTATGGCCATCCTCACCCATAACTAGATAACAAGTATATGGTCTTTTGGAGTTCTCCGCCTTTCCGCTTCACGTATCTCGACTGACTCAAGATGGATGGTAGACGACGAGTTGCTATCACAGGGCTACCGGTTTCTCGCCGAATCACGCTGGTCCATCCTAGTCTTTAGGTTGCCATATTTTGCAACCAAGGCATACCCTTGGTTCTTCTAACGCAGACCTTAACCTCTGTGAGCCCAGGAGGATCATCTGCAGCCTCACAGAGGGATACCAAGAGTACCCTCACGTCCCCTCGAAGCCTCGGGCTTCGTAACCCAATTCGTTGGAGCCTTCGTTTTAATCAGACGGACGTTCGCTCCTTCCCGTGTTATACTAAGAATTACTACTTAGTTCTGCTAACTAAGGTTTACCACTTAGTTTCCAGAATCGTTGTTTTCTTAACTAAGGTTTACTACTTAGCTCCTTTTAACTAAGGTTTACTACTTAGTTCTCTTTCTCGCCAAGTTGGGTTGGTTAAGTGTCCTTAGTCAATTCAAGCTAACTTAACCCTCTTCATTTATCCTGATAAACTGGTTAAGTGTTATCAATAATTCATGTTGACTTAACCCTACCACAAACCAAGTTATATTGGTTAAGTATTTCTTATTACTTAACCCTACCCATTCACCCTGTATTGGTTAAGTGTTCCTTTTAACTTAACCTTGCCCGTCTGTTTTAACTAACATGTTATTAACGGTTAAGTATTATCCCTTCATGTTTTAGACTTAACCCTATTCCTTTATCACAATCTGATGGTTAAGTGTTCAAGTTTACTTAACCCTACAGTCTAGCCCAGCTAACATATCAAATTGGCTAAGTGTATCGAATTTTACTTAACCCCAACCTCTAGTCTAGTTAACATGTTAATTTGGCTAAGTGTACTAACTTTACTTAACCCAACCTTCTAGTCTAGTTAACATGTTAATTTGGCTAAGTGTTTTCTTAGTTACTTAACCCATACAAATCTTGTCTTGTTACCATGTTAAGTTTGGTTAAGTGTTCCTATGGACTTAACCCTCCCATTCTAGCTTAATTGTGCTAAGTTGGTTAAGTGTTCCTATGGACTTAACCCTCTCATTCTAGCTTAACTGTGTTAAGTGTCTGTATGAACCTAACCCCACCCATTGATTTGGTTATCATGTTGAATTGGTTAAGTGTCTTAGTTAACTTAACCCTACCATTCTTGTTCTAGCTTTAATAAAATAGATTAAATCCGCGACCACTCACATTAGACAGATATTTTTGCGATTACTGGATGTGCCGGTTGGTTCCGGGCAGGTTTACATCGCAACTCAGTCTAACCTCGGGTTAGGCCTATTCGTGTTTTCTAAGTTCAAAGGGTTTCGATTAATTTTCAAATCAGGTTTTGAAAGTAACCTTCCCGTCCGTCGGATCAGTTAGGGATAGCCAGGGAGAGCAGGAAACTTGTATTTTCCAAACCCAAGCTTAGACACTATCCTCTCTGTCACCCTAGAACTTTCTGGTGTGTTATTAAAAGAGATGTCGTTAATAAACCTTTAATTTGTCTAAATTTACATTTTCTCATTTAGGACAAATTCTATAAGTAAATTATTCCTAATTTACTTATTTCATAATTACTCTTTTGATGTAAATTGTCAACATTTATTATTATGGCCCATTTTCCCCTCTATATCATATTTATGCCTTTTTGGTATGTAAACTATACCAAATTAAGTGTCACTAAGCATGATTTTTGCCAAACATGACAATTACTCCCAATTATGGCCAATTTCAAATTTATGCCAAATTAGCTAATCCAATTCTGATTTAACATTACAGTTCATGTCAAACTAGACTTATTATTCTAGTTCACAATTCATGTAAATGCTAGATTTACAAGTCAATACTAGATTCAAATTACACATCCTATAATTCATGTTAAATTTATCCAATTTGCATTTCTATGAACATGCCATAATACATGTTCCCAATTTATGCCAATTTCCAAGTTCAAAACTACGTTTTAGTAAATTTCATATTTTGCCCAAATCGTATTCCCACCGTTCGTATAATCGTGTTTCAACCTAGATTATAGATAAATCTAGATTCGTAGAAAATAGGGAATGAACCAAAGATGCTATGAAAAAGATAGACATAATAACTGGCATAAAATGATAATTTACTAATTACAGACCTAACGAATTACACTGAAATTGATCTAAAACGTCGAAGGCCTATAGGTCTGAAAATCTTATGACATAAAAAGGGTTGAATAACGACGTAGGTTCAAGAACATGGGTAGACCTAACTTAATAGGTAAATTCCCAAGGTCTAAAACCAAAGAAAACCAAGAATAGACAGAATAGATAATCAGGTTTAGACCCAATTTCACAGTCACAAAACTTAAGCAACACTTTCCTAGTCATGAATCATTGGTGTTTAATCACGGTTGTCCTTGTTATGTTATAAGCAATAGTTTATGTTTCCTAATCAAAGGCATAGGCTTGTGTTCATAGTCAAGGAAATAATTCTCATAGTCATGAGTCACAGTCATATGCAGTGTTCATAGTCATAGGCAATGTTCATAGTCAAAGAGGCATATGGTTTTAAGGTCCATAGTTTCATAGTCACAGTCTTATTGGTCCTCGAATCATAACAGTTCTTAATTAGGTCCAAATATATAAGCACTGATTCGAATAGAAAGATTTGGCATACTCTTTTATTCCTTTAATTTCATGTCACGAATAGAGAAAACATTCAAATCTAAAAAGTAACTGACTTACAGAGATTAGATTAGATTCGTAGAAAAATAGTCGTTTGAATCTTCACTTGAATCCTAGCTTGACTTGAATCTCCTCTTGAAAGTCTTGAGCAGCATTTCCTCGTCTTTATTTATTTTATATATTATTTATTTATACATTTTCTCAGAGGCAGCATAAGGATAGAAAAGAATTGTGAATAGAGAAGGAGACTAAGGCTATTTATATAGGATTAGGCGGACGAATCTGGTCAGAATGGCGTCCGCATACAGAAGAACGAACCAGACTGCAGATCTGGAAAAAAGCAGGGAGGTCGACCCCCAGGTCGACTACCCAGTCGACCTGGGTGCCTCAGGTCGACTACCCAGTCGACCTGGGTCTTGGGCAGGAAAATTCCCGCCCAGCCCAATCTGGGTCCGATTTTGAATTTTGAACTCGTCTTCTGACCTGTTCGAATTTTAAATCGAATTCTGAAACTTCTGAAGACCATAACTCCTTCATACGGAGTCCGATTAACGCAAACTCAGACTCTATCTCATGCAGAATTCCGAGATGAACGCAATGGTGCAACCCGTTTCCCTTTATTTTGATTTTAAAATTTAATTCTGCCTTGATTTGTGAATCCTAGTGTTATAGAATTACGGGGTGTTACATATTAGATCTGAACAAGTTGGATATCTAAATTATTAATTTAGATCTTATAATGCGTATTATGACATCATAGTTATGTTAGAATTAGTTAACTGCCACAAGTTCATTAGATTTATGCTTATATGTCCACCTTATCACCATGCTAGTTTATGTTTATGCCTAAACAATCTCCTTTGTCATATGCCCATCATTTTCCCCTTTTTATTGTTTATGACTATGCTATTATCTAGCCTAGGCATGCCGCGAATTATGTGAATGCGCTACTTAGGGAACGGGGGAAAAAGTTAGAATTGGCATAATTTAAATAACGTTTATATGAATTGGACATATAATTCACTTTGTACAAAATTAGGGAAAAAGGGTCATGGAACCTATAACCTATAAAGACATAGGTGAGAACTTGGGTAATAATGAAATGTCTAAGATTACAAATTTGCACTTATGACATGAGGTTAGGTTGCATTGGTGGTGGAAGTCTGCCCGGACCCGACCTACATATCCAGCAACCGCTAATGTCTAACCTAGTGTGAGAGTTCTAAGGGCATAAATACGAATCGGGCTAAGACATGAGGTTCTGCCCAACTTGTGGAAGAAGTCTGCCCGGACGACATATCCAGCATTCACCAGTTGTAGGCCTAATGTGAGAGGTCTAGCCCATTATAAACATAAATGAAAATATGGTAATAAATTGAAGTACTTAACCTAGTGGAATCTATAGGTATTGTGTGAATATGAACGTGAATAAGGGGTTAAGTGAACTTGAACAATGGGAGGGTTAATTAAAGTATATATGAGATGGGTGGGTAATATCTAAATACAGACCGACGAAACTTAACCAATGTGGGAGGTCTAGCCCATTATAACCATAAATGAAAATATGATAATAAACTGAAATACTTAACATAGTGGAATCCATAGTGATTGTGTGAACATGAACATGAATAAGGGGTTAACTACAATAGAAGGGTTAAGTAAAGTATATCTGAGATGGGTGGGTAATATCTAAATATAGGCCAATGAAACTTAACAAATTGTGGGGAAATGTAATTAAAGACACCTAGTGGTATACATAACCAGCGGATATGAACTCAAAGACACCGTCTAGGGTAAGGATAACTTGTAGAAATGATAAGGTTATGTGATTAAAGATAACTAGTGGCATACATAGCCAATGAAAACTTAGTGGGGGATACAACACAAAGGGGAGAGCTTGTATCATATTGTGTGGGACCTGTTTCAGTCAGTAACCCGGAGTAGGTATCAGGCAGAGTACTCCGAACTAGGTCGGAGAAAGGGCACGCTTACTGAACTGGTTGTAAGAGATCCAAACGTGGAGGACGGTGTGGGTGGCGCAAACCGACTGGGCCATGTGCGTGCATAAGATGGGTAGAAGGGGGTAGACGACCGTGACACCTGTAGATATGGGGTTGTGCATATCAGCGGAGGGTTTCCACTTTAGGACGTGATACATCCTACGGTGGGGCCAGCACAGAGTATCTACGCGAATTAGGGAGCCGATCGATTAGGGTAGTAGTTATGGTGCATTTGGACGTATTACTAAGTCTACCACCTTATAGTGGAGGGGGTGCAAAGTAATCATTAGAACTGTATACACCCTATCATGTTTACCTTGTCATATTTTCCATTTTATGTAGTTATCTCTCTCTTATCCACTTTATATGCATGTTATTCTTCTTTTAGTTATTAAGTTGCTAAAAGTATCTGGACTCGTCGGCCGTTATGTAACACCCCACCTCCGCCAATACCACTCTTGCAAGGGCACTAGCTTTGGAGGGGCGTTAAACGAGGTGAACATGCATGCAGATATCACAAGACAGGACATATAAGTAAAAACAGAGTAAATAAAGCAGCGGATAAAACTAACATTTCAAAACCATAGTCAAGTTACATCAAAGTACTTGGTACTTATTTTCCACAAAACATAGTCTAGAAACATCAACTGAAAACTGGAAAGAAAATCATAAAGTAACTATCCCCAAGGTAGAATAAAGCCATAGCGTGCTCAATTCCAAACCGTACATGAGCTATCCATAAAAGCAGCTAAAGATCCAAGCTAGGTACCAGTGTTCCCACCCTGTAAACCTGAGGGGGGAAACGGAAGAAAAGAGGCGAAAGAAAACGGGTCAGTCAAAAAGACTGGTAAGTCCTATCTACTATTAGTATAAAAACTAATAAAGTTAACTGAACATGTAAAACAGAGATGAGATGTAGGGTGATAATTGGCATGGCGAAAAGTTAACAAGATAGATCAAGATACAAGGTTAAGTTGCACCAGGTGTGTACTAGTATTCCAATCCATGTCAAGTATAAACAAGAAATGATCCCTTGGCCCAAAGCTGGCCCAATATCATGAGGTGACCTAAATCAAGGTCCAATTACTCGGTCTAGTCGATCGGCTCCCTAAAAGCCTAACTCGTCAAGTGTCGGTGTCATACGGCCCAATCACGAAGTGTAGTCAAACTGTGCTAGGTCCACCCTAGGGTGTATCAAGCCCTAGGGTGCCAACCACGGACACAAATCAAGCACGCACAGTCTAAACCTACGGGTGCCCGTGTCTGCTTTTTCAACTCCGGACCATGTGCACGACCATAGTCCGCCTGAACCTACACCGGCGCACCTACTCAGCCGTCGTTTTGGTCGCTTACATGTCAGCCCAGTAATCGTGCCCCACCCTAGCCTAGTCCCTAGGGTATCATGATACAATCAAGAGGGTTACTGGTGAAAAGGACCTCATAACTAGGGTTTCCTAACGGGTTAAATGTGGTTAACCTGATCCAATCAAGCATCAAGTTGGTTAAGTGTACCCAAGGTTCATGACTTAACCCTATCAACCCATCGTGTTCATGTTGGTTAAGTGTTACGTGGTCCATGACTTAACCCTATCATGTGGCATTAATTAATTTAATGCACCTTAACCTCTCACATTAGACCTTGTTGTGGTTACTAGTTAAGCCGGGCGGGTCCGGGTAGCTTTACACCACAACCTAGTCTAACCTCGGGTTTAAGCACGACATGACCAACTACTCACATTGGGTCCTATTGTTTGTAGCCACTAGTTAAGCCGGTCGGTTCCGGGTAGATTTATGCTACAAACTCAACCCAACCTCGAGTTGGCCACACTCATATTTTCTATGTGCCATGTCCATCCTTATGTTTACAAACATAATCACAAGTCAATTTTCATGTCATATTTTAAAACCATGTTTTCATGTCATTAATATTACCCAAACCCAACGCATTCCTATCGCATGTACGTTTCGCATAACATAACATAGATCAAAAGAGGGAACTTGGCAAAAGCATGACAAAAAGGGCATAAGGTAATAAGGTTGGCCACAAGTTAGACATGGTGGCATATGAGTCATAAATATGTTCATTTAAACTTGCATGTTACATCATAAGCCTCAAAACATGCATAACATTCAAACTTAGCGAATAGGTGATACATGGTCCTAGATGACATAGATTGATGACTAGAAGTTCGCATATAACATTATATGCAAGTTATCATAAAGGTTATGAGAGTTCTCATGTTGCATAATGCAACATTTCAATATAAAGCTTATAGCTTTTAGCCCACAAGGTCAAGTTGATAGCTTTACAAACATGCATAGAATAAACCTATGCATAACATGATAGAATCAAAGCACATATCATACTTATGCCCAAACTCAAACTTGCAACATGTCATATTTAACTTCATAGTTAGAATCTAAGAGTAGTATAGGGCTTACAATGCTATGAAGACTTATAAAATATAAATAAGATTGAGACGAAGCCACTAGCAACTCTAAAAACCCCAAATGAATACAAGCTCCAAGAAGCTCCTTTGATTATATGAAGAAAGATCCTTGTTTTAATGAAGAAAGATTGAACTTTGGCCTTGAATCAAGCTTTGGAACTCTAAAACAAGCTTAGGAACTCTCATATGAATGAAGATGGAAGCTATGACAAGAGGGTGGAGGCCATGATTAAACAATTTGGCATAGTTTAGTTGTAGGATTGATTTATGATCATTTAGGCTAGGTATTAGGGTCCTTTTATAGAAGATTAGGTTAGTTTAGACCATAGGATTAACCCTAATTCAGATCTGGGCCATCAATTCACGTCACTAGCCTCCAAACATGTCTTGAGAAACATGTCAAGTGCACCCAGGCCAGACTGGCCGACCACCCAAGTCGACAGGGGTGTCGACTGGGCAGTCGACACAGCCTGGGGTGTGTCGACTCCCAAGTCGACTCCCCAGTCGACTTGGGGTGGCGGGAATTTTTCCCGCCTGCCTGGCCCAGCTGAATTTGAATTTCTGATTTCAAATTTGAATTCGAAATTTTCTGAAAACTTCGACTGGCCATAACTTGGTCATACGGACTCCGATTTTCGAAAACTCGGACTCTATTTCGCGTATTTTTCCGAGACGAACGCAATGGTAAAGTCCGTTTCCCTTGATTCAGATTTTATCATTGAATTCTGCCTTGATTTATGTTATAACTTGTTATTCAAAATATGGGTTGTTACATCCTCCCCACCTTAAAGGATTTCGTCCCCGAAATCTCTAAGTTAGGAAGAACGTATCCTACCATCCATCATCCATCTACTCAAAACTTCATCCACGTGCAGTCAATGTCCTTAACAAATCCTAAATGCTGTATGATTATATGCAAAGGTGTGTGTATATGTACTTATCTAATGCGAAAATCAGGCGGTTACTGATCCAGTAGACCCCCTTAATGCAAAGTATGTTAGTGAAATGAGTCCATATGTATGCAAAATCCTAACATAATTTATAATCTCTATATGAGTGCACATAACATTCATCCATATGCAACATCCGCATGATAGCATAACAAGTTTCATCCATGAATAAGTATCATCACTCATGCATATGCAATATGAAAGTGTGTGAGCCGATCTTAGTGCCTAATGTGTATCATGCATCCACGAGTATCCACTTGCAAACACTTGCAACCACTTGCAAACATCAAGCATAACATGTTTCAAATACATGTTTCATCCAAAGGGTTTCTACTTAAGGTTCTCATGACAAGGTTAACGAGATAACAAGATAAACAGGATAAACATGGATTGCAAAAAGGAAGATATGTTAAAAAGGAAAAGAGGTCGAGAATGTACCCTCAAAAAGAAATGGATAAAGCCCACGCATCTTTTCCTCGGTTTCCCAAGTTGCATCCTCTTCGGCTTCACTCCACTGTACTTTCACCAATTTGACTTCTCGATTTCTTAGCTTCTTGATTTCTATTCCCAAGATACGAATCGGAGCTCTCCTCAAGGTTGCCTCTTTCTCTACCTCCATGTCTTCAAGAATACTAGGTTCAACCACCTCAGCGGACTCATGTAGGCACTTTCGGAGATGCGAGACATGAAAGACATTATGCACTCCGGCCAGCTTTTCAGGCAATTCCACCTTATAAGCCATCTTTCCAATTCTCTCTATGATAGGGAAGGGTCCCACGAACCTTGGTGCCAGCTTCCCAACTGCTCCAAAACGAACCACATTACGCAAAGGAGAAACCTTCACGAAAACCATATCTCCGACTTCGAATTCCAAATCTGTCCTTCGCTTGTCAGCATAGGATTTCTGTCGGTCTTGGGCCGCTTTCATCCGTCCTCTCACCAATTCAACTTTCTCGGATGTGTCCCGTATCATATCGGGCCCAAGTATAAGCCTATCCGTTGTCTCCCACCAACAAGATGGTGACCTACACGGCCTCCCATACAAAGCTTCAAATGGTGCCATCCCTATGCTAGCTTGATAGCTATTATTATAAGCAAACTCTACAAGAGGGAGGTGGTCTTCCCAAGTACCACCAAAGTCAAGAACACAAAGCCTCAAAAGATCTTCTAGCACTCTATTCACCCTATCGGTTTGGCCATCCGTCTGGGGGTGATAGGCTGTACTTAGATTCAATCGCGTACCCATCGCCTCTTGCAAACTATTCCAGAACTGGCTAGTGAAGATTGGGTCACGATCGCTAACTATGCTAGAAGGAACTCCATGCAACCGCACTATCTCTCGAAGATAAATAGATGCTAGCCATGATGCGGTCCTCTTGCTCTTCACTGGAATGAAATGAGCACTCTTCGTAAGTCTGTCAACTATGACCCGTATGCTCGTATTCCCTTTCCTTGACCTAGGCAATCCATCCACAAAATCCATAGAAATACTTTCCCACTTCCATTGCGGGACCTCCAATGGATGTAATAGCCCTCCGGGTTTCTTCAATTCGGCTTTCACTTGTTGGCACACCATGCACTTTGAAACATACTCTGCCACATCTTTCTTCATTCCAGCCCAAAAGAAAATGCGCTTCATGTCCCTGTACATCTTATCTCCTCCAGGATGTATAGTCATCTTCGAGTGATGTGCTTCTTCGAGAACTTTATGCACCAAGTCTCCTACTTGTGGAACGCATAGCCTTCCATCACGCCTTAGCCAACCCTTGTCATCAATAGTATATCTAGCAAGGTGACTAGAGGTCTCACCACGAATCAACTTGTCCATGACCTCGACAATCTGCGGGTCTCCTTTCTGCGAAGTCCCTACTTGATCAAGAAGTATAGGTCTAAGCTCAAGAGATGCCAACGAACCCGTCATCGACTCAACAGCTGGTGTGAAATCAAAGGTTGCCAAGAATTCTAGGCTCCTCATCTCAACAAACAAGGGACTCAAAGTCAACCTACTTCTGCTTAGTGCATCTGCCACAACATTACCCTTGCCAGGGGTATAAGCTATCTCGAAGTCATAAGATGCCAAGAATTCCATCCATCTTTGCTGCCTTAGATTCAGATCTTTCTGCGAGAAGAGGTACTTGAGCGACTTGTGATCCGTATACAACTGAAACCTTTCGCCTAGAAGATAGTGGCGCCAGGATTTGAGTGCAAAGATGATCGCCGCCAATTCCAAATCATGAGTGGGACAGTTCTTCTCATGAACTTTAAGTTGCCTACCCCCATAACATATCACTCTTCCCTCTTGCATCAGAACAGCACCTAACCCCGTGCCACATGCATCGGTGTACACGGTAAACATCTTACCGCCATCAGGTAAGGCTAAAACTGGAGCTGTAGTAAGGGCCCTCTTGAGCTTTTGAAAAGCAAGCTCACACTCTAAGTCCCATGCAAAGACTAAGTTGTTCTTCGTCAATCTAGTAAGAGGGGCTGAAATCTTAGCGAAGTCCCTGATGAACTTCCTATAATAGCCCGCCAGACCGAGAAAGCTTCTTACTTCGGTTGCGTTCCTAGGAGTCTTCCAGTCTTGAACCGCAACCACTTTCGCGGGATCCACCGCTATGCCTTGCTTAGAAACTATATGTCCAAGAAACCGAACTTCATTTCTCCAAAAATGGCATTTGGAGAACTTGGCTTTCAACTGATGAGCTCTAAGCGTATCCATCACTTCCTTGAGATGTCTAGCATGTTCTTCCTCATCCTTTGAGAAAATCAGAATATCATCCACGAAGACAACTACAAACTTGTTAAGGAACTCCCTGAACACCCTACTCATCAAATCTACGAAGTAGGCGGGTGCATTAGTCAAACCGAATGGCATGACAAGCCATTCAAAGAATCCATCTGGAGTCCTAAACGCAGTCTTATCAATACTATCCTCAGCCACTCTAAGCTGATGGAATCCGGTGGCTAGATCGAGCTGAGAGAAAATAGAAGCACACACAAGCTGGTCAAAGAGGTCATCAATCCTCGGTAACGGGTGCCTATTCTTCTTTGTCAGCTTGTTCAACTCTCGATAATCAACACATAGACGAAGCGAACCATCCGCTTTAGTAGCGAATACCACCGGAGCACCCCATTCAGAAATGCTTCGCCTAATAAAATTCTTCTCAAGCAGCTCCTTGATTTGCTTACTGAGCTCTCTTCTTTCTCGCGGGGCCATGTGCCTAACGGGCAATGATACTGGCTTGGCATTATCGACAAGATAAATGCGAAAATCTATCTCTCGTTTAGGGGGTAACCCCTTAACCTCTTCAAAGACATCAGGATAGTCTCAGACCACCCTTACAGATTGCAGATCATTGATGGACGAGTCAAGAGATTCAAGATAACATAACATGACGGGATCTCTAGGGTTACAAGAAATTTCTAGGGTATTACCGTGGCGAGTCATGAGCCTCACCACCCTATGCTCACAATCGAGAATGGCTCCATAGCTGGACAACCAATCCATGCCCAAGATCAACCCATATCCCGTGAATCCGAGAACATAAGCATTACACGTGAATTCTACGGTCAAGATAGAAATCCTCAAATCCATACAAATCATAGATAAATGGGCGGAATCCCCAATTGGATTTGAAACAATAACGGGATCCTCAACTAGACTAGTACTTAGGTGCAAACTTTCAAAAAAATCAGAAGAAATAAAACTATGCGATGCGCCAGAATCAAGTAAGGTGCGAACAGGAAAATCAGAAATGTAAACAAGACTTTCTACAGAAATACTACCTCGGTCCGGAACTGGAACAGTGTTGAGAGCATGCACTTGCCCTCCAGAAGGTCCTGCACGCTGAGTCTGCCCTTGCCCTTGTCCTTGCTTCTTGGGGCAATCCTTGCTAAGGTGTCTAGGCTCTCCACAATGAAAGCATTCGCCCAACTTCCTCTTCTTCTTCCTGCAATCTTTGGCTATGTGCCCAACAATCCCACAGAAGTTGCATTTTCTTGGGTCCTTTGCCTTGTTGTTGTTGGCCTTATTGCTCTTGTTGTTCTTGTTGTTCTGATTGCTCTGATTTCCTCCCCACTTGGAATCCGTCTTCTTGGTTTGAGTCTCATTAGTCTTGACTTCCTTCTTGCCATTCTTATCGTCTCCTTGAAGTAATGCCATGTCCACTAGGCCTTCAAAAGTGGCCCCCATGGGTATATGAGATAGGGCTAAACCTTGTAATGGCTCATTCAACCCTCGTGCAAAGCGTAAAGCCTTCTTTTGGGGAGTATTAACCATGTCCAAACCGAATCGAGCAAGCTGGTTAAACTTATTCACATACTCCCTCACTGTCATGTCCCCTTGCTTCAAAGATATAAACTTCTCCAATTGCAGATTCGCCTCAGCTGATGATAGAAACTTAAGCCCAAACCTCGTCCTAAAGTCGGCCCAAGTCTCTATAGGCCTAGTAGCATTGGTGACCTCCCACCAATAAGCAGCTTCTTCTTTTAATAGCCATGCTGCCAATAAAACCTTTCTATGGTCTTCCACATCAAAGATAGCGAAAAGATCTTCAGTTTCTTTCAACCAATTTTGTGCCTCTACAAAAGTCTCCGTCCCAATGAAATTCTTGCCACCCATCGCCTTAAAGTCCTTGCTAACCTTTGCGAAATCTGCTTGTGGATGCTGAGGAGGAGGAGGAGGAACCTCAGTTACGGTGGGGGTATTTGCTGGGCCCGCATCGTTGGCCCTAGCTTCCAAGTACCTCCGGAACCATCCGGGAATGGTCACTCCCTCGGGAAGGTTAAGATCGGCCATACTGAAAAAGGAAAAGATAGATTTAGAACAAGGAAACGAAGGATAGTGCTAATGGCTTTTGGCGAATAGCCTTTTAAAATAACTAGACTTTTCTTGGAAAATTCTTAATTGGTTTTGAAAATAGTTCTCCAAAAAGGTAAGTTTTAAAAACACTTTTGCTCAAATCTTGTAAACCTTATGCCCTGATACCAAATGTAACACCCCACCTCCGCCAATACCACTCTTGCAAGGGCACTAGCTTTGGAGGGGCGTTAAACGAGGTGAACATGCATGCAGATATCACAAGACAGAACATATAAGTAAAAACAGAGTAAATAAAGCAGTGGATAAAACTAACATTTCAAAACCATAGTCAAGTTACATCAAAGTACTTGGTCATTATTTTCCACATAACATAGTCTAGAAACATCAACTGAAAACTGAAAAGAAAATCATAAAGTAACTATCCCCAAGGTAGAATAAAGCCATAGCGTGCTCAAGTCCAAACCGTACATGAGCTATCCAGAAAAGCAGCTAAAGATCCAAGCTAGGTACCAGTGTTCCCACCCTGTAAACCTGAGGGGGGGAAACGGAAGAAAAGAGACGAAAGAAAACGGGTCAGTCAAAAAGACTGGTAAGTCCTATCTACTATTAGTATAAAAACTAATAAAGTTAACTGAACATGTAAAACAGAGATGAGATGTAGGGTGATAACTGGCATGGCGAAAAATTAACAAGATAGATCAAGTGTGGCATCGCATATACAAGGTTAAGTTGCACCAGGTGTGTACTAGTATTCCAATCCATGTCAAGTATAAACAAGAAATGATCCCTTGGCCCAAAGCTGGCCCAATATCATGAGGTGACCTAAATCAAGGTCCAATTACTCGGTCTAGTCGATCGGCTCCCTAAAAGCCTAACTCGTCAAGTGTCGGTGTCATACGGCCCAATCACGAAGTGTAGTCAAACTGTGCTAGGTCCACCCTAGGGTGTATCAAGCCCTAGGGTGCCAACCACGGACACAAATCAAGCACGCACAGTCTAAACCTACGGGTGCCCGTGTCTGCTTTTTCAACTCCGGACCATGTGCACGACCATAGTCCGCCTGAACCTACACCGACGCACCTACTCAGCCGTCGTTTTGGTCGCTTACATGTCAGCCCAGTAATCGTGCCCCACCCTAGCCTAGTCCCTAGGGTATCATGATACAATCAAGAGGGTTACTGGTGAAAAGGACCTCATAACTAGGGTTTCCTAACGGGTTAAATGTGGTTAACCCGATCCAATCAAGCATCAAGTTGGTTAAGTGTACCCAAGGTTCATGACTTAACCCTATCAACCCATCGTGTTCATGTTGGTTAAGTGTTACGTGGTCCATGACTTAACCCTATCATGTGGCATTAATTAATTTAATGCACCTTAACCTCTCACATTAGACCTTGTTGTGGTTACTAGTTAAGCCGGGCGGGTCCGGGTAGCTTTACACCACAACCTAGTCTAACCTCGGGTTTAAGCACAACATGACCAACTACTCACATTGGGTCCTATTGTTTGTAGCCACTAGTTAAGCCGGTCGGTTCCGGGTAGATTTATGCTACAAACTCAACCCAACCTCGAGTTGGCCACACTCATATTTTCTAAGTGTCATGTCCATCCTTATGTTTACAAACATAATCACAAGTCAATGTTCATGTCATATTTTAAAACCATGTTTTCATGTCATTAATATTACCCAAACCCAACGCATTCCTATCGCATGTGCGTTTCGCATAACATAACATAGATCAAAAGAGGGAACTTGGCAAAAGCATGACAAAAAGGGCATAAGGTAATAAGGTTGGCCACAAGTTAGACATGGTGGCATATGAGTCATAAATTTGTCCATTTAAACTTGCATGTTACATCATAAGCCTCAAAACATGCATAACATTCAAACTTAGCGAATAGGTGATACATGGTCCTAGATGACATGGAATGATGACTAGAAGTTCGCATATAACATTATATGCAAGTTATCATAAAGGTTATGAGAGTTCTCATGTTGCATAATGCAACATTTCAACATAAAGCTTATAGCTTTTAGCCCACAAGGTCAAGGTGATAGCTTTACAAACATGCATAGAATAAACCTATGCATAACATGATAGAATCAAAGCACATATCATACTTATGCCCAAACTCAAACTTGCAACATGTCATATTTAACTTCATAGTTAGAATCTAAGAGTAGTATAGGGCTTACAATGCTATGAAGACTTATAAAATATAAATAAGATTGAGACGAAGCCACTAGCAACTCTAAAAACCCCAAATGAATACAAGCTCCAAGAAGCTCCTTTGATTATATGAAGAAAGATCCTTGTTTTAATGAAGAAAGATTGAACTTTGGCCTTGAATCAAGCTTTGGAACTCTCAAACAAGCTTAGGAACTCTCATATGAATGAAGATGGAAGCTATGACAAGAGGGTGGAGGCCATGATTAAACATTTTGGCATAGTTTAGTTGTAGGATTGATTTATGATCATTTAGGCTAGGTATTAGGGTCCTTTTATAGAAGATTAGGTTAGTTTAGACCATAGGATTAACCCTAATTCAGATCTGGGCCATCAATTCACGTCACTAGCCTCCAAACATGTCTTGAGAAACAGGTCAAGTGCACCCAGGCCAGACTGGCCGACCACCCAAGTCGACAGGGGTGTCGACTGGGCAGTCGACACAGCCTAGGGTGTGTCGACTCCCCAGTCGACTTGGGGTGGCGGGAATTTTTCCCGCCTGCCTGGCCCAGCTGAATTTGAATTTCTGATTTCAAATTTGAATTCGAAATTTTCTGAAAACTTCGACGGGCCATAACTTGGTCATACGGACTCCGATTTTCGAAAACTCGGACTCAATTTCGCGTATTTTTCCGAGATGAATGAAATGGTACAGCCCGTTTCCCTTGATTCAGATTTTATCATTGAATTCTGCCTTGATTTATGTTATAACTTGTTATTCAAAATATGGGTTGTTACACTTTATGTCTGATCCTTTTTGTTTCCTCTTCTTTCTTCCGTTCCCCCCTAGGTTCTCAGGACGGGAACACTCAGGCTTGATCATGATTCTGCTTACTTCTGCTGGAGCTGCTGAGATGTATGGCTCAAGCTCCTATCCTAGTTTCTATGGCTATATTTTGTTTATGGGGAATTTTAATTCTTTTATATACTCTAGTATTTTTGAAGTACAAGACAATAGCTTTTATGTTGTAAAGGGCTTTTGTTTTTAAGACATGTGTTGTTTTTGGACCACGGTATCTTATGATAAATAAAGTTTTTATTCCGCTGTTATTTTATATGTCTGTCTTGAAATATTTATGTTCTGTTTACTATAATACTTCACAAAACGTAATGCATTCCCTTTGTGAGTGACATTAACGGACGTGGGGTTTACACTTGGTACCAGAGCTGAAGGTTACCAGATTAGATAAAAGTTTTTGAAAGCTATTTAAAAAATGTTTTAAAAGAAAGAAAGTCTATTTTAAAAAATATTACCCAAAAAGCCATAAGTAATATCTTTCAATCCCTCATCTGAGTCTCTTTCCTTTTCTTTTTAACATGTCTGGGGAACTTAATATCTCAGAGGGCGTTACGATACCAACCTAGTTCCGTAGGTATCTGGAGGCCATGGCGGCTGCCGAATGCCAAGGAAACATCCCTCCCCCAGCTGCACCCGTTGTTCCTCCTCCTACATGTGCAGACAACTTCTCTAAGATCTGCAAAGATTTCCGTGCAATGGGAAAGAAGCCATTCCATGGAACTGAGACATTCGTAGAGGTAAGAAACTGGCTCAAGAAGACCGAGGACTTGTTTGTAATCTTTGAAGTAGAGGATCAAAGAAAAATTTAGTTAACTTCTTGGCTATTGAAGGATGAAGCTTCATTTTGGTGGAAGGTAACCCAAGTGGTCATCTGGTGGAAACTTAGGATGACTTTAGATAGAGTTTTGAGATTAAATTGCTTCCCCAAGCCGGGAAGAGCATGGAGATAGAGAGGTTCTTAGCACTCAAACAAGAGAATCTGACGGTTAAAGAGTATGTGAACAAATTTAACCAGCTGGCAAGATTTGGACTCGAACTTGTAGACACTCCGCATAAGAAGGCTTTGCGGTTTGCTAAAGGGCTAAATGAACCCCTTCATGGGTTAGCCATGTCCCGTATTCCAATGGAAGCCACTTTTGAAAATCTTGTCGATATGGCCCTAATGTACGAGGAAGAAAAGGAAGAAAAGAAGGAAGTAAAGGCCGAGGGAACAACGCAAAATAGGAAGGTATGGCCCAAGAAGGGGCAATAGCAACAACAACAGCAACAGAAGAAAGGAGGAAAGAATGACAAGGGTAGGGAGAAGAGGAAGTGTCACGGTTATGGGAAAGAGGGTCACTTGGTTAAAAACTATAAAAGAAGGAAGAACACTTGCTTCAATTGTGGAGAAGTCGAACACTTTGTTAGGGAGTGTCCGAAGAAACAGGGATCAAAGGGACAAGGTCAAAGGGCAGGTGCATGCTCTTGAAACCAGTGCTCCTGATAAAGGTAGAAAAATTTCTGTGGAAGGATTAATTTCTCTTTCAAACCATCCTATTAGAACACTTTTTGGTTCTCGCGCGTCACATTCATTTATATATTATGTGGTTGAATCTCTGCACTTAATTACTAGTATGCTAGTGGATCCTATAGTTGTCTCAAACCCCATTAGTGGTTTGGCTCATTTATCTATGATTTGTCGGGGTTTGAAAATATCTGTGTTAGGCGTTGAGTTTGAGTGCGACGCCTATGTGCTCAGGTCTATGGGCTATGAGTTGATTCTAGGAATGGATTGGCTTACCACGTATGGTGCAATTCTGGATTGTGAGAAGAGCGTTGTTAGGCTCCTGACTTGTCAAAGGAGGACCCTCGAGATTTCTTGTGACCCACAAGGATCGTTTATTCTTAGTTTCCTAGAGTCTCTTGATGCATCTATCGATGATCTACAATCTATTCCAGTAGTCCGAGATTATTCTGAAGTTTTTGATGAGGTACGTGGTTTACCTCCGAGGTGCGAGATCGATTTTCGCATATATCTGGTGGACAATGCCAAGTCAGTTGCAGTACCAGTGCACCATATGGCTCCAAGGGAAAGGAGGGAGCTGAGTAAGCAAGTAGGAGAGCTACTTGAGAAAGGATTTATCAGATGAAGCATATCTGAATGTGGTGCTCTAGTTGTATTCTCAACTAAGGCAGATGGATCGCTTCGTTTGTGCTTGGACTATAGAGAATTGAACAAACTCACGAAGAAGAATAGGCACACACTTTCGAAGATAGACGACTTGTTTGACATCTTGTCGAGGCCTTGGTATTATCTTAGTTAGACTTGACCACGAGGTTTCATCAGTTGAGGGTTGCTGAGGACAATATAGACAAGACTGCTTTTAGAACTCCAGATGGTTTCTTTGAATGGATAGTTATGCCTTTTGGTCTGACGAATGCACTCGTCTATTTTTTCGATTTGATGAGTAGGGTGTTTCGGGAGTTCCTAAATAAATTTGTTGTAGTCTTTGTTGATGATATTTTGATCTTCTCCAAAAGCGAAGAAGAGAATGCCCAGCATTTGGGAGAAGTTTTGAAAACTCTCCGTGCGCATCAGCTTAAGGCAAAGTTCACCAAATGCCATTTTTGGAGAAAGGAGGTGAGATTCTTAGGGCATGGGTCTCCAAAGAAGGGATAACTGTAGATCCCGCAAAGGTAGTTGCGGTGCACATTGGCAGATTCCTTAAAATGCAACATAGGTGAGGAGCTTTCATGGATTGGCATGTCATTATAGGAAGTTCATTAAGGACTTCATAAAGATATCAACCCCTCTCACCAGACTGACGAAGAATAACTTGGCATTTTCATGGGATATAGATTGTTATGTTTCTTTCCAACGTTTGAAGAGAGCTCTTACAACAGCCTCAATCTAAACTTTGCCCGATGGGAACAAAGTGTTTACCGTTTACACTGATGCATGTGGTACAGGGCTTGATGCGGTTCTGATGCAAGCAGGAAAGGTAGTGTTTTATAGGGGTAAACAGTTGAGAGTTCATGAGAAGAACTACCCTACCTATGATTTAGAACTAGCCACCATAGTATTCGCGCTAAAGACGTGGCGCCATTATTTTCGTGTAGAGAAGTTCGAGTTATACACCGATCAGAAATCTCTCAGGTAGCTGTTCTCACAGAAGGATCTTAATTTGAGGCAACAAAGGGGAATGTAGTTCTTAGCTTCTTATGATTTTGAAATCGCTTATACCCCTGGTAAGGGTAATGTGGTGGCTGACACACTAAGTAGGCAGAGGATGGCCTTAACTCCTCTGTTTGTGGAGAGGAAAAGCTTGGAGTTCATATCAACCTTTGGCTTTAAACCCTCCATCGAAATTTTTTCTGATTTGATTGCATCGCTAGAAATACGACCAATTCTTATGGATCAGATAGGAGCCTCGCAGCAAGGTGACCCACAAATTTTAGACACCATGGATAAGCTAAGAAAAATGGGAGACTTCTAGTCGCCACAGTCGATATACCATAGATGAAAAAGGGTGGTTGTGATGAGATGGAAGGCTTTGCGTTCCTCAAACTGGAAGTTTGATAAAAGCAGTCCTAGAATAAGCCCACCATTCAAAAATGACTATTCATCCAAGCGGTGACAAGATGTATAGAGACATGAAAAGGATTTTCTTTTGTGTTAGGATGAAGAAAGATGTGGCAGAATTTGTTTCTCAATGTTTAGCTTGCCAGCAAGTTAAAGTTGAGCCAAAGAAGCCTGGTGGTTTACTTCATGCTTCGGAAGTTCCGCAGTGGAAATGGGAGAGCCTCTCTATGGATTTCATAGATGTTTTTCCTAGATCAAAGAAAGGCAATACCAGTATCTGGGTTATGATAGATAGACTCACTAAGTGCGCTCACTTTATTCCAGTTAAGAGTAAGAGTGTAATGACCCGCATTTTTCGGCGATATAATAATTAATTTTTTTAATTTTTTAAATAGAGTTTAGAGGATTTAATGGTCGTTGAATTAAATAAGAGTGAATATTTAGTTAAAATAATAATTAAGTAATATATTTAATTCTGAAATAATTAGAATTAGCCGAAATGGCGATATCATGTGAACTGGGCAATTCAAAATATATAATTCAGTTTGGAATTGAATTTAAATAACGAATATATTATTTAAACGAAGTCTTAACGTATAATTTTATTATAATTAAAATCGAGATCGAAATGGCGCTGCATTTCGTAATTTGGCGATTCGAACTTGAAACGAATATACAGAAGCCGTTTTAAATCGGATTTCTATGAAACAGGAAATGTTAGGAGCTGGTGAAGTATGTTTTTCTGATGGAAGAGAAAAAACAGGATTTCGTTGTGTAGATTATGAGTTGTGTCCAAATCAAAATTTAAAATAGTCGCTACAGAATCGTTTATCGACCGTAATGGTTTATTTGATAAAACTGGATACCAGTTTCGAATTTAGACAAGATTCTTTTGAGACATAGTGATAATTTAATTTTTAGAATTTTATTGTAATTTTTAATTAATTAAATAAGCGACTTTTTATTTGGAGTATTTTGCACCCTGTAATCAACATTTTAAGGTTTCAAAATATGAGTTAATCTACCGGTATTATTATATTTTAGGATCGTGGAGCCGAGCTCATCACAACGGTATATTTATTTCAGTCTACAGCGCTCCCACATGGATATAATTGTACGTAGTAGGGTATATGGGCCTTTATAACTTAAAACATTTAACATATGAAAACCTAAGACATTTTTCCCCGATCAAACAAAGGCCACGATGCATTTCTTCTCAGCCGCAAATTTTCAGTGGCCTCAAAACAAGATTGATGGCCTTCACGTATCCACAAAGAAAAATCCCTATAAATAATCCAAACACTCTTATAACCCTAAACACTTTTCCTTCCACTGGTCTGTATTCATTTCGAGCCGCCATTTCTTATTCCTTTCACAACAACAAAAATGAAATATAGAATGATGCAGGAGCTCTTGTATTATAATGGTCAGAAAACTGTATATATGCTGGAAGTGGAACAACCTTTTTGAGGAGGACGTGAGCTGTTAGGGAAGTTAGCTCGCGAATGGGAAAGGAGGTGTAGGCGTTAGTGTAGAAGGAGTGGCGTGACTGTCAGGATGTACATGAAGAGGGTGGCATGTATTATTGAAGAAGAAAGGGTTGAAAGATGGTGATGTTGGTTTTAAGAATGGCGGTGTAATTGGAGGAAGTAGGGAAGTTTTGGGTTTCAGGGGAATGGATATTAATGATGGAAACATACGGAACTGGCATGTTTATTGCTTGGAGCCGAATACAAATGTTTGAGAGGAGATGGCAGCAAAAGGGTTAAATGGAAAGTACAAGTGATGAAACATTGGGATGGGTTGCGGATGCTTGCTGTGAAAGGGAGCGGATGATTATATGTGGAGAGGACGAAAGGCGTTCAAAGAAAGGGTGTATCAGGGAGCAGGTCACGTGAGTTATCTCAGTGGGGAAGATGCCAGTGTTTCAACGCGAGTTTACTTGGGTTTGTTGGACCGATTTTTGATGAGCCCACTTATAAATAAATGAAGAAAGGGTTACAGGAGTTAAATGAGAAAAGGTCGGTTTCGCAATGGACTGTAATAGAAATACCGGAAACTGGGTATTTGTTTGGGCATGTTTCAATGAAGAAAGGGGAAACGCCCAATTAAAATTTGTAATTTTAGTGTTCTCATTTGTATTTAAATGCGAAGAGAAAGGAGTTCTTATGTCGAAGACAAATAACAAATGGCGGGTTGGAGAATGTAGGTGTATGGGCCGACGTAAAGTTAATAATAAGGCCTAGAAGAAAAATAATAACGTGGCTAGTTATGGGGTGATAGGCCAACATGAATATAAAGGTAAAGCCCATATCTAATTTAAATTAAGTATAAATTCAAAAAAAATTAATGTATCAACTATAATTTATCGTATCTTATTCATATGCTAATGGAATTCTGCGAAACTGGATCCATTGGGATCGTAGGGATGGACATACCCAATGGAACTGACTAGGAGTGGATTGGAGCTCGTTACAATTTATAGCGAAATAAATTGTCCGTCTGAATCAAGCGATGGTTATCGTTAATAACGATGATCGTCCAATGTGAGTAAAACTCACCAACTCTGAACAGTTCTATTTTTATAACATATATTTAGAACTGATAAATGAAGACTAATTTCTATGTGTTAACTGTTTGGTTGAGTTGCTTGTGTATTGGTTGAAATTATAGATAACGATATATATATAGATATATATATATATAATCGTTAATCGAATATTGATTCTATTTAAATAGGATATTTTATATTTGCGTTGTTTAACATCTGTGATGCAGGGAAACAGGATGGAGGGGTGCAACTGGACTCCTCAATATTTATAATACTGTTTTGTTCATATATTGTGTATATGATGTGATATATAATCTGTTGTTGATTATATGTGTTTGAATGATATCGATCACCGTTGTTTGGTTTTTTAAATACCGTAAGAAATACTGGGATTTAGAAGAGGGATTTTTAAAGTATATTTTGAAAAATATTCATTTATATAAAATCAATGGATTTTATATATATAAAAGAAAAAGGATTTGGAAAAAAGGAAATATATTTGTAAATCAAATATAGAGAGAAAATATATTTGTAAATCAAATATATAGAAAATATATTTGTAAATCAAATATAGAGAAAATATATTTGTAAATCAAATATAAAGGAAATTATTTGTCAAACAAATTAGGAAGAGAAATATTTGTAAACCAATTACAAATAGAATAGAGATAAAAAGGAAATATTTGTAGAACATTTACAAATAGATTAAATGGGATTATTTATTTCTTTAGGGAATAAATAAAAGTAAAAGGATTTATTTATTCAGGAAATAAATAAAAGAAAAAGGGTTATTTATTTAGGAAATAAATAGAAAGAGATAAAAGGAGATATTTATTTGTTAAATAAATTGAATTAAAAGGATATATTTATTTGTTAAATAAATAGAATTGAAAGGAAATGTTTATTTGCTAAATAAATAGAGTTAACTAGTTAGAGATAATCGATTAGAGTTAGAGTTAACCAATTAGAATTAACGAACTAGAGTTAATTAAATAGAATTAATGGAGTTAATCAAATATATTTTATTCAAATAGAATCAAAGGAGTTAATCAAATATAGTTTATTCGAATAGAATCAAAGGAGTTAATCGAATATAGTTTATTCGAATAGAATTAAAGGAGTTAATCGAATATAGTTTATTCGAATAGAATCAAAGGAGCTAATCGAATATAGTTTATTCAAAGAAAGGTTTTCAAATCTAGTTATTCGTAAGAGAGATTATCAAATACAGTTATTCGAAGGGAGGAGTTATCGAATATAGATTTATTCGAAAGAGAGTTACGTAAGGAAGTTTGTTAAAGTTTTAAAAGATAAACTTGGTCTATTCTGAAGTTAAAACGTTGTTCAATTAAGGTCTGAGAGGTAATTATACCCCAACTTGATTGACTTCCTTCTTAACTAAGGAATGGTAAGGTTTGATCGTAAAGGAGTTTTGAAATGTTTTCCAAATAAGGATCAGAAATGTTTTCTGATAATAGAAGATAAGAATTTACAATATATAGAAACATGAGATAAGAGAATTAATGAACTAAAGAGATAAAGGTTGAATGATGATTGATCGATATTATTTCCACTTGGAAATAATATCGTTGTTTGCACACCTGTTTTTCTTTGATAGTTAAATCACAGACTATCGAAGTTTTGACCATTTTAACGTTGTTAATATGGAGAGACAGGTTGGATTATTATCCAAGAACCACTCTGTATTTGCATAAGCGTTGCGAATCATATATGCCAAAGATAATTGAAGACGGAGTAAAATGCAAGGGCTGTTGTATAAATCTTAGATAACAGTGCCTAAGATGGATATACTGAATAGTGCCTTCGGTTTGTCCAATCCCAGGACAACTTGCATGGAAGAAGGTCTGACAGAGTATATCCAATTGATCGCGTAAGTTGATCTCTTCAAACCTATTCACGTTTGGTGGCGGAGGAATTCGTTTCTCTTAGCTGTATACCTGTGTTATTTTTGGATAAATCAATTTGTGATTTGGCAGGTATGACGATGTAACATTCTAAGTGAATGAAGATATGATATGTAAAAAGATAAGCGTAGCTTCTAGCCTCACGACCGGAAAATGACGAAAATCGGGAACGCAGCATGGCTATGTAGGTCGCACCTATTAGGGTGTATAATCACCTGATCTAGAGTTTCATTTACTTCCAAAAATCTATTATCGATGCTGTCCCATTCGGGAAATGGTTGCTGATCCCAACCGTTGGTGATATACATTCGATACACTCAAGCGAAATGAGTGGTCGATCATGTGTGGCCGAGTTGTAAGATGTTCTTGTTGAACCCAGTGTATTCCTCTCTAGAGGTACACTTGCGAAAGGTGGTTCCATACCTTGTCATAGTTGGAAATCCATTACCCAATACGTGCTTGTGGTTTTGATTGTATACTATATATGTAGAACGTGAGATGAAAGCATTTCTGCTAGATGATTATTATATTTTGGTTGATAGACACTATTATAATATCAAGGATTTTGATATAAAGATTAAATTTGGATTCTCATAAGGGAAAAACCCGTTCCGTTATACGGCGTGGTCTTACGAGATATCATTTACTTGTTTAAACTGTTTTAAACTGTTTTACTCACACCATTCCCATGACTGACCCACAGTTTATTCTGTTTTGTTTTCCCTAAACTGTTGGGTGCCCAATTTTGTACGGGCAGTCAAGTAGTCGGGATTTACAGATACATGAAGAGCTGGAGCAGGAGGCTTCAGGATCATATAGCTATAGTTTATTTTCGCTGTGTTGTAAGTGTTGTACATTGATAATGATGTATATTTAAGTACAAATGTATATTTCAAGTTATGTTATATATATTATATGTTATTCGTTCCGCTGTGAGGTTCGTGTTACTCTGATGTTGTGTTCTTCTTCTTCTTCTATTCTAAGTTTCTATCTTATCTTTCCTCACCCTCTAATTTTTTTCATTAACCATCCGGTATTTTCGACTCTTGATATTCGTTATGTGTTGTATATCGGATAAACAAAGTCGCTAAATTTTCGGGTCGTTACAGTTGGTATCAGAGCATAAGGTTTCGTATTACCTTGGCTCTGTAGCGTGACTCGGTAGAGATAGGGTTAGCAATACCCTAGATTGAGTTTGAGTGTATATATACGAGAGCGTGTTTTTTATTCAATATAAAATGGTTTTATATTGTGGAGATTTATTGATTGAGTGGCTTATGAATTTCTGGTTGATCAGTTTGACCCACTGTATCGATAGGAGTTACTAAACACTTGAATACGATGAACCGACATGGTATGTTTTGAAAAGAGGGTAAATGAAATAATTTTACCCAAATTATATTTTTGATATAAAGGATTTATATTGAAAGGATCATAATATATTGGATATATTGGTTGTTATTATAATCGAGTAAGATTATGAGAAGAGAAATGGTTATGTAAATAATCGATCAGAATTCATATAAGTGAAATATATGAAATCGAAATGAATTAAATCTGAAATTAAATCAGGATTGGAATTAAAACCCTGAAATTTGGAAAGGTGTTTGTAATTGGATTTGGATTAAATATATGAGAATTTAAAAATCCTGGGTGATTTTAAATTGTTTACCAGCATTGTGAAGGATATTTTGAAAGTGATTTCAAAATGAAGGTGTTTAAATAAGTTTTGAAATTGTTATAGTATTGAACTCACTTCGATAGCTGGGAAATAACCCTGATGATGAATCGCGACATCATTAGTGTTCATTTTCGAGTGGTAAGTGACGGATTACTACCAGAGATAATGTTTTGAATTTGTTTTGGGGGAAAACAAGTGTGTTGAGTTTCAAAAAGAAAATTTTGATTTTTGGACAAGGTAAACCGTTTTAAAAATTCCCAGGAAAATATTGTTTGAATTAAGAACAAATTAAAGAGAATTTGTGAAAGCAAATGGGAATTAAAAATAAAGCCAGTTCATTGGTAATTGAATTGAATTTGAATTGGAACCAGATTAAGGGATTATGAGTTGGAATCAAGCATAATACTTGAATTTGAAATGATATTTGGCTTGGATATAAGCGAATGGTTGCGTTGGTGATAAGAAACAGATTGGAATTTGATTAGGATGACACTGGTATATGCTGACCTTGCAGCATATGTAAAGGATATAATGATATGCCCGACAAAAAGGTACCAGTTTATATTATATATGGGTTTGAGATTTTGATGAGCCGAATTGGCAAGCCGCTTGGCTGTATGAATTTCTTTTGGGTTGGAGATAGCCCAGAGGGGCGATTTGGAGTTTGAGATATTGACCAGTACAAAGGAGGTGTTGGCAATTTTTTTTGAAAAGTCAAGGTGTTAGAAAATTTTCAGGATTTTTGAAAATTTTCGTTGATAAGGATTAATTAATAGTTTAATTAAAATTCAATTGGTTCAGTTGAGATTGAAGTTAAGAAGTGAGAAAATAAGTTCTAACCAGTTAATAGGGTTTGATTTCTACCTTAGCAATTTCGAGGACGAAATTATTTTAAGTGGGGAAGAATGTAATGATCCGCATTTTTCGGCGATATAATAATTAATTTAATTAATTTAATTAATTTAATTAATTATTCAAATAGAGTTTAGAGGATTTAATGGTCGTTGAATTAAATAAGAGTGAATATTTAATTAAAATAATAATTAAATAATATATTTAATTCTGAAATAATTAGAATTAGCCGAAATGGCGATATTGTGTGAACTGGACAATTCAAAATATATAATTCAGTTTGGAATTGAATTTATATAACAAATATATTATTTAAACAAAGTCTGAACATATATTTTTATTATAATTTAAATCGAGCTCGAAATGGCGCTGCATTTCGTAATTTTGCGATTCGAACTTTAAACGAATATACAGAAGCCGTTTTAAATCGGATTTCTGTGAAACAAGAAACGTTAGGAGCTAGTGAAGTATATTTTTCTGATGGAAGAGAAAAATCAGGATTTCATCGTGTAGATTGTGAGTTGTGTCCTAATCAAATTTTAAAATAGTTGTTATAGAATCGTTTATCGACCGTAACGGTTTATTCGATATAACTAGATATCGGTTTTGAATTTAGACAAGATTCTTTTGAGACGTAGTGATAATTTAATTTTTAGAATTTTATTGTAATTTTTAATTAATTAAATAAGCGACTTTTTATTTGAAGTATTTTGCACCCTGTAATCAACATTTTGAGGTTTCAAAATATGAGTTAATCTTTATTATATTTTTGGGATCGTGGAACCGAGCTCATCACAACGGTATATTTATTTCAGTCTACAGCGCTCCCACATGGATATAATTGTACGTAGGAGGGTATACGGGCTTTTATAACTTAAAACATTTAACATATGAAAACCTAAGCCATTTTTCCCCGATCAAACAAAGGCCGAGATGCATTTCTTCTCAACCACAAATTTTCAGTGGCCTCAAAACAAGATTCATCGCCTTCACGTATACACAAAGAAAAATCCCTATAAATAATCCAAACACTCTTATAACCCTAAACACTTTTCCTTCCACTGGTCTGTATTCATTTCGAGTCGCCATTTCTTATTCCTTTCACAACAACAAAATGAAATATAAATTGATGCATGAGCTCATGCATTATAATGATGAGAAAACTGTATATATGCTGGAAGCGGGACGTCCTTTTTGAGGAGGACGTGAGCTGTTAGGGAAGTTAGCTCGCGAATGGGAAAGGAGGTGCAGGCGTTACTGTAGAAGGAGTGGCGTGACTGTCAGGATGTACATGAAGAGGGTAGATTGTATTATTGAAGAAGAAAGGGTTGAAAGATGGTGATGTTTGTTTTAAGAATGGCGGTGTAATTGGAGGAACTACAGAAGTTTTGGGTTTCAGGGGAATGGATATTTATGATGGAAACATAGGAACTGGCATGTTTATTGCCTGGAGCTGAATACAAATGTTTGAGGGGACGTGGCAGCAAAAGGGTTAGATGGAAAGTACAAGTGATGAAACATTGGGATGGGTTGCGGATGCTTGCTGTGAAAGGGAGCGGATGATTATATGTGGAGAGGACGAAAGGCGTTCAAAGAAAGGGTGTATCAGGGAGCAGGTCATGTGAGTTATCTCAATGGGGAAGATGCCACTGTTTCAACACGGGTTTAATTGGATTTTGGACCGATTTTTGATGAGCCCACTTATAAATAAATGAAGAAAGGGTTACAGGAGTTAAATGAGAAAAGGTCAGTTTCGCAATGGACTGGAATAGAAATACTGGAGACTGGGTATTTGTTTGGGCCTATTTCAATGAAGAAAGTGGAAACACCCAATTAAAATTTGTAATTTTAGTGTTCTCATTTGGATTTAAATTCGAAGAGAAAGGAGTTCTTATGTCGAAGACAAATAACAAATGGCGGGTTGGAGAATGTAGGGGTACGGGCCGACGTAAAGTTAATAATAAGGCCTAGAAGAAAAATAATAACATGGCCGGTTATGGGGTGATATGCCAACATGAATATAAAGGTAAAGCCCATATCTAATTTAAATTAAGTATAAATTCAAATAAATTAATGTATCAACTTTAATTTATCGTATCTTATTCATATGCTAACGGAATTCAGTGAAACTGGATCCATTGGGATCGTAGGGATGGACATACCCAATGGAACTAACTGGGAGTGGATTGGAGCTCGTTACAATTTGTAGCGAAATAAATTGTCCGTCTGAATCAAGTGATGGTTACCGTTAATAACGATGATCGTCCAATGTGAGTAAAACTCACCAACTCTGAACAGTTCTATTTTTATAATGTATATTTAGAACTGATAAATGATGACTGATTGTTGTGTGTTAACTGTTTGGTTGAGTTGCTTGTGTATTGGTTGAAATTATAGATAATGATATATATATATAATTATTAATCAAATATTGATTCTGTTTAAAAAGGATATTTTATATTTGCGTTGGCTAACATCTGTGATGTAGGGAAACAGGTTGGAGGGTTCAACTGGACTCCTCAATATTTATAATACTGTTCTGTTCATATATTGTGTATATGATGTGATATATAATCTGTTGTTGATTATAAGTGTTTGAATGATATCGATCACCGTTGTTTGGTATTTTAAATACCGTAAGAAATACTGGTATGTAGAAAAGGGATTTTTAAAGTATATTTTGAAAAATATTTATTTATATAAAATCAATGGATTTTATATATATAAAAGAAAAAGGATTTGGAAAAAAGGAAATATATTTGTAAATCAAATATAGAGAGAAAATATATTTGTAAATCAAATATAGAGAAAATACATTTGTAAATCAAATATAGAGAAAATATATTTGTAAATCAAATATAGAGAAAATATATTTGTAAATCAAATATAAAGGAAATTATTTGTCAAATAAAATAGAAAGAGAAATATTTGTAGACCATTTACAAATAGAATAGAGATATAAAGGAAATATTTGTAGAACATTTACAAATAGATTAAATGGGATTATTTATTTATTTAGGGAATAAATAAAAGTAAAAGGATTTATTTATTTAGTAAATAAATAAAAGAAAAAGGGTTATTTATTTAGGAAATAAATAGAAAGAGATAAAAGGAGATATTTATTTGTTAAATAAATAGAATTAAAAGGAGATATTTATATGTTAAATAAATAGAACTGAAAGGAAATATTTATTTGCTAAATAAATAGAGTTAACCAATTAGAGATAATCGACTAGAGTTAGAGTTAACCAATTAGAATTAACCAACTAGAGTTAATCAAATAGAATTAAAGGAGTTAATCGAATATAGTTTATTCAAATAGAATCAAAGGAGTTAATCAAATATAGTTTATTCGAATAGAATCAAAGAAGTTAATTGAATATAGTTTATTCTAATAGAATCAAAGGAATTAATCAAATATAGTTTATTCGAATAGAATTAAAGGAGTTAATTGATTAATTTATTCGAATAGAATCAAAGGAGTTAATCGAATATAGTTTATTCGAAGAAAGGTTTTCAAATCTAGTTATTCGTAAGAGAGATTATCGAATATAGTTATTCGAAGGGAGGAGTTATCGAATAGAGATTTATTCGAAAGAGAGTTACGTAAGGAAGTTTGTTAAAGTTTTAAAAGATAAACTTTGTCTATTCTGAAGTTAAAACGTTGTTCAGTTAAGTTCTGAGAGGTAATTATACCCCAACTTGATTAACTTCCTTCTTAACCAAGGAATGATAAGGTTTGATCGTAAAGGAGTTTGGAAATGTTTTCCAAATAAGGATCAGAAATGTTTTCTGATAATAGTAATAAGAATTTACAATATATGGAAACATGAGATAAGAGAATTAATGAGCTAAAGAGATAAATGTTGAATGATGGTTGATCGATATGATTTCCACTTGGAAATAATATCGTTGTTTGCACACCTATTTTTCTTTGATAGTTAAATCACAGACTATCGAAGTTTTGACCATTTTAATGTTGTTAATATGGAGAGACCGGTTGGATTATTATCCAAAGAACCACTCTGTATTGGCATAAGCGTTGCGAATCATATATGCCAAAGATAATTGAAGACGGAGTAAAATGCAAGAGCTGTTGTATAAATCTTAGATAACAGTGCCTAAGATGGATATACTGAATAGTGCCTTCGGTTTGTCCAATCCTAGGACAACTTGTATGGAAGAAGGTCTGACAGAGTATATCCAATAGATCGCGTAAGTTGATCTCTTCAAACGTATTCACGTTTGGTGGTGGAGGAATTCGTTTCCCTTAGCTGTATACCCGTGTTATTTTTGGATAAATCAATTTGTGATTTGGCAGGTATGACGATGTGACATTCTAAATGAATGAAGATATGATATGTACAAAGATAAGCGTAGCTTCTAGCCTCACAACTGGGAAATAACAGAAATCAGGCAGGCAGCATGGCTATGTAGGTCGCACCGATTAGGGTGTATAACCACCTGATCTAGAGTTTCATTTACTTCCAAAAATCTATTGTCGATGATGTCCCATTCGGGAAACGATTGCTGATCCCAACCCTTGGTAATATACATTCGATACACTCAAGCAAATGAGTGGTCGGTCCTGTATGGCCGGGTTGTAAGACGTTCTTGTTGAACCCAGTGTAGTCCTCTCTAGAGGTACACTAGCGAAAGGTGGTTCCATACCTTGTCATAGTTGGAAATCCATTACCCAATACGTGCTTGCAGTTTTGATTGTATACTATATATGTAGAACGTGAGATGAAAGCGTTTCTGCGAGATGATTATTATATTGTGGTTGATAGACGCTATTATAATATCAAGGATTTTGATATAAAGATTAAATTTGGATTCTCATAAGGGAAAAACCCGTTCTGTTATATGGCGTGGTCTTATGAGATATTGTTTACTTTTTTAAATTGTTTTAAACTGTTTTACTCACACCAGTCCCATGACTGACCCGGAGTTTATTTTGTTTTGTTTTCCCTAAACTCTTGGGTGCCTAATTTTGTACGGGCAGTCAAGTAGTTGGGATTTACAGATACTTGAAGAGCTGGAGCAGGAGGCTTCAGGATCATATAGCTATAGTTTATTTCCGTTGTGTTGTAAGTGTTGTACTTTGATAATGATGTATATTCAAGTACTGATGTATATTTCAAGTTATGTTATATATATATTATATGTTATTCATTCCGCTGTGAGGTTCGTGTTACTCTGATGTTGTGTTCTTCTTCTTCTTCTATTCTAAGTTTCTATCTTATCTTTCCTCACCCTCTAATTTCTTTCATTAACCATCCGGTATTTTCGACTCTTGATATTCGATATGTGTTGTATATCGGATAACCAAAGTCGCTAAATTTCCGGGTCGTTACAAAGAGGACGACATCATGGGTGGCAGCGATTTATGTTCGTGAGATAGTTCGTCATCACGGAGTACCTTCCAGCATCGTAAGCGATCGTGACCCCATATTTACCAATGAATTTTGGAGAAGCTTGCAAGAAGCATTAAGCACACAGTTGTGTTTGAACATCGCTTATCATCCTCAGACCGATGGGTAGACGAAGAGGGTGAACAAAATTCTTGAGGATCTTTTAAGGCTGTGTATCCTAGACTTCGGAGGGACTTAGGAAGAGCACCTTCCTTGGGTAGAGTTTTCCTATAACAACAGCTAACAAACCAACATCGGCATGGAACCCTTCGAAGCATTGTTAGTATGACCCTATAGATCACCAACTTGTTGGTGGGAATCTACAGAAAGGTTATTACTTGGACCAGATATAGTTAGAGAAATATCTGAGAAGATTGACCTTATTTATGGCGGATGAAGATAACCCAAGATAGGTAGAAATCCTACGCAAACAAGAGAGGGACTGACATCGAATTTGAAGTGGGAGACTTAATTTTTATTAAAGTGTCACCTCTGAGGAATGTGGTTCGCTTCAGATCTGTAGGGAAGTTGGCACCCAGATTTGTGGGGCCATTTCCCATAACCGAAAGGATTGGCCAAATGGCCTATAGAGTAAAGCTCCCAGAAAATCTATCCGGCGTTCATGATGTTTTCCACATTTCTCATTTGCGGAAGTGCTCGCATGACACCGCGGAAGTTGTTAAGCCAAGTATATTAGAGGAAGTAGAAGTGGAACGGGAGGCAACAGTTAGATGAGTTTCTACCCGTGTTCTTGGATCAGAAGTTAAGAAGAAATTCAATAAAGAGATCAAGCTGATAAAGGTTTAATGGGGAGATAACCCAGAGGATGCGACTTGGGAGACCGAATACAAGATTCAGGCTTCGTACCCTTTTCTTTTCGAGGGTATGTTCGTAACTCCTTTTCCAAAAATTTATCTGTGCTTGTTTCTATCATTTGAATATATCATACCCATAGAATTTTCGACATTTAGATAGGAATCCTATGGATGTAAACATGTGTTTAAGTCATGTTATGTTTGATGGATGCAAGTGGATGCAAGTGTTTGCTAGTGGCTGCCTGTGAATGCATATACACACACATTAGGCACTAGATTGGCTCAATCACTCTCATACTGCATATGGATGTGTGTGCATTTTCTTTTCTTTTATGGATGAAAATGGATATATCAGTATAATGATGTTGCATTTGGACAATTGAGTGTGCAAACATATATAACTCATATGTTATAATAGGGTTATTTGCATACATGTTGGATACATGGCACTAACATACATTGCATTAAGGAGGTCAACTAAATCAGTAGAGCGCCTGATCTTTGCATTAGTATTGGGACATATACACACACCTTTGGATATATTCATATGAGCATTAGAAGTCGTTAAGGACAATGGATTCCAGTGATTGATGGATGAGTAGATGAATGATGGATGGTAGGATATGCATTCCTCCTAACTTGGAGATTTCGGGGTCGAAATCCTTTGAGTAGGGGAGAATGTAACACCCCGTATTTTTAAAAACACTAAAAGAAGATAAATTAAATAATAACTATTTTAAGGTTCGGAATTAAGGGAAACAGATTGCGCCATTGCATCTGTCTCAAAATTCTGGTCAAGATAGACATTTGGTTTGCGTAAAACGGACACCGTATGAAGAAGATATGAGAGTTTAAAGTTTGTATACGCGTAGAAGAAATATATATATACATATGAGTCGGAAACTTATCCAAAATAATTTAAAAACTGGAAAAAAAAGTGGCTGCAGTTTTCCCACTCTAAGTGGTCGACCCCCCTAGAGGGGTGTCGACACCAGGGTCGACCCCCCTACAGGGGGTGGCAGACGATTTTGGGTGGCTGGCAGCTATATATACGGGTCCATTTCTCTTGTTTTCTTCACTGGAAATCAATGGAGGCTAAATGTTGTCAGTGCCTGGATTGAATAGGATTCTTTTCTTCTTCTTCTGCAATTAAAAGATTAGAGATTCAAGATCCATTCTTCTTCTATTTTCTAATCCAAACATTGTGAGTTCCTAATTGCTTTTAGATTTAAATATTTAAAAGTAAATGTGATATGACTATAGTTTGGATTTGTTCATATGACTAAATTAATCCATTGTAAATTGTGAATATATGACATTCTGAATTGGTTAGGATTTGGACCCCATTCCTTATCTTATCAAATCTATTGTAACTTCTACGACATTCTATGATGTGGACCTTGACCATATTTTTGTTAGATCTATTTTTAACTATTGGATCTGAATTATGGGTACATCTAAATTGTTAATCAGATCTAGTTTATCACCTTGTGCCTATCGTATTAGATCTGAACTAGTTGGACATCTAAATCGTTAATTTAGATCTTAATATGCTTATTATGACAACATGGTTATGTCAAAATTAGTTAACTGCTACAAGTTCATCAGATTTATGCTTATATGTCCACCTTATCACCATGCTAGTTTATGTTTATGCCAGAACAATCACCTTTGTCATATTCCCACCATTTCCCCTTTTTATTGTTTATGACTTGGCTATTATCTAGCCTAGGCATGCCGCGAATTATGTGAATGCGCTAGTTGGAGAATGGGGGAAAAAGGTTAGAATTGGCGTAATTTAAATAATGTTTATATGAATTAGACATATAATTCACTTTGTACAAAATTGGGGAAAATAGGGCATGGAACCTATAACCTATAAAGACATAGGTGAGAATTTGGATAATAATAAAATGTCTAAGATTACAATTAGAAATTGTAATTGCACTTAAGACACGAGGTAGGTTGCATTGGTGGTGGAAGTCTTCCCGGACCCGACCGGCATATCCAACAACGGCTAATGTCGAACCTAATGTGAGAGTTCTAAAGGCATAAATACGAATTGGGCTAAGATACAAGGTTCTGCCGAACTGGTGGAATAAGTCTGCCCGGACCTGACTGGCATATCCGGCATCCACAAGTTGTAGGCCTAATGTGGGAGGTCTATCTCATTATAACCATAAATGAAAATATGGTAATAAATTGAAATACTTAACCTAGTTGAATCCATAGGTATTTTTTTCGAGAAAAGAATCCATAGGTATTGTGTGAACATGAACGTGAATAAGGGGTTAAGTAAACTTGAACAATGGGAGGGTTAAGTAAAGTATATCTGAGATGGGTGGGTAATATCTCAATACAGGCCGATGAAACTTAACCAATTGGGATGTTATGTAATTAAAGACACCTAGTGGTATACATAACCAGTGGAAATAATAAAGTTATGAAATTAAAGACACATTCTAGGGTAAGCATAACTTGTAGAAATTATAAGGTTATGTAAATAAGGATACCTAGTGGTATACATAGCCAATAAAAACCAAGTGAGGGATACAAGACAAAGGGGAGAGCTTGTATCAAGTTGTATGGGACCCATTTTAGTTAGTAACCCAGAGTAAGTATCAGGCGGAGTACTCCGAACTAGGTCAGAGAAGGGGCACGCTAAGTGGACTGATTGTAAGAGATCCAAAAGTGGAGGACGGTGTGGGCGGCGCTAACCGACCGGGCCTTGCATAAGCTGGGAAGAAGGGGATAAGATGACCGTGACACTTATAGATATGGGGCTATGCATATTAGAGGAGGGTTGCAACTTTAGGACGTGATACATCCTATGGTGGGGCCAACACAGAGTATCTACACGGATTAGGGAGCCAATCGATTAGGGTAGTAGTTTGGGTACACTTGGACGTACGCCTAAATCTACCACCTTATAGTGGAAGGGATCATCTCATTTTGGATATACTAGTAATAGTGCAGAGTAATCATTAGAATCATATACACCCTATCATGTTTACCTTGTCATATCTGCCCTTTTATGTACTTATCTCTCTCTTATCCATTTATATGCCTATCATGCTACTTTTATTTATTTACTTGCTAAAAGTAACTGGACTCACCAGACTTTATGTCTGATCCATTTTGTTTCCTCTACTTTCTTCCGTCCCCCCCTTCCAGGTTCTTAGGGCGGTAACACACAGGCTTGATCATGATTCTTCTTACTTTTGCTGGAGCTCCTGAGATGTATGGCTCAAGCTCCTATCCTAGTTGCTATGGCTATAATTTGTTTTTGGGGAACTATATTTCTTTTATGTACTCTGACATTTTTGAAGTACAAGACAGTAGCTTTTATGTTGTAATGGGCTTTTGTGTTTAAGATATGTGATGTTTTTGGACCACGGTATCTTATGATAAATAAATTTTTTATTCCGATGTTATTTTTTATGTCTGTCTTGTAATATTTCTTTTTTGTTTACTATAATGCTTCACGAAACTTAATGCATTCCCTTTATGAGTGACATTAACGGACGTGGTGTGTTATAGTGAAGGTGATTATGGCACCTCCAGTCCATATATTTCTCCTAACTAGACGAATAAATACTGATATGATTTTAGAGAAATATTGATGGTAAATAGATCAGCTAATGAACACCTTTCATTGCTCCATTTACCATCATTATTCAAAAACAAACATAATATTTAGATCTACTTATCTAATGCTGCTTGCTTCTAAACTCATAAACCCCTACCTCATGGCAACATTGTTGTTATTTCATTGTTCAAAAATCAGATCTATAAATACATATAGCTGCAGAACATATTCATTCAATCCAAACAAACAAAACACATAATACTGTATGATTAAAACATCAACATGTAGCAGTCGTAGGCTGCCTAAACCGGCCTTAGTGCCTTATAAATAGTGATATATACTCACCAAAAAAAATTCTTCTCTTAAATCTATATTTTCTAGTTTCCATCAGTGATCTCTACAGTTTCATTAATATTTATTCCAAAGAAAAATATGTTTGCATGAACCTCCACAAAGGTTTTTAATGTGTTGAATATAACCAACATTACCCTAGGGTTTCATACAGTACTAAATACCAATATTATCCTCACATCTGTATTTACCCTATATGACTATATTTGTAACACAAATAACCCTCAGGTGTACCATACTTAATACATTTAGGATGTAGGCTATAAATGGTAATATACCTATCATTCAAATTGTGTGATTCCTGGATGGTCTCTCCCCTTTTTTTAATGAATTCCCTTTATTAGTAACAATATAAATGTGACATAATAATAGTGATAAAAATGTGAATGCAATTCAAACTCATTTTTCCTTGGCCATTTTATGAAAACCTGGAATGTATATGTCATATAAACACATATCATGTATTTTTACCATAAGCTATTACATGCCTAAATATTTTATTCTCAAAATATTATCATTACTTTGTACTTATGAATTAACAAACTGCTTGTTTAAAAATATTCATAATTATCACTAGTTTTATTTTATCACTTATGTGTAAAAGAACTAGCATACATAATTTTAAAAGGATTAAAACCTAGGGTTATTACATTCATCGCTCCTTTTTGGGAATTGTGTCCAATAATTTCTAATTAGGCTGTATCAATTTATTTTCATTTATCCCCATTCAGTTCTTGATTTCAGGTGTAATAAAATTATCTAGTAGTAAATTTACTTTAAGCGTTAATAACCAAATATGCACATATATAAAGAAAACACATGTACATAGAAATAAAATACCTACCCAAAATTAATTCTGATTTTTACCCTTATCAGGAAATAACCCTGGGTATTTTGCTCTTATCTTATCTTCAATCTCCCGTGTGTAATCATTTGCATCTAGACTCTACTATATTTTAACCAATTTTATACTTTTGTTTCTCAGCTTGCTTTCTTCCTTTGCAACAATTCCTATGGGTTCTTTCTCGTAACTCAATTCTGCCTCAATTTTCACTTGAGAAAGTAATTCTAAAATAGTTTCTTTATCGTGCACCCATCTTCTAAGCTGTGACACATGAAACACATTGTGTATTCCTCTTAATTCCTTTTGCAAATTCAACTTATAAGCCAATATTCCTATCCTTTCTAGAATTTCATAAGGGCCTATATATCTTGGTTATAGCTTACCCGCTTTTCCATACTTTAATACCTTTCTTATTGGAGACACGTTAAGAAATACATGGTTTCCTACTTTAGACTCCACTGGCCTTCTACCTTTGTCAGCATATTCCTTCTGCCTTTCTTGTGCCACCTTCATTCTATGTCTTATCAATTAAATTTTTGTTAAAGTCTCTTTTACTTGATCTGGTCCAATCAGCACCCTTTCCCCTACATCCATCCAACAAGTTGGAGATAGACAAGGTCTGCCATATAGTGCTTCAAATTGGGCCATCCCTACAGTGGATTGATGACTATTATCATAAGTAATCTCTGGTAAATGGAAGTATTCTTCCTAGTTGCCACCAAAATCCAACAAACATGCTCTAAGTAAGTCTTCCAGAATTTTGTTAACAATTTCAGTTTTCCTATCTATTTTTGGGTGATATGCAGTTCTTAAGCATAATTTATCCCCATAGGCTCTTGAAATCTATCCCAAAACCTAGAAGTAAACAAGTTATCCCTATCACTAATAATGCTCTTAGGCCCACCATGCAGTCTTACTATTTCTTAGAGAAATAACCGAGCCAATTTGCCTGCATTTCTATCAGATCTCACTGGAATAAAGTGATCTGTTTTAGTTAATCTATCTACTATTACCCACATACTGTCATTCCCCCTCTTTGATCTAGGAATCCTTCAATGAAGTCCATGGAAATGCTTTCCCATTTCCACATAGGCACATCCAGTGGTTGTAACATTCCTGATGGCTTTTGATAGTCTGCTTTAATCTATTGGCAAGTTAAACATTTGGCCACATATCTTGCTACATCTCCTTTCATTCCCCTCCACCAATAACTTCTTTTGTGATCATGATACATTTTTACCCAACCTGGATGAATGGTGTATTTTGTTTTGTGATGTTCATCCATCACTTCCTCCTTTAAATCCTTTAAATCACGAGCACATTGTCTTCCTTTGAATCTCAAGTATCCTTTATTATCCAATGCAAAATTTTCTATCTTCACATTACTCCTTAACTAAACTTTCTTTTCTTTCAAATTAGGATTATCATGTTGCAATAATCCTACTTTATCCACAAAGACTGGCCTCATGGTCATCAAACTTAACTTTTCATATTCCTGGATATCAACCAATTGGTTATCTATTTCTCTACCTTGAGTTATGCCATCTGGTTCACTCAACACAACTAGGTTCTTGAAGTCTTCCACCATTAAACTGGCTAATTTGACATATTGTCTGCTAAGTGCATCAGGTACTCTACTTGCTTTTCCTGGTGTGTATAAGGTATCTAAAATATGCAGTTAGAAACTCCACCCATCTATGTTGCCTTAAGTTCAAATCTTTTCATGAATACAAATATTTCAAAAAAAATTGATCAGCATATAATTCAAATTTTTCCCTAAACAAATAATGTCTCCACAGTTTTAATGCATACACCACTACTGCAAGTTCTAGATCATGAGGTGTATACCTGAATTCGTTGGGTTTTAGCTGCCTAGATGCATATGCAATGACTTAACCATGTTGAATCAACACAGCCCCCAACCCAGTCCCACTTGCATCTGTATAAACCACTAACCCCTCATTTCCTTATGGAACCTACAGTATTGGTGCATTAATCAATGTTTGTTTCAACTCCTCAAAAGCCTGATCACACTTTGCTGCCCATATAAAGGGTTATTCTTTTCTTGGTAGCTTGGTTAAAGGTATTGCCACTCTTGCAAAATTATTAATAAACCTTCTATAATATCCAGCTATGCCAAGAAAAGAACTTACTTCAATCAATGATTTAGGCTTTCTCCATGATTGCACGACAACAACCTTTTGAGGATCCACTGCAATTCCTTTATCAGAAATTATGCATCCTAAAAACTTTACTCATGTTTCCAAAAGACACATTTTGTATACTTAGCCCTTAAATTAAGTTTCTTTATCTGGTTCGTACCTTATGCAAATGCTCTTCATATCCTTTTCGGACTTTGAATATATCAATATGTCATCTATAAACACTAGAACAAACTTGTCTAAATAATCCCGAAATGTCTTATTCATTAAATCAACAAACTGAGATGATGCATTAGTTAATCCAAAGAGCATCACTATAAATTCATACAGCCCGTACCTTGTATTTAAAGCTGGGTATTTATTGCTTTCTTCTTCCACTTTCATCTGATGGAAGCCTAAAGCCAAATCAAGCCTTAAGAAAACTCATGCTCCATTTAATTAACCAAAGAGATCATCTATTCTTGATAGAGGGTATTTATTCCTAATTGTTACTTTATTTAACTCCCTATAATCAATACACATTCTCAAAGTACCATCCTGTTTCTTTACAAAAACCACTGACCCCCATCATGAACTGCTTGGCCTTATAGGCCCTTCTGTTCTAGTTCTTCTAGCTGTGTGTTATAACTCATCGGCTCTTTAGGACCCATTTTGGTAGGCTTTTTGATTACTGAAATAACCCCTGGCAATAATCTTATTTTAAACTACTGGTCTATCATGAGGAAAACCATTTACTTCACTAAAAAAATATGGATACTGATTGACAATGGGTATATCATCCAATTTTGGCTTGTCTTCTTTTTCATTTACCTCCCATATATATTTCCTGATCGTACTACTTAAGTATTTTCACGCATTATGATTATTCTTCTATTATTTGGATTTATTATGGAAATTGTGAATTCTTCTGAATTTATAACTGCTTTATATTTTTGCAACCAATCTACCCCCAAAATTACACCAATTCTTGGGTAAGTTTATACATGTAGATCTGCTAAAAATTTGTATCCCCCTATACTCAGTTTTATATTCATGCATTTCATCCTTAAACACATGATCTACCTATGGGACTTTTTGTAAACAAAGGCTAGTCCATATATACACAAGTTAGCTTTAATTTCTGAACTACGTCATGTGATATTAAATAAAGTATGGATCCTATGTCATAAACTGCAAATATAGGTAAGGTTTCTATGTAGAGTATACCTTTTACTTGACCAGGTTCCTCCTCATGCTTTGTTGTGTTTCCTTCTCGAGGTCTTACTTTAGCTGGCTTTCTTGGTTTAGGGAAATCCTTTTTAATGTGTCCCACTTTTTCACAATTAAAACACTTAAATGATGCAACTTTTCCAGCCTTACAAGAAGCTCTCGTGTGCCCCTCCCTACCATAGTTGTAACAAGTAACTTTATTCTTAGCTTCTGAAGTGGTTCCTCTTTCCACTTTCTTAACATTAGCTTCCACTGGCTTCTTATCATAGTGTTGAACCCTTGCCTTTCCTTTATTGACATTCTTCATGTTTCTGAATTTTTCTCTCTAGCATTATCATGCTGTTCAAATTTCAAAGTTAGGTCTAGCACCTTATCAAAGGTCCTGTCTGTATAAGGTAACATAGCTCTACTTAAGCCTGTGTTAAACCCCTGAATGTATCTTCCATTCTTAGGTTCCTCATTTTTCAATTGTCAGAGTGCCATACTTAGAGAGGCACTCAAATTTATTGGTGTACTTAGTGACACTCGTCTTAGCTTGTTTCAATCTAATAAGTTCTACCAATAAGTTAGATTTCGCTAAAGCTGGCACAACTTTGGCTTCTAACATATCTTTAAACCAATTCCATGTAATTTCCTCCTCTGGTCTTCCAACAATCATTACCTCCGACCAGTTTAAAGCAACCCCTTCATCCTCCTTGAAGCTATTTGCCTCTTTCTTTAGCTATTTACTTGCATATCAGTAAACATTCTCTATGACGACCCGAAATTTCGACCCTCGAAAATCGACACTTTAATTCCTTCTCGTATTCAAAATGTCGAAGATTCAAATGTTGGATTCCTGGTTGTCTAGGGATATAACACATTAGATAAATCACAATGAAAAAAACAACTTCTCATTTATATAACATGAGATTACATCAGAGTTTACGACATTACGTATCCATAACCAAAAGAACAACGGAAACTGAGTAACAATGTAAATCCCATAACAAACTTCATCTTCACCGGAATAGATCCAGATTATAGATTCCCAGAAATAATATATCCCAAAGATTATAGCTAATACTCAACAGCAGCAGCAACTCCACAAAAGCATGGGATCCATCGAGAAAAAGGTTCAAAGACACAAGCTCCAAATATTGTTACTAAACCTGATACTAGGCTGCCCGTGTAAAAATTATGGGCACCTAGAGTTTTGTGTGAAATCAAAACAACTCTGGGTCAGTCATGGGACTGGTGTGAGAACTTATCATATTTTTTTATGCATAGAATATTCACAATGACTTTTTGAAAATGAAATTAACATAAGGTCTCGCGGCACACACACAATGCAAACCATACATGGGCGAGGTTTCTCCTTATGATAGTCAAAAATACTATAATATGCGGAAACCAATTTGATATTAATACTAGTGCATAGTATGAAAAACAATTTTCGAAAGTAAATGTATCAATCTTAGCCAGCATAGGTACCATATACTATACTGACATAATAGCATACAACTAAAACCGTAATTGGCTCATAGTGGAGATTAGGTTTCCAACAATGACCAGGCAAAAGAACTTCCTAACAAAACTAAATTTTAAACGCCTCGAGAGGGATGTCTAAGGATAAACAGTGATGCTCCTCATGCAAACATAAGGGCAGGTTACCTCTGTAACTAGGTAACTTAGAGTACACCTGAGTATGTCATCTCTCGGTTGTTACCGACCTTTCCAAGCGCTCGCCAACAACAACCACAAAGTAGAAGTTTTCCACATGTGTTAATACCTGGGCTCCTTAACATAGTACATCTTTTATCTTAGAGGAGACAGCACACCCATAACCCTACTGTAGTTTTTCCTATTTTGGCAATTTACCGGGGTGTGAGGCTTGCCGAGGTCACGATATACACAAAGCTACACTTAAATAAGCCATGCTTTGATCATCCATAGCTCATCACATAACTTAAATTGCCACATTGTCCATTCACAACGCATCACTGATTTTCTATCAATATATAACCTCTAAGCTCATACGTCTTAGAGAAGGGTGTTAAGCAAGAGAATAAATTCTCCGCTACAAAGCAGATATATATTTAATGAAGATCAGTGCTACGCAGTCAATTACAATGTCATACACACAATCCATACAAGTCCGTTCAGGGTCTGAACAAAACCTCAATCCGGAATTCCTTCGCATTCGTTCGGGCTTCTTTCCACTTAGCTGATATAAAATCCATCTACAAATGGGAGCTACCCATTCGAGTCATTCAGCAAGTCGTCCTTACGATATGAAGGGTCTGGGTCTTCAATATCATCTTCAATGCCTTCAATTTCTCCACAATGTCATATTATTAATTGGAATGGTTTTTAGACATAAATCTAATCCCGGTCTTTCCAAATAATAAGCGCAACTTTAAAACCATGTGGATATATAGGACCAAATCAAGTCTCAACCTATATTCCATGTTCGGAAACTAAAGTTATCATTTCAAGCCTTTTATTACACGTTAGTGATTTATTCTAAGGTTAAGGAAAGATTTATAAAGTTAAATACCTTTAACATTGAATAAACAATGTTACAAAAGTGTTACAAAAAGTGTTTCGAAATACCGATGTTCGCTAGTTTATGGGAAATAACCTTTATATTACCAGAACTTCATGATTTCAACATAAATCACTTTTAAATAATTAATTATGATTTTACATAAATTTTTCATATTTTTAAATGACCATTTATCATTATAGTCAATGGATAGCACTTGCAACAACATTTTTAAATATTAATTTATATATAACTTAAAAATTAGAAGTCGAAATTAAAATCTGCTTTCACTATTTGAAAGCTCTTGTTGATGAGAATCAAACATTTTTCATTTTGTGGGAATCTGATTTAAGTTCCAAAAGTTATAAGCATTTAAAGTTTTAACAAAAGTACGCTAAATTCTACTATAAATTCAAATAGCTTCAAATTCAAATTAAAATTTGAATTAACCATCCTGTCCATCGAATCAGTTAGGGATAGCCAGGAAGAGTAGGAAACTATATTTTCCAAACTCAAGCTTAGACACTATCCTCTCTGTCATCCTAGAACGTTCCGATATTTATTTTGACAAACTCTATTATAATTACAATATACATTCACATAAAAAATTTACTAAATTACTTTAAAATGATTTAGAAAATCTTTTATACTTTTAATAACTATTTAAAACCAATTGCAACAACATTCCAACCTTCAAATCTAAATGAATAAAATATTGATTTATAGCACAAACTTGGTCCGAGACTTGTCTAATATCTGTATAATCAACACATGTGTGTGTAACAAGTATAATGCACATATCATCATTAATAACAACCACGAAGCATCCATTCGTCCATCACACGATCATATATGGGTGCGTGTGTGTGTATATATATATATAACAGTGTATACATGTGTCCATATAAGCGTTTGTCACAAAACGCTTACATTGCAATAATTACTAATCATCCATATCATCAACAATCATTCACACAACATGAAAAGTGAACAAATATAAATGTCAAGTTCTCACCTTGGGGTTCCACTATGCTATCCTCTATTGCTAGGCTGCTAGACCCACTACATTTATCCCAGACTGACTGTTTGACACTACCGACTTTGCAGTAATTTATATATTTTAAAAATGGAGGAAGAGGAAGATTTTCACCATGGAATTCATGGATTTTAAGGTGGAGAAGAAGAAGAAATGGAAGAGAAGATGAGAATGAATGCTTAACGGAAGGAAAGGGGTGTATTTATACTCGAAATGAGATAATAAGGTGATGATACCTCGTAGGACATGTGTAATTCATGCATGTAATGATGAATGCAAAATTACAAGTGTATTAACACTTGTAATAAAGAGAAAGGAGCTGTTTTGTGGTTTTAAATGCTATTAAAAACTATATACAACACTTAACCAAATGCTACCAAAGGTATATATAAGATTATATACTTCTTAACTATATTTTTATAATCTAAACAATTTATTACAACTTTAATTAACTTATAAACTAATCATTTAACTATTCCAAAATTCCAGATCATTACATTCACCCCCCCCCCCCCTTAAAATAATTTCGTCCCCGAAATTGCATAAGATGGTAATAAAATAAGACGTAACAACTAAAAGGAAATGAGTTTACCGAAGGTTAGGCTAGAATGGAATGTGCACTCGGCAGTCAGGATAGAATTTCCGCACAGTTTCTTCCGTTTCCCAGGTATAATCCTTGGGTTCATCACTCCATTGTACTTTAACAAACTTAACAGTCTTATTTCTTAACAGCTTTTCATCTCGAGCAATGATCTTTGTGGGTTCTCTTTTGACTGCTAAACTTGGGGTAATATCCAGATCTTGTTGAGCAGCTTCTTCTATAACCTGATCTGGATCATGCACATACTTCCTAAGATTAGATATATGGAACACATTACGAACACCAGACAACCATTCTGGTAACCACACTCGATAAGCTAACAGTCCAATTCTCTCCAGAATAGGAAACGGTCCAATATACCGTGGAGCTAACTTTCCTGTTTTCCCAAATATGATAACTCCTTTCATTGGGGATACTTTTAAAAATACGGAATTTCCAACTGCAAATTCCAAAGCTTTTCTTGTTTGATCAACATAGAAATTTTGTCGATCCTGGGCCGCTTTTAGCTTCTTCTTAATGAGATCCACTTTCTCTGTCGCTTCTCTGATCATATCTAGTCCAAGAACAAGTCTATTTCCAGACTCAACCCAACATATTGGCGATTTGCATGGACGGCCATAGAGTGCTTCAAACGGTGCCATCTTAATACTAACTAGATAACTATTTTTGTAAGAAAATTCAATCAATGGCAGATGATTTTCTCACGAACCTCCAAAATCGAGAACACATGCTCGCAACAAATCTTCCAAAATCCTATTAACTCTTTCTGTTTGTCCATCTGAGTATGGATGATAGGCAGTGCCAAAGTTCAACTTCATTCTCAAAGCATCTTGAAAAGCTTCCCAAAAATGACTGGTGAAGATAGGGTCATGATCACTTACAATGCTACTCGGAATTCCATGTAACCTAAGAATTTCCTTCATATATAACTCTGCTAAATTGGCAGCGGTCCTGGTGGGTTTTACTGGATTGCAATGGGCACTTTTAGTTAGGCGATCTAAAATAACCCATATTCCTTCATTTCCTTTGCGAGTGCGAGGTAATCCATTGATGAAATCCATCAAAACCTGATTCCATTTCCATTGTGGGATTGGCCAGGGTTGAAGTAATCCAGTTGTCTTCTGTTGATTGCTCTTTATTTTTTGACATGTGGTGCAACGGCTGACATAAATAGATATGTCCCTCTTCATTGTTCTCCACCAAAATGTACGTTTAACATCTCGATACATTTTATTAACTCTAGGGTGCACGCTGAATCTGGATTTATGACATTCGTCCAATACTTCTTTCTGAAGCACTTTTATGTTTGGGACACAAATAACCCTCAAGTGTACCATCCTTAATACATTTAGGCTATAGGCTATAAATAGTAATATACCTATCATTCAAATTGTGTGATTCCTGGATGGTCTCCTACCTTTTTTTATGATTTCCCTTTATTAGTAACAATGTAAAGGCGACACTATAATAGTGACAAAAACTTGAATGTAATTAAAACTCATTTTTCCTCGGCCAATTTATGGAAACCTGGAATGTATATGCCGTCTAAATACATAACATGTATTTTAGACATAAACTATTACATGCCTAAATATTTTATTCTAAAAATATAATCATTACTCTATACATATACAATTTTAAAGGGATTAAAGCCTAGGGTTATCATGAGCGTAGAGGATGGAATGGATCAACGATTGTAAATATGGCTTCATGGTCGGACAAGGCAAGCGAGGTATACATTGTTTTAAATTTAAATACATAGAAGAATTTATTTATTTATTTGTTAAGTTAAATTAAATTAAAAATCTTTTAATTGTCAAATAAAATTAAATAATCGTAGGAATAAATTCATTCAAGACAATCCAAGACGATTCGTAGATGCAATATTTCAAATTCAAAAGGATATTCAGCAATGGAAAATCAAGGGGAGTTAAACTCACTCAGTTAAATTATTGGGAATTATTTTGCAAATAGTTCAATTTAAATTATTGATTGTTGTTTGATATAATGTGGATAATAGTGTGTGTGTGTGTATATATATATATATACACATAGTATATATTATATTGGTGATCGAATTGATTGGATATATTCCCGCATATATATATATATATATATATATATATATATATATATATGTATGTATGTATATATATATAGCGGATGATTTCATTATGCGAGCCACAATATATATAGCGGATGACCTTTTATACCGTGATATCCTGCCTTGAAGCAGGATGGGTATTATTATTATTGACTAACATCTATGGATGCGAGAAAACAGGTTAAAGGGATCCAACTGGATTCCTCTACATTTATTTAATTATTTCACATATATGTTGATATATGATATGATTTATAACAAGTGATATTTGATCATATGTTTGCATGTGTATTAACAATGGACCTTGATTTTGGATATTTTTGAATGTTTAAACTAATAGATGGATTTTTAAACTGAATTTGAATATATTATTTATTTCGAAACTAAATTATAAATAGAATTGATCAATAAATATTTCTTTTAATAAATAAAACGAGAAGTTGATTTGATAAGCGACGTTTATAAAGAAGTTAAATTATTATTATTAGAGAATGCAGAAAATATAATCTGAGTATGAATTTGGAAGATAAATGAAAATTGGGTTAAAAATCGATATTTGATAAAGATTTGAATTTTCCAATTGAAATGGAAATTTTAAAAAACTCTACAATTAGAAGTTATAATAGAATTGAACTTGAAATTGTAATTATGAAATCAAGTTGAGAGAGGATTTGTGTCAAGGGTTATTATTCATGGGTGAGGTGAATAGGGGTTGAAGCAAATAGATTTGCAAAATGAGGACTGTTAGGGAGGGTTTTAAAATTATAAATATTAATTGAATTTATGAAAAACTATCTGGATAGACTTAACAGTTTATCTTGGATTCTCAAGAGAAGTTCCCAGTTTTTGTTTAGCCTCAACTAGATATTGATCATTCTAAAGCTTACACGATGGAAGAGTCAAACTATTCTAAGTCAGACTGTTCAACTAGTAGTATTAAGCGGAGGAGGAATAAATATAAGGCAATCACGTTGAATGGTGATTCTTTGGGTGAAAACAATCATGAATGGATAAAATTAGTGCCTCACAGGCAAACTAGATCCAAGATAAAGAAGGCTAGTGCAGCGGGAGGAAGCCTGGGTGGTGTTCTCAATGGAGCTAATTCAAAAAAGTAAGTTACTCATTTGATTCTATATGATTCGGAATTGGGTTCTTTCCGTCTTCTTGGTTTTTCTCTCGGTTAGGCAGTTTGGCACTCTGTTGCACAATTATATTTTTTGGTTATTAGGTGTTTCTTTTAGTTTGTTTACTTGCTGTTGGAGTATATTGTTCTTCAGTCTTGAAGCATGTTTGTAGTAGTTTGGAAAGGTTTGTTTTTGGGTGGATTACTTCTAGAAGGCTTTTTTTGTCTGGGTGATCTGTTGCAGTTGTAGGCAACATTTAGTTTGGGGAGTAGTGTTCTTGATGCTTGAGTTCTTCTATTCTGGGAATAACCTGTTGGATCAGTTGTAGATTTCTGCATTAGTTTGAGCTTCTGGATTGTTTGGCATTCATGTGATTTTTGAAGGGCTTTGTTCTTGGATGTTCTGGGCTATAATAGTGAAGACTTGAATGACGTGTTACAGTTCATTTGCTGTAAGCTAGTCGGTTTGGTCATGCTGTGTGTATATATTTGTTTTTCTTTGGCTCGTGTCATGTTCTGTTTGTAATGTGCTTTTGGTTTTGTTTGGGTTGGTGTTTTAGTAGTGCTTTTATAGTATTTGTTTGGTGATGTGTTGTTATTTGTTGCCAACTCAAACATTTTGCTCCTCCTTTATTGTAATTAAGTACCCATTTTGTTCAAAAAAGCGATATAGATCATATTTAAGAATTTATTTATGAGATTTATATATCATAACTATAGATAGTAAGAATTGGCAAATGATATTTATATACAAATATTTTTATGGAATGGATTTATGGAAATAAAACCGAGGTATGTATAACAAACCTACAAAGGGGTTTATAAAGATTATTTATGAATAATTGATAGTAGTTAAAGCAAATGTTTTGTAAATCAACTTGTAAGTAAAATAGTTGAAAAGAGTATAAGTTGAGATAAATATCTCGGTTAAGTGATAATTAATAATTGGAATTTCTATTCGTTTAGAAATTAAGAAATGGAGTTAAGGAAATTAGAAACTGACTAGAGACTAGTTAAGTTGAGTAGTTTTCGTAGTATCGGTCGGCTGTTGGTTTCGGCCTTCGGGGTTAATATTTAGGGAATTATTCTCTTACTAGTTTACGGCTAGGGACTAATGACCAAGATGAGAAGTGCGTTCTTAATGTATTTTAAGGTGAAATGGTTTTGAGCATTCTTATATTAAAATAAGAAAAGAATTGAGTATTTCAATATGGAAAATTTGAGAAGTGTAAATAATGAATAATTAATTAAAGAGGCCAAATATTGGATCAATAAATTTAATTTTTCTTTTATTCATGAATGGTTGTTTATTGTATAGTTAAATAACCGACTATCAAATCCGACCTATATGTTTGTTGGTACGGAAAGACCGGGATCGAAATTATTTTCGAAAACCATTCTAATCAGCAAATACGTAAATGCAGAATATATCAGGTGCTGATAGAGACAGAGTATTCGAAGACCATAGATCTTCATTAAACAGAAGAGCAACTTAAAATCTCTGGCTTAATGGCCAGAGATATACTGTGGTTCTGTCGCGGTTGAAAATTTATGGATTGCCAGGACTTCTCGTTACTGATCTATAGGGTGATTCCTACGATGTGGTGGGAGGGTGCCTTCAGTTCATCCTGTTCCTGGACGATTTGTATGGATGAATGTCTATTTCCTAGTAACCACGTACGTTCAATATACCGAGTTGGTGGAGAAGAAGGGAACTTCTTTACATCTAGATTATATTTGTGGATGTCAATTAGTGATTTGATGGATCTGACAATGTGGCATTCAAAGTGAATGGTGGCTAGATGTTCTAAAGATAAATTCTAACCTCAAGTCTCATCAACCAGAAATGACAAAATCCGGGCAGATAACATAGCTAAGTCGGTCACTCCTAATTAGGGTGTGTCGTCACCATCTAGAGAAAATTCATTATTTTATCTTCTTTCCATTTCTGTATCTCCTGGGAATGATTATGTTGGTATACTAACCGTAAGGTGACAAGACATTCGGTACACTCAGGAGAAATGAGTGGTCGGTCATGTGTGGCTAGATTGCAAGATATTCTTGTTGAACCCAGTGTATTCCCCTCTAGGGATACACTGTCGGCAGGTGATTTCATACCTCATCATATTCAGAGTCCAATCTCCAATAAGCTCCCGCGGTTTTTGATTTCATATTATATATGTAGAGCGTGAGATGCAAGCGTTCTGGTAGATTGTTATTTATTTGATGTAGACACTATTATAATATTAGAATAGATATGATTTCCAAAATGTTTTGGGTTATTGTAAGGTAAAAACAATCTGTATTTATTTGTGGATTTGTTCTTACGATTATCCTTTTCATTCGAAAGGATTTTTAACTTTAAATCAAGCTGGATGATAATAATAATTTAGTGAATTTTTCTCATGCTGGTTCACTAGACTGACCTGTGCATTTGTAATGCTTGGGTCATACGGAGGTTTACGGTTTTATGATAAGATGATATGAATTTCAGAAGACGAGCTAGAGGAGTTCAGACATATGATTCATAAATAGTTATTCCGCTGTGTGATGTATATGAGGATTGGCTGCTATAACTGTCCAGATATGTTGAATGTCCATTATACTCTAATAAATGTAAGTGTTGTTTTATCTTTTTCAATAAAGGTTTATTTCTGTATTATATTTTATTCCGTTGCGATGTGAGACTATGTAGTATTGTTTAACAGGTCTTGTCCCTTCTTCTATTCTTAACTTTCTTTCTTTCTATTTCTTATCCTCTTATTTCGCTCTTTTAGTTTTATGGATATTTGGTACTCAGGTTTAGATACGTAAATACAGTGAAGGTATTAGTGTCGTAAATTGGAGCACCAAATTTTTCCAGGACGCTACAACTAATGGGAATGTCAATTATGGATCTTAAGGCTAACTTCACAGTATATGGGGAGTTCATAGTGTTTAATGAAAATTATGATTTTTTTAATAATTTGTTTAAATATAACATAATCAAATGTAAATCACAGATTTTAAACAATCATATTATCAAACATAGATGAAAATAATAAATAAAAGCTATAAAGGAAAGAACATACCAGTATTTTATATTGATTCGTATTTACCCTACATCCAAACCCACGCAATTGCTTGTGCAAATTTCTTTTCAAATAAATGTCGATATTAAAACCCTCGATTTAAAGGCAATGAGATAAACCCCTTCTGCTTTCAAGCAAAGGAAACTCTCTTGATTTAACCAGGCTACAAGATCTACTAATTGATTTACAAGCTACAGTCACGTCCAATTGATTTAAATGGGCCAAAACCGCACATTTTCAGTAACAATTTGATAAAGAGGATCGATAGGACTTTTATCTTTCGATCTTTGATTATATGCTCCTGTAACTCTGAATAGCACTGACATTTCAAGAAAAAGTAGTGGAGAATCAAACTAGAGATGATCTGGTTTGATTCACTTTGAATTTTGACAGAGTTTGGTTAAGGATTCCAAAATTTTAGAAAGGAAATGGAGTGGAGAAGATGGAGCAAAGAGTATTAAAGAAAAAGTAATTTAATTCGTTCAAATACCACGTGTATATAGGAAGACAACAGTCATATCCATTTGCAAAGGGAAATGATGAACGGATGCGTCTTTTGAAATTTGATTTAGGTTAAATGGCAACCATGTCGACGTAGGGGAATGGCATATGTCAACATGCCTTTGTTGAAATTTATTAAAAAAACTTGTTTTCAAAAGAATTTTGATTTTGAAACTTGTTAAACAACATTGAGACTTATAAAACATTCTAAACATAGTATAAGTAAATAATAACACTTGTTAAACGTTCTAGAAATTGGTTTTTGAAAATAACAAAACAAATAACATATAACACTATAAATAAGAATATGAGAAAAGTAAAAAAAATAACTTGAGATTAAGACTAAAATATTTAAAAACAAGAAGTATTTAGAAGTCAAAAATAATTTATTCAAAATAGTTTTGATTTTGAGGCTAAAATATTTAAAAAAACTTGGAAAGGAAATATGAAAAACAATTTTGAAAGTTTATGGGTTCTATCCCATTATGGGTTCCATCCCATTATAAACTGAGAAGGTGGATTCCATTGCATAATTAAAATTCAAATAAAGATGTTATGCTATTATGAATTTTTTACATAAATCTAGAATCTATTACTTATCTTGATATCTTGAACTCTTTATACTCATGAGTCCTCACTCTTTAATTCTTCATCTTTTTATTCTTCAATCCTGAATCTTTATATTGTACAGTCTTCATTCTCGATAATTGTCTATAAATATCCTGCATTTACATATATAACTCAACATAAAATGTTAGTATACATATTTTATAATAAGCCATAAGGTTGTTGCCCTCAAAACCATCATCTCACAAACTAACAGACTCTCTCGTTTTGATGATGAAAATCTTTGTTTATAAAATATACATATTGATACGTTGATTCTTCATTACACTCTCTTACTCCAAAAACTCCTCCTAAAACTAGTGACTCCTCCTTTTTCTAAGCCTAGTCTAACCTATATTACAATTCTCCCCCATTTTCATTAACAATACAATATAACTATGTCTAGACTATAATACTCCCCCTTAACCTAATATCATAAAACTTTATTTATATTTATTGTATAAAATGCAATTTTACAAATATAAGACTAGAAAATCATCAAAATATACAATAGAAACGTTAAATTATACAATGATCGTTTACAAACAAGCGCAACTTATCTAATGAGTGTTTTTGATAATGAGCGATTTGTGAATGGGGCAATTTGGATAATAAAAATAGAAATTTCCATTTTGTTCAGTCACAGTCCCATCTTTATCAAACACTTCTCCAACGCATATAACTTCGTCGTCTTCTACTTCTACATCTTCCTCTTCTTCTTTATCTTCCATAGGGTTATGTATATGAATGTTGGAAGAGTCATCTTCAATAACAATGAGGTCAGAACGATTATCTATTATGAATTTTTGTAGATTTCTAAGGATTTTTCCTTTCTTATCTTTTTCCTTGGCCATGCGAAGTTGCATTACTTGTGTTTTAGTGAGCATTTGCAGAGAATCTTTCAAAGATTTTACTTTTATCAAATGAGCGAGTGTAATGCATTGAAATAGTCATGGAGGAGGCGAAGTGTGACACCCACCTCCATTAACATCACTCTTAAGAGAATGCATTAAGTTTCGTGAAGCGTAATAGGTAAACAACAACAAAATTTACAAGACAGATATAAATAATACAACGAAAAACTTAAAACTTTTATTTCAATTTGAAACATACCATTACTTCTTTAATGCCAAAAACCAAAATCATTTTCCTGAATAACATCAAAGTAAAAAAAAACCATAATAATATCCCTCAAGTGTCATTACAAATAACATAGATGAATAAATGGAAGAAAGTACATGAAAAAGGAGAGCTATCCAAGTCTATGCAGAATCATGATCTCAACTACTGACAAAACCTACTCTGAGAACCTGAGGGGTGGGGGAAAGAAAAAGAGAGAAGGGAAACAAAAGGGTCAGACATAAAGCCTGGCGAGTTCCAATAATTTTTAGCACAAGCATATGGAAAGATGTCAAGATAGATAAATAGTACTAGATGAGAAAGTACAGTAAAACATGTATATAATTGCGATTTAAATGAGATATCAAGACAAGATAAAGGTAGATTGAACTTCTCATTTATATCCCAAGAATCAAGTTACTGCCCCCAAATTACTAGTATTAGCAGGATTAGGTGTTACCCTGATTACTACACATGCGACCGACTCCCTACTACCTGAATATCCTGTGTTAGCCCCGGCAGTAGGGTGTATCAATCCCTAACCTAGTAACCTATAGAACACAGAACTATTTGTAGGTGTTACAACGTCTTAGTTTCCCGTAATCGGACCCATTCACGCTCATGACTCCATTGGAACGCGCCCGTACCTACCCCCAAACCTTGAACCTCTTACAATCCAGTATAATAAAACGTGCCATGGCCCCTACCTAGTGCAAGGCCCTACTGAGATACCAATAGGGATGCTGACTGATATAGGTTCCACACAACTTGACACAAGCCACCCTCTAGACTTGTATCCCCGCGTACCTAGGATTTAAGAATCCCGAAAACCTGATACAAATTACTAGACTTGGGACCTCTAAGTTTATTACTTAACAGGTGTAACTTAGTAGGTTTAAGTTCATTAATAAGCTTGGTTGTAAAATGACATTTATCCTAAATGTTATTGGTAAACAACACACTTACCAAACAAGCACCGACCCAAATGTACAGTTAGACTTACAGTAATATATATTACTTAATTTTTACATTTGGTATTCATATTTTCTTACATGTTATACTTAATCTTACATTAAGTCCAATCTAACAGATTAACATGTCGCATATTCTTCCTTTTATGTAATAAACCAAATTTACAGTCAAAGGTTCTAAGTCTATAATATACCCAATTTTCCCCGTTTTAATGTCATTATCCAATTGTTCCAATTTATGTCCTTTATATGCAATCAATGGTAACATCTTAGGCTTTGAGTAGCCTAGGTTCGGTGCAAATAAAAAGGAAAAAGGAAGAAAAATAATCTCAAACCGAATAAAAAGGCATATAAAAGTAAAGACTATAAATAAATGAAAGACAGAATAAGGATAAGGAAGATAGAAGTATACAATAACATAATTTAACTGTAGATTTGAATAAAAGAACATGTATTAATTATAGCTCAATTAACAATAAGAATATTTATACGAATTATCTTAGAGGCACCGTTTATTTCAGATCCAAAACTATTCACTGTCCAAATGTTTTTAAATAATCAAATCTAAAAATGACATGAAACTCGCAGTGATAGGCTAGGGGAAGAAGAAGGTTTCTCTTTTTGTATGTACACGTCATCGTAGAAAAAGTCCACTTTTTTATTTTGTTCTTGTAGAGTAGTCCGAATTATCCTTGATATATTATATTTGGGCAGCATCTTAGTAGTTCTATGTATATATTAATCTAAAAAAAAGGTTTAGAGGAAGAGGGAGGAAAAATGGTTTTGTGTGTGTAGAACAATTGAGGTTGCATGCCTTTATATAGACTACCTAGGACAATCCACCACTGTTAGATATTAGGTTTTCAAATCTAGCAATGCACGTAATGTTGAGCGGACAAATCTCGAAACATAAACCAGTCAAGGTACAACAAAAAGAATTCGCCCAACATGTTATTTGGTCGACCCATCGACATACTGTGTCGACCCATGGGTCGACCCCTCCTGTACATGGGTCGACCAATAGGTTGACCCATATCTCGGTTGGGTCATCCCATAACTGCTATTTTTTGTGTCTTTGGTTTGAATTATTTTGAATTTATTTATACATAATCTCCTTATATATATACACAATTTTCTTATGTCCATAACTTCTTCATACATTATCCGATTTATGCAAACTTGGGGTCTATCTGAACCAGAATTCCGAGACGAACGCAATGGTAATGTTGGTTTTACTTATATTTGAATATTTAAGTATATAATATTCATTATATTTTCTTTATTATATGGGTAAGGTGTATTAAATTTTTGGGTGTTACATTCTTCCCTACTTAAAGGATTTCGTCCCCGAAATCTCCAAGTCAAAAAGATTATTTAGAAACCACTACAACCATCTACTCATCCATCAATCATAGGAATCCATTGTCCTTAAAATTTGTAATTCTTGTATTAACACATGCAAAGGCATTGTATGTATATGTTCCTACACTAATGCAAAAATTAGGTGGTCAACTGATTCAGTGTACCTCCTTAATGCAATGTATGTTTGTGCCATGTATCCAGCATGCATGCAAATAATCTTAATAATACATATAACTTCTACATGTGTGCATAACCATTCACCAAACTGCTACATCCATATGGTAATTCAACCATTTTTTTATCCACTGGAAAATAAGATGCATACACACCCATATGCAATATGTAAGTGCTTGAGCCAATCTAGTGACTAATGTTTGTGTATACGCATCCACGTGCATCCACTAGCAACCAATTACGTCACTAGAAATCATCGAACATAACACGTCTCAAACACATTTTTCCAAACATAGGTTTCTATCCTAAAGACCGATGATTAAATTGATATAGATAAATGACTTCAAATTCAAAAGCTAGAAAAGGAAATTTAAAACATACTCTCAAAGAGAAAAGAGTAAAAGCACAAATCTTTTCCTTCGGTTCCCATGTCGTGTTGTCTTACCTTTCTCCCCATTGTACCTTTACAAACTTTATCTCTTTGTTGCGTAGCCTCTTAACTTCTACCTCAAGAATAAAAGTAGGAACTCCTCGAACTGATGCCTCTTTCTTAACTTCAACATCTTCAAGGGTACTAGGTTCCACTTCCTCTACCGAATCATGAAGACATTTCCTCAAATGGAAACATGGAATACGTCATGAACTCCCACTAGTCTCTCGGTAGTCTAACTCTATTCGTCATTTGGCCTATCCTCTTTACTATGGGAAATGGTCATACGAACCTTGGTGCCAATTTCCCTACTGAGCCAAATCGAACCACATTCCTTATAGGCGATACTTTGATGAAGACCATATCTCCTACTTCGAATTCCTAGTCAGTCCTTCTCTTACCGGCATATGACTTTTGTCAATCTTGTGCATCTTTCATCCTTCTTCGAATGATATCTATCTTTTCTAAAGTCTCCTATACCATATTAGGCTCTAGTAGAAGTCTGTCAGCAGACTCCTACAAATATGTTGGTGATCTACGAGGTTGTCTGTATAATTCTTCAAAGGGTGCCATCCCTATGCTTGACTGATGACTATTGTTATATGTGAAATCAACTAATGGGAGGAGCTCCTCCCAAGTCCCTCTGAAGCTCCTCCCAAGTCCTCTGAAATCTAGTATACATAGTCTTAGTTGACCCTCAAGAACTCTATTAACCCTCTCAGTTTTTCCATCAGTATGAGGGTGATAAGTTGTTCTAAGTCTCAACTGTGTACCTAGGGCTTCTTGTAAGCTAATCCAAAATTCACTAGTAAATATGGGGTTACGGTCACTAACTATGCTTGAAGGTACCCCATGTAGTCAGACGATCTCGTTAAGGTAAACTGAAGCTAGCCAAGCTTCCATCCTCTTGCTTCTGACTGGGATAAAATGAGCGCTCTTAGTAATCCTTTCCACTATCACCTAAATGCTCGTGTTGCCCTTCCTTGACCGAGGCAGTCCATCAATGAAGTGCATAGAGAATTTCCCCCATTTCCATTGCGGGATATCGAAGGGCTGAAGTGATCCATCAAGTTTCTTTTGTTCATCTTTGATTGCTGACAAGTCAAACATTGAGCCATGAATTCCGCTACATCTTTCTTTATGTCAGTCTAATGAAAAAACACGTTCATTCTCGATACATCTTGTCGTCGCCCGGATGAACAGCCATCTAAGAGTGATGAGCTTCCTCCAGCACTACTCTTAGAAATTCCATAACTCTAGGGACACACATCCTTCCATCTCATCTTAGCTACCCTTTTTCGTCCACAACATATTTAGTTAGGTGCTTGAAGCTTCTCCTTTACTAAGTCTATCCAAGATGTCATTTAACTACTGGTCCTCTCTCCACATAGGACCAATTCGCTCCATGAGAGTGGATCACGCCTCCAATGATGCCAACAAACCAAATGTGAAATCTGTAGATGGAATAAATCAAAGATCGGGAAGCATTGCCTTTCTACGAATAGAGGACTCAAGGTCATCCTCGGCCTACCCAATGCGTCCGCCACCACATTACCCTTGCCTGGGGTATTGGAACATCCTGCATTTTACATATCGGAGAATCATAAAATATTTTTATTTAAGGGTTCGTTTGGCACAGATCCCTATTAAGTTTCAAAATTAGGCTCACATCCGGTCATAAACTTATTGTAAATTTAGTCCCAATTTTTCGAAAATTTAGTTAAAAATATGAAAAATCACATAAATTCTTATTTAAATAAAACATGTAAATGAAAAAAATCAGATCAAAAAACCATCAAACAACGCATAAAAAAATAACAAGAATCAATAAAAATGCAGTTAAATGCATAATAGCATGCACATATTGATATTTTCTTGCATATGTCCATGCATGTTTTCCAGTCATGCATCTGTGTTGAATTACTTGCATACATCTATGCAAGTATTGCTTAATTCTTGCATACAAATGTGCAAAAATTCAGTCGTATGCAAATCAGTTAGCATTTATTTGCATTCAGGCGTGCAGTAAAACAGAAAAGGTGCACACATGCATGCAACATTCTACAGGCAAAAAACCAGTTAAGTTTTCTTAATGCAGTACTTGCATACATGTGTGCAAGTTTTTCAAAATAGTTGCACACATGTATGCAAGTTTCGGTCCAGATTTTCAATAGAAACAGCTTATGAAATAGTTGCATACATGTGTGCAATTATCGGTAACAATTGCATATGTGTATGCAACTTTTTTTTGATTTGTGTAGACTTCCCAGAATATTTCTAGAATTTTGAATTTTATTTTTTAACTTAGCAGCGCTTTTTTTTAAGGCAAAAAATTGAAAAAAACCCGAAAGTTGGAAAAATAGGGGGCGGGTTTGAAATGAAAACATGGGAGGGACGTGAGCCTAATTAAGTTTCAAAATAGGAATGTGTGCCTAATATTCACTTTATTTAATTCCCTGAGGGTTGGATCATTCTCATATTTTGATATGTTGATTATGAGGATGTGAGACATGTCAATAATTTTTACCAATTTTATTTATGACCATTTTGCCCTTGTCAGTCTTGTACAGGGCATAATGTTAACAATATTTTTTGTCAACACTGAAGATATGTATATGGAAGGGGGCCTAAGGTGAAAAATAGGTTGTTTAGCCTTCACAAGTTTGATTTAGTTCATCTTCTCCTAGATATCAAGGTTTATAATCCAAAAGAATGGTCAAATAGTTTGAGTATCACGCTTAATTGATTCAAGAACCAATAGTTATCTTGGGATGAAGGATTCCTAAGTGCAACCCTTAGTGAAATGACTTAACGGCTTGTGGAGAGGGGTTATGCACTGAGCTTGTGGAAGGGTTTAAATTTGTAGGAGGAGGGGTGTTTCACTTGGCTTACAGAAAGGTTTGGCTATGGACTCATATACATATAGGAAGCAAACAGTGCGTCGCATCAACAATATATGAGAAATCATATAACAAACCTAAAAGAAATACTCTAAGTATTTATCCACACTTTATTGATATTTGATTTAGAATACATGAGTAGGATAGAAGAAATCCCCAAATCGGTCTAAGAATTAGGGTTTACTCTAGAGAAGAAAAGAATACAAGAATAAGAATGTGGAAATTATCCCCAAAATGTGACACCTGGAGTTTTATTTATAGAGAATTCAGGGCCCCTTCTGCTGTTAGGCTATTGGGCTTGCAAAAGCCTCTGTCGATCGCTCTTCTCCTTGGTCTCTGGTGTTTAGCTTTGGACTGCCCTTGCGGTGCTGATTATAGCTTTTGGAGCGAGGGTCCCGGTCAGTTGGGGCTTCTTCGAGATTAATATGAGCTTATCGATGCAAATGGCTTTGGGAAGGCATTCGTGCTCCCGATAGTGGTTTCCGGGTCTAGGCTTCCGGTTTTATCCTGAATACTTTGAGGAGCTTGCCCTCGTGATGTATGTAGATAGCTGCTGGTTCGGAACCCCTGTTGGTGTCGGCACTTGACGGATAGTATGGATTGCTTGTATCCCTTTGGGGTTCCGGTTTGTCCCCTCTCCCTCGGTCGGTGGAGCCTTCGTGTTGGTCTTCCGGAAGGTGGCTTCCGGTGATCAGATGATCATCTATCAAAGTGATCTTATGGTGGTTACACTATAGATGTTTCAGAAGCTGGTTCTGGATAATCTCTATGTGTTTTAAGTTTGGTATCTTTAAATGTCTTTATTTCCTGATGTGTCGGTATTAAGTGGTTAATACTGACAGCCCTTTCATCTTTCTGGGTTTTGATTAGCGGAGCTCTTGCCTCCCTCTTTCTTAGCTTCCGACTTAGATGGCCTTCCTCTATAGAACCCCCTGCCGCACATACCTTGCCGGGTATATCTTGCCAGGTATACTCCGCCGGTATTCTATGGATTTGTGCTCGTTTCTCCTAAGAAGGTGTCGGTTTATGCATCTCTCAGATCATTCTTTTATGCTCTTGTTTCTTCCTAGTATTTGGCTCTTGCTTTTGGATAATTCCTATGTGCTTGTGTTCACCTGATACCCCATCACCACTAGCTTGCTTCGGAGTTAATTTCGGTAGTAACATTTGCCCCCCCCAGTGAAAGGGTATTTTCGACTTTTCAAGTCAAGCTTTTCATGTCTAAGAGGATGCAAGGTTTTGATCATGCAAGGTTCCTGACTTTTTTCCTTTCTAGTATGAATCCTGCTCATTTATTTGATTTTAGACGTGTGGTGGAGATGAAAAAGGTGAGCTCTTGCCTAAAAGAAATCTTCTTTTCTTCCTTTTTCCTGCATAACATTATGCTCAAACGAGGTTATTGTTCACCGAAATTTACCATGCTACTCTTCAAGGTTTCAGGCTTAACTAATCGTAAGTATTCTGCTTTAATCTTAATCGCTGGTTTGGATTATGCCCTGAATTGGGTTCGGCGACCCTGCTGCAGATTAAACTCCCGATAATCGTTTGAGATGATGTCTAATGGTGACTTTAATGAATTGTGTCTATCTCTCATCATTATCAATATCTGGGAAGCAAGGGTTTGTATAGATAACTAGTTTATTGATAAAAGGCAATCTAAATTGTTGACATCGATCTTCGAAGTCAATAACTATCGTCTAATGGGTTAACCAAACTCTATATCATTTGTTTGCCTATATGTAGTTTGCATGCATTTATCAAATGGAAACGAGATTAAAACAATGTTTATGTTATGATATCACCTGGCAGGATCATGTCTGAGATTCCACAAATTGACGACTCTAGGCCGAGCAAATCTGCTAGGCTTTGTTCAAAGGAGGTACCCATATTCCATCAGTACTCAAGAGGAGGTAGACGCTATTTGCCATGGTTTTGGTATGGTTGGAACTGACGCCATTTCTGCTTCGCCACAAGACACTATCCACCATCTACCAGAAGGGTATTTCGCGTATATTGTGGCTCACATGCAACATCAGGGTGTCTTCCCCTTATCAGAATTTGTGCTTAAGCTTCAACGCTACTTGAAAGTTCTCCCATTTAGCTTTCTCCGAATGCGTAACTCTACTTTTATGCTTTGAAACCCTGGCGTTGGCGACGTGCCGGACTTCTCTTAATGTCAATGTCTTGCAGTCTCTTCTTTGTTTAATGGAGGCGTCGGTAACCCTTATCCTTTACCCGAATCCAATAAGAAAATGGGTTAGTGATCATATTATTGATCATAACAACTGGGGTATAAATTTTTCTTTATAAGGTGTCCTTCTGGTGTATCTGGAACTTTTATGGATCCTGGTAGACAACTCTTCTCTCTTCACTCTCTTTGTTTTATCGTTATTTCTTTCCATCCTTTGTCCCTAAGGAGGTGAAGCTTGGAGCGAAGAGCTTCAAGTCGTTGACGCCATGGGTGGAGTTCCTAATGAACTAAGGCAGGATTCGGTTCTACTATCTTTGAAATCTCTTTGCAAACATGCCCTTTTACCCCCGAGACAAAATTTTCTAGGATAATTTCTCTTATGCATTTAGTTTTTCTTGGGGATGATTCACATATTTCTCCAACTGCTTCCACCCATCTTAATCTTCGTCCAAAAAGAAAGTAGTTTCAGCTGCTAGTAGTGGTTCTATCAAGAGATATAAAAAGGCAAATTTATCTCCCGTCTTTTTGGTGGTGAAACCGTTGAGTCGCCTGGTAGTCGATTATTATCCAGTCCCCTTGCCCCTTTTCTTGGCAACTCTCTTAACACGTGTTCTTTTTCAGTGGAGACCATAGGAAGTGATTTTGTTGCTGGCTTTTTAAGATCCGATTCTCAGGGAGTTTCGGATTTGAGAGAGTGTGGGCCACTCTCCCCTACTTATCGACAATATGACCCCGTAAACCCTTCTTTACCAGCTTCAGACTTTGATGGTATTGTTAGATCAGCCTTACCTTCTGTTGATGTTTTCGATATTCCAGGGTTTTCTTTAATGGATTGTTCTAGTTTTTGTCTTCAACTCGTGAAGCGAAAACTATTGGTTCATACTCTTCCTTTCCTGAATTCTTCATTTGTTGACCTCATATAAGGGTTAATCATTACATTATCCGTTTTCAGATATCCAAAGGTCGGTACATTACTGGAGCAATGGCGGCTTCATTATCTCATGAAATGAGAGAGCTCAAAGAGGAGAAGGCTGCATTGGAGTCTAAGATCCGTGACTTAGCTTAGCGAAGAGAAACAACGAAGAAGCATGTGGTCAGCTGAGAGTGTCTCTCGAGAGGGAAAAAGTCGGCAACAATTCCTTAGCTGTTAAAGTTCCACCCCTTAAGCACGAGCAGTCGGATATGCTGGCAGAGCATGCAAAGAGGTTGAGAACAAAGGAGACAACACTTTCCAATGCTAAACAGATAACTTATGAAACTCAGGACATGATTTCCTTGTTTTTGAGAGTACATCTTCCAAACATGGTGGTGTAATATTATGAAAAGGCTCTCTCTTTGGGCTATCGCGATAACTGCAGCAAGTTTCCGGATATGGATTTTCCTTCCATCCATCCATCCCTTCAGAGCAGAATCTTGGGGAGAATTAGGATGGCCAGACAGGGTATTGAAGTTTCTAAAGGGAACAAGGTGAGGGTTGAGGATCTTTTATTTTTGAAGAGCTGCCTGATTATTCAGTGCTGGGTAACGACGAAGATCTGACTTTGCATATTGGTGGTGATGACATAGGTGACCACAACAATGATTCTGACCTCAAGTGTGGGCATGATAAGGATAGCAGGGAGGAAGAAATGCTTTCTGTGTTTGTAAGTAACCCCTTAGGCCTTGCGAATGCTAATTCATCATATGTTTCACTTACTTCATGTGGAGATGGTGGGTTTTTTGAAGAAGTCGTTCTCCCAGAGCCTGGTGAGAAGGAACAAATAATGCAAATGGTTTCCCCTATCTCTTAGGTATGAATTTTTATTGTTTAGCCTCCTCTTTATTTGTAGGAACGATCCTTAATGACCTATTCCTATAGTGATAAAAACTAGTTTTCACTAATTATTCTATTTCCTAGAGCAACTTGCACTCTCTCTCTAGGCTGAGGAGGAAATTTATCACAAAGTCCTCATATAAATCCAAAAGAGAACGCTTTTTAAGAGAACTTGAACGTATCTATATGAAGTACAACTATCATTTAGCTTCCTGGGAGACGATGTTAAAGAAACTTAGGGCCCATCATGCGAAATTAATATGTAACATGAACAAAGGGAGCATTGGAAAGAAAAATTAATTTATTACACCCATTGTTGTTGATGTTAATTTGCATAGATATGAATTGCATCTGTATTCCCTTTCTTCCTTTCTTTTTTAGGTAGTTCTGTAGTTTAGTGTTGATGTTTATTTTCTTGATCCTATAAGCGGTAGCTCATTTGTTTATATGAATAGGAACTTTCACTCAGAAACATTTCCTTTTACATTGATAAGGGCGTTCGATTTACTCTTCTCCTAGAAAACTTTCTGGGGGACTCTCTTAAATACTGTTGACAGATCTTCCCTGTCCGAGGAACTACTTATGCGATGCTTGAAAGAAAAAATAGGTATATTGGAGGCTCAGATAAAGCAGAAGGATAAAAACATCCTCGAAGTGAAGAGGGATGTAAAGACAAATCCTTCTGTTGATTTTGATTAAGAAAAGGATAAACTCCGTCGTCAAGTCGTTGATTTAGAGGAAAAACGTGACAATGTATTAACAAATGCAAAGAATGGAAATCTATCTTTAGATGAACCCTTGAATTCTCTACGCTTGAATTTTTGCGAGTCTCAATGGAGTTAGAGTCCCCAGAGCTTGAGATAAGGGATTTTCCCCTTGGACTGGATCACTCCCTCGTCGCTAGGTGGCATAGGTAGACTAAGGCGAACATAAAAGGCTTTTTCAACAGGAAAACTGGTGAGGATAAATTACGTCATATTGGTCTTTACATTTCCAAAATTAAAAATTTACAAAAGGAGAAACAGGCTTTTTGATTTGAAGAAGGAAAACAGAACTCTTCGTGAATCGGGCAAGGCTTTCAACCGGGCTTTGAAGTCATAGCCTAAACCCTCGGACGATTCATGCGTGGTTATTGAAAATATGCGAAAGATTGGTTGTAACGGCCCAAAAGATTTTCGACCCCAAAAATCGACAAGAACATCATGTCAACTTTTCAAGCATCGAAAGCACCGGATCATTATTGAAAGAATATAGAGGGTGAGAAAAGAAAGAAAGAAATATTAGAATAGAAGAAAGAAGAACCAACACAGAATTAGAGTCTCACATCGCTGAGGAACAAAATATAATATAGAAATAAATCTTTACTGAGAGCTTTTAAAAATATTTACATTCATCAGAGTTCATCACACATCTAGGCAGTTATAATTTTTGTCCTCTTATACAATCACAGTGGAATAACAACTAAATATCATATGTCTGAATGTCTCCATCTCGTCTCTTCACAGCATCCGATAACCTGAACCTATACGACCCAGTCTAACCCAAGCATTACAAACATCGGGTCATTCTGGTGAACCAAAGTGAGAAAAACACACTAAGTTTATAGGTATCACACTTTTAAAGTCAAAATCCTTTTGGAAGAAAAGGATAATCATAAGACCAAATCTCCACACATAAATATGGACGGTTTTTATCTTACAATAACCCAAAATGTTTTTAAAATCAATATCTTCTCTAATATTATAATAGTGTCTAAATACAAATAAATATCAATCTAGCAGAGCGCTTTGCATCTCACGCTCTACATATATAGTATAGAATAAAAACCACGAGAGCTTATTAGAGAATGGATTTCCAACTATGGCAAGGTATGGGACCACCTTCCGACAATGTACCTCTGGAGATGAATACATTGGGGATTCAACAAGAACGTCTTGCAACCCCGGCTAATCATGACCAGCCCCTCACTTCGCTTGAGAGTACCGAATATATCATTACCATGGTTGGGGGCCAGCCAACCGAACCGATAGCATAAAATCAAATAAAGGGACAACCGAAGGCATTTAATTTCACCAGATCAGGTAAAGTCATACCCTTTTGATGGGTGCGACCCACATAGCCATGCGACCTACCCGATTTTATACCATTTCCCAGTTGATGAGGCTTGACGTCATAAGTAATTAATTATATAATTATGAATTTATCATTATTCATTTATTTAATGTTTTATTTCTCTGAGCATCTAGCCACCATTCACTTTGAATGTCACATCGTCAAATTCGCTAGAAACTCATAAATTGATGTCCACAAAAATACCCTTAGTGTTTACGCAAAAAGAACGAATTCTTCTGCCACCAACAAAAGTATGTTTGAAGAAATCAACATGCATAATCCTTTGGAAATACTTTTTCAGACATTCGTCCATACCAGTTGTCCTGGGACTGCACAAACCGAAGGCACCCTCCTACCACATCCTTGAATTACCCTACGGATCAGTAGCGAGTAGTCCTTGCACTCCAAAGATTCCAACCACGACCGAACCATGTCAGAATGGCTCTAGTTGCACTACAGAGAATATTCGACAAGTAATCCTTCTGCTTATGAAGATCCATTGTCTTCAATTGCTCCATCTTCTATGTCCACGTATTTGTTGTTTTGGAATGGTTTTCGAATATAATTCGATCCCGGTCTTTCCGTACCAACGATCGTGTTGGCCAGATTTTGATAGTCGGTGATTTAACTGCCAAATAAACAATCATGAGAATAAAATGAGTTCGCTGATTCAGTACGCAGCATTACTTGGCTTTTTAATTAAAACAATTAACGAATGTTAATTTCAAATTCTTTAAATATTTCGATATTACGAATATAGCTTTTATTTCTTATTTAACACAAGACTATTTTCAAACTTTTTTATTTTAAAACATTATATAATCGTATCCAATACTCTATTCTTCTATCAATTTCAAACCAATTCCAATATCATTACTCATTATTTATAATTGGGAAAGTCAATTCAACTTATCATTGGTAAAATATCGTTACGAAATCTCTTTTGTTTTATTATAGAAAACAAAATCTGACACTTCTCTTTTTAGAATAAACTCGTTTCAAAGCTCAACTTTTCGTTCCTTTTTACTTTGAGAATATCATTATGATGTCATATAATTTCTTTTATTTCCTTTATTTCGGGAAATTTCTTGTATATACATATATTCTCAAATATATCCATTTCCGTTAATTTGGAAATCTCGTTTTATATATATTTCCAAATCTCACAATTTACGTTACGTTATTATTTCTCATATGGAAATAATAAATAAATTATTCATAACTCTTTCTCGTTACTATATATATATATATCACTTTCAGATAATCTTGAAGTCATTCAATTTGGGGTATTTATCTACCTCTCGGACCTTGATCAACAACGTTCTCATCTTAAGATAGATATGCGTTGTAACTCAAAAACCGATATTCATTCAAGTATTAAACAAATTTTATTAAATTACTTTATTTAAAGTATGGCTTATAAAACCTTCTCACTATTGAAAATATCTCTTTCAAAATATAACTTATTATTACTTAATATGTTGATAAAGTAATTTGTTGATAAAAATCACTTATTAATCCTTAACTTCTTTTCAAAGAATTTATTTATAACTCGAGTTATTAATACCGAATCCCATTTCTAAAACCTTTACCGAATTCAATTACCAATCCCTTTTAATCATTTCTTTTTGAAATTCTCATTTCAATTTCAACCATTTTAATTAATTCCATTATTAAGTATCGCCAATTCAAATCACACTTTGACTTCTCATTTCCTTTCATAAACTTTGTTTATGAAATCTTAGGTTTAATATAAACCCTTTTATCTTGATTTCCATTTTTCTTCTTATTTCAAATGTTAAGTAAATATTTATTTAAACCATCGTATGTGCTTATAATTCCTTTTATAACTTCATTATAAACTCAGGTTTTGTATTAAAACTCGTTTATAATCTCTTTTCAAAACTCAACTGTATTCCATTTCAAAATCGGTTACTTACTTAAATGTATTTCATTTAAGAAATAATTACTTAAATTATTTTTAAAATAATAATTTACTTCATCATTAACTACAATTAGTATTAAATTCCTTTTTAAAATCTTATTTAAGTTAAACAACTATATTCTAAATTATCACGCTTCTAATTGGTCCAAACTAATTAAATCAAATAATCAGTTTCAATTAAAACAGTTGACTTGGTCAACTCTAAAACATGATTAACTCGTTGATCAACTTTAACTCGTCTCTTCATTTGAATTAATTAATAAATTAATTTAAATAATCTCATTTACTTTGACTAGTATTAAATAAATAATAATATAATCCTATTTTAATTGTTTCTAAAAACAATTAATCTCAGTTATAAATCGTTACATTAGTTAAGATGAGGCACGTGCTTCGCATACGGCTGATTACTTTTTCTATAAACTTCATTTTTAAATCATATAATTAAAAATATATATTCAGTTATAAATTAAATTTTATAACTTAATTTTTATTGATTTACCTGACGGTAGATCACTATTTCAAAACGATTGATTTATAGGTCACCTGCTGCCAATTACTCAACCAATACTGCCCATTGGTTAAAATAAAATGAATGTTGAATTTCAGGTCAGTGGTCAACAATCGAATCAATCATCCAAACAGATGGGTTTAAATAGTTCATATAATGATAATATGAAAATAAATAGCATCTACTATATTTGATTAATCTGGTTGGATTCCTCCAACCTTTTCTTCCTTGCATCCAAATGGGTCAATTCATATGATATCATTTAATTCAATTTTACTGATTTAATTCTAAAACAGTAAAATAACAGCAATCAACCAATTTATTTAATGCAAGAAAAACAATTATTACAATTGAAACAATTCATTAAATTAAACACGGTTATTTTATAATCGTGACCAACAAGGTAAGATACCTTAATTGGGACTAATCGTTAAAATAACGATTTGGTTTTACTGAAATTAAACAACGTTTAATCTCATCGACTAAATCAAGCATATGAATATATAAGCAACAAACAACCAATCATAAGCAACCATAGCACACAATTATAAAAACCCAACTTATATAAAATATAAGTGGGAAGAAATGAGTGAGTTTAACTCACCTTGATTTGATACCGTTGCGAAAACAGTTGGTTTAATTAAATTAAATGAATGTTTAATTTAATTAAATACCCCGTTGGTTCCAAACACGTCCATTTCTGTTCCAAAACATGGTGCTCGTTGATGCAATTCCAATGGCGCCCAGTTTGTCCGGTTCTGATATCATATGATCAAGTTATAAATAATTCAATTACACGGTTAAATTAAAGCAATTAACTTCCTTAAATAAATAATAATAGGTTAATTACATTTTTAATGAACGTTACTCAGTGTCAAATTAAACTGTCTTCCTTAGTTCCACGTTGTTTTCTTTCGCATTTCAAAATTCGGTGCCACCCTGTTAATCCGATATCCATAACCCTATCACGATATATAATTTAATAATAATTTAATATACAATTAACTAGTTTTAGTTAGATGTAAATTAAATAAATTACTTTGTTTTTAAATCAAAAGATGTAACACCTTTCATAATTGCTCAAGCTATTTCCATTCGTGGGTAGTTTACCCAGTAACCATGCTGCATTCAACTTCTGCTGACCCTGCATATTTCACGGTTTAGTTTAGATTTAATTTCACATATTTAAATTCATTAACCAAGTTTATAATTAAAACTGATTACACTTAACTTTAGGCCGACATGTTTCTATACCCACTCGTTCCCTCATCGTTTAAGGCTCCCATCGTTCCCGTATGCATTTCATCCTGTACCATGCATGCCCACTACAAAGTTCCAAACAAGATTTAAGCCCAATCGTTATTCCTTAGTTAATATTAATTATGATACTAAGCTAATTACACTGGTAATTTACATTTGGATGGTAAACGCGACCAACTTCTGGTGCTTGTAACTCACGCACAGCTCCTCAACGTCCTCGCCATTCTCTCCAGTTTCTTACCCTTTCGTTACTCACGTTACTTCATTAGTTCATGAACCATGCCGCCAAACCTTCTGCACCCGCCGCTCCACACACACCCCTACTCACGTCGATCAACTTCTCCAGCCTGAGCACCCATCACCGTCGTTCATCACCCCAATTAGCTCACAACTCGTTCAGCCTATCTCCCCTCAAAACGACTTCAAACATTGCAGGTTTCCTTCCACTTTTCGACCCGTTCGCAACACCATAACCCATCTCCGCCGTCCAGATGGTAGCCCATGCCAAGGTCACCAGTTTTGAAGTTGATAAGTTATGGTATAAATTGATGGATTATGAGTTTAAAGAGGAGAAAGCAATCAAGATTTCTGCCTTAGGTTCTGTTGATGGCGGCTCTAAAAGGAATTGACCATGCGCTGATGGTTTGACCCATTTTTAGGGTTATGCGGTTTGTTTATATAGGGTAGGGTAAGATTTTAATATTATTATTTTCAGTCGAAACTTTTTCATGAAGTAATAAGCAAAATCAACTCCATACGACTTCTGAATTCAATGAAAAAATGTAACTCTAGCATAAAAAAATATTTCGGACCCAATGGGACAGGATCCGTCAAATTCCGAGGTCGTTTGTGAAAAATCCTTTATAATTATCAATGAAAAATCAAGCGTTTAAAATTCCTATAATTACAAAAAAATCCAATAAATATGAGGCTTTGACATTTTACTAGATCTCTTCCTAACGGATCCAATGAATTTTGTTTCATTAAATTTGGAGTTTGTTTGACCAGTCATTTATTCATTAAAAGTTACCCCTATCTAAATTGTATGAACAATTAAATAGAAACATAATATATATATAACTTCAAATATATTTTATAGAACTCAGTATTGCTAATTTCGAATTAGACGATTTAAATTTCCCTTTTAAATATATTAAGTAAACGTTATATTTTAATAACGATTTCCATAGCGACTATTTTTGAAGTTTTGATTTAGCCATAATTTACAATCTATAATACGAAATTTGAATTTTCTCTTTCATATGAAAATTATTATCAATTAGATTCTAACGTTTCTTGTTTCACAGAATTCCAACTTATATGGATCCGATATATTCAGTTAAAGTTCAAAACCCAATATTATGAACTGCCGCGTCATTTCAAACTCGATTTATATTATATATAAATTTAACGTTCAAACTTCGTTTTTTATAACGAATTAAATATTTTAAATCCGTTTAAAATTACAAATCAATATTTAAAATAATTAGATATTTGACTATCAAATACAGGACATTACGTTGATGAACTTTTACGTACTACGATTCATCATTCTGTAATTTCCTCCCTGTCTAATGAATAGGGAGCTTTTCATTGAGAGCTAGACTACGCTCATACGGAAGATTTAGTATCGGGGTATGGGTGTTCTCTCCTCTAGAGATGTGTTTATCCTACAATCTTTTATGTAAATAATTATGTAAAATATGAAGTACTTAGCATTTTTCTTGTCGCTTGTAATATTATATAGTGATGGTGCTTATGAACAAAGGAAGGACCTATAACAGTATTACTTAGCGTACGATTATACATCTCAGCGTAAACGCTTTTCTTTCGTTATGGTTTCATCATGAAATGTTGCATGCTTTTGGCACACTTCATTATAAGTTTGTCTTATAGACCTTCGTAGAGCTTCACTTGCTCTCAACAGGGTTAATAGTGTCGTGGTATGTAGAATATGAAATGTCTATAGTGCTTACTTGTGTTTTGTGTGTTAGCGCAAACATTTGACACACTTGGATAATAAATTGAAGAATGTATAAGTTAAAGACACTTCCCTGAGCAAGTGAGAAGGCCATGAGTTTGCACCTAGCAATAGTGGAAATGTGATTCCAAGCCAAATTCGGGTTGGTGAGAAGGTTGAACAACTCCTTCCAGTTTATATTTTAGATTCTGAATTGATCTAATTTGGATATTCATGGTCGGACTAGAAATACACCCCTTGGTTGCGATTGGCACTTGAGTCGATCCAGACTTAGGTATCAAGATAGGAGACCAGAAACCTTCTTCTAGCCATGGCTAAAAGTCGAATTAACCCATATTTGGTATTGAGATAGGACCGAGATCCCCCTTCCAGTATTTGTGAAGATCTGAACCAACCCAGATTCGATTTATTAAAGTAAGAGACCAAAAACCCACTTTTGGTTTTTGTTAGAATAGAATCAACCCATATTTGGATATTAATATAGAAGAACCGAACCAACCCTTGTTCAGGTAATTAGAGATTGAGTACCAAAAGTCCACTTCTGGCATTAATGTTTTGGTTTCCCTCTCGGATTTGATTTGTGAAGTAGAGGTTGTATGTGCTTCTTGAGCCACTCTCTGGGATTTTGATGTCAAACCAAAGGATGTACGTGCTTTGTTGGCCACTCTCTGGGCATGTGCGTCCGGTGCACTTGGTTAGCTTATCCACAAGCAGGGTCCAAGAACTTACCCAAGCTCCCTCCAAGAGGCGCCTTTTCCTGACCATTGTAGGGGATGATAAGGCCTTAGAAACTTAAACCAGGCCATTGTAGACACGGAATTAAGGTTTACTATTTTGATGCTCTATACTGATCATTGTAGGTACTGATAGAGGCTTACACACTACCCCCCTTCGAGGGGTGCCCTATCCCGACCATCGTAGGCAATGATAGGGGTTGGCTTTCCCTTTTGCGGGTAACGCGGAACATAAGAAGAGGTAGGACGTGCTCTTTTGTGAGCAAAGGTAGGATGTGCTTAGTTCGTAGCAGAGGAAGGGTGTACTATTCTACGAGCAGTGGTAGGGCGTGCTAATTTTAGATACTCCGCCACGACCATTTCTGGTGTGAAACGGAGGCTTACGCTTTTGATGCTTTAACCTATCCCCCTCTGATTTGGGCATGGAAAAAGACTAACACACCACCCCCTCCGCAGAGTGCCTTGCCCTGACCAATTTGGCGATGACATGGGATATGATCCATTCACGGTTTGACCCACCTTAGGTTTCTTTAAGCTTTGAAAGAAGGGTTTTCCATACCCTTGTTTTTGTTTGATAATCCTTTCCTTAAGGACTTTTGTTGAACTTAATCTGATCTTTTTATAAAATCTCGTAATTGGCCTTGGTTGATGAATTTGATGACCATTTCCTCAAGGATTCTTCTGCAGTGGTTAGTTTCATGTCCATTCATCATGTCGTAATGATAGTAGGGTCCTCCAGACTTTCTTTTGTATTTGTTTTTTTTTCTTTGTGGACGGCCAATAGTTGAGTTCGTGTTTGGTTAGGAAGTAGATATTTTCCATCGAACTGGTAAAGTAGTATCCCTTGGGAAATCCTTGCGTAAGCCTCAATCCTTGCCATTGAGAATTAACCCTTTTGCAACCCAGTTTTGTTGTTTTAACTATATTTTTGTTTCTACTTTCCAAGATATAATGAGATTGATATCCTATCCTTTCAGACCGTTTTTGGTTAAGTGGTCAAAATCAGCCATTATTTCTTGTTCAAACACCATTTCTCTGATTTTCTCAAGGAGTGTTTCCCTTATGTGAGAGAAAATGTTAATATCCTTTGATGTAGAGCCACTTAGATGAGGATTTAGGGTTTATCCTATGTGGGAAAGGAAATTATCCCAAATGTCAGAAGCATATCATTCTATTTCCCTTTTCCGCTTCATTATCCACAAGGCTTCCACTCTCAGCCTTTGTTCTTCTGTCACTCTTGGTTCAGTGATTTCCGACTTATCCATTCGAGATCCAAATGATTCTTGTTGAGACCTCTTACCCATAACTTTTCTTCTTCAAAGACTTAGTCCAATCTGGGATGGAACAACATAGGTAGATATGTGGTAAGGTTGACCAAAGGGTCAGAGGTTCAAGCCCTCCTTCTAGAGCCAAAATGTTAATGGTATTTTTCATCAACACCAAAGATAGGTCTATGGAAGTGGACCTAAAGGAAAAGATATGTTTTTAGCCTTCATAAGTTTGAGTTAGTTCACCGTCCCCTAGATATCAAGGTTTAAAATCCAAAAGAATAGTTGCTCTTCCCTCAACATGGTGAGTATCATGCTTAATTGATTCAAGAACCAACAATTATCTTGGGATGAAGGAATCCTAAGCGCAACCCTTAGCGAAATGACTTAATGGCTTGTGGAGAGGGGTTATGGATAGAGCTTGCGGAAGGGTATAAATTTGTAGGAGGAGGCGTGCTTCACTTGGCTTATAGAAAGGTTTGGATATGGACTCATATACATATTGGAAGCAAAAAGTTCATTGTAACAACAATGTATGAGAAATCATATAACAAACCCGTAAAGAAATAATCAAAGTATTTATCCACACTTTATTGATCTTTGATTTAGAATACATGTGTAGGATAGAAGAAATCCCCAAATCGGTCTAAGAATTAGGGTTTACTCTAGAGAAAAAAGAATACAAGAATAAGAATGAGGAAATCGTCCCCAAAATGTGACCCCTGGAGTTTTATTTATAAAGAATTTGGGGAACCTTCTGCTGTTGGGCTTGCAGAAGCCTCTGTCGATAGCTTTTCTCCTTGGTCTCAGGTGTTTAGCTTCCGGCAGCCTTTGCGGTGCTGATTATAGCTTCTGGAGTGAGGGTTCCCGTCAGATGCGACTTCTTCAAGATTGATATGAGCTTGTCGATGTAAATGGCTTTCGGAAGGATTCGTGCTTCCGATATTGGCTTCCGGGTATAGGATTCTGGTTTTCTCTTGAATACTTTAAGGAGCTTGCCCTCGCGATGTATGTAGATAGCTGCCGGTCTGGAACCCCTGTCAGTGTCGGCAATAGCGGATTAGTATGGATTTCTTTTATCCCTTTGGGTTCCAGTTTCCCCCCCCCCCCCGGTGGAACCTTCGCGTGTGGCCTGGTCTTTCAGAAGGTGGTTTCCGGTGATCCGCTGGTCATTTATCAAAGTGACCTTATGATGGTTATACTGTAGATGTTTCGGAAGCTGATTCCAGATAATCTCTATGTGTTTTAAGTCTGGAATCTTCAAATGTCTTTATTTCCTGAAGTGTCAGTATTAAGCGGGTTAATACCGACAGCGCTTCCGTCTTTTTGGGTTTTGATTAGCGGGGCTCTTGCCTCACTCTTTCTTAGCTTCTGACTTAGATGACCTTCCGCTATAGAACCCCCTATCGGACATACCCTTCCGGGTATATCTTGCCAGAGATACTCTACCGATATTCCATAGATTTTGAGCTCCTTTCTCCTAAGAAGGTGTCTATTTATGCATCTCTTATATCATTCTTTTATGCTCTTGGTTCTTCCTAGTATTTGGCTCTTGTTTTGGAGAATTCCTATGTTCTTGTATTCATCCGATACCACTTCACCACCAGCTTTCTTTGGTGTTAATTTCGGTAAAATATTTGATTTGGATCGAATAGGTGCTAGAATCAATTTCATTCGAAAGGAAATGATGTTTCCAATTCCGTCGAGTGGTCACATTAAAGATTTGGTTCAGCGATTTGGGAAGAATCGTTGTTTTTTTGTTTCACAATTTCTTTTCAGGTTTTGTAAGCCATTAATGGGCCGATATGGTGTGGCTTATTAGTGGGCTGGTTGGAGGCTACAAACAGGGGGTAAAGGCATGGAGAATAGTTTACTTTCTACATTTTCTCATTCGGTTGAGCTCGTGATTCTCCTTGCTCAATCAAATACACCTTTCCTCCACTAAAGTTCTAGATTTACGCGAGAAGATCAAAGATCTACAACGTGCAAACTAGATTTATATCAAGTGAAGGAAGATCGCATCAAATTGAGAGGCTTGAAGAGTGTTCTTCGCTGTCCGGATTGGGACTTTAGTGATTTCGAGTTAATTTGAAGAATTGGTGATTGCTAAGCATCTCCCACACGGATTCAATTAAGTATATGGGTTGTTTGATCTTATTTTTCATCAATCCAAGTTTTTTTCACCTAGATCTACATCATGGTAAGTATATTTTCATTTGAATCACCATAGGATCTAATCTAGCAACATGAATCGGCAATTCTTATGTTAATCCATAAGTTTATGCAAGTTTAAATCCATTGTTTTCATTTATTCATTGATTTATCATGATTTGGTGAATTCTATATGGTTGGTGGTGAATAATTATCGTTTTAGTGTTGATGATGATTTCATAAAGAGTTCATGGTTGAATTGGATGATTGGGGAGAGTTGGTTGCATCGACGTTGTTGTTTAGTGATGGATTGGTCAAGGTTTAAGTTAGATTTGTCAGATATGGGTCAGTTCATTTCTGGTATGGGTTGTTAATGACGTGGCAAGCTCAAGTTATATGGCTTGCTGCTCAAGAAATAGATGGGTCGTTGGCTCCAGGTTGTGGGAGTCAGGTCGTGGAGCTTCTAAAGGCTTCGGGTCGTGGGTTCACGATGATGAAGCACAAAGTCAAGTCATTGGGAAAGGCGGTGGACGGGTCGTAGAAGGTCAGGTTGTTGGCTTCAAGTAATTAAAGCCACCAAGTCATGGGTGCCATTAGGTCGTTTAAGTGAGACAGGTCGTTCGTGATATGTTGAAGCTGTCTCATGTATAGATGATGGGTCGGTCCACTTCAGGTGATGGGTCGTTGGAACCATATGGGTCGTTCGATGACACTTAGGAGTGTTTGAAGAAGGCATGGGTCGATCGAACGACCCATGAGGGTCGGTTGTGACCTGAAGACAAAATGTGGAAAAAGACCCGGTGATCAGTCGGTTTTAGAGATGGACGACCCGACTATTATGGACCGTAAATTGATGTTATTTTGGTTCGGTGTTAGATGTGACTTCGACGTGAGTTCAAGGTGAAATTTCAAAGTGTTATGATTGTTTTGTTGATCAATGAAATGCAACGAATATGAAGATGACTCAATGATGTTGAGCTAATGGATAATGGTTGGTCGAGTAGACGCTTGAGCTTATGGATAGTCGTTGTTGATGACAACTAGTGTTATTGAAGGTCGAGATATTATCATTAGTCGGAGGTTCTAGTGGGCTCAAAGCAGGGGTATAATGGGGACGCCTAAAAGATCGAATGGGTTGAGTACCTGGGCAAAAACTTGATGGTCCTAGTTGTCTTCGTCGAGTAAGACAAACATACAATGCAGATGGTGTATGAAGTATGAAGTTTTGCTAGAACTGGGGTTACCATTAGCCCTTGACGAATGGCCAAATGGGCAGGTTATACGATTAACGATGGTTTTAAAGTAGGATTTATGGTGATAGCCAGAGTCATGGATGTTGATTGCTTTGCTTATATCGACTTGTGTAGGCCATTCGACATCGAAGGAAATACCACTTTAGTGCTTGTTTGATGTTGGTTTAGGCCTTCGGGGATTGTGCTTGGGAGATGTAGATATCAACTAGGATGGTATACGCTTGATAACTGATTGCCATGAATGTATGGTTTGTTTCTACTTAATTGTTGTAAAGGCTATCATTGTCGGATATGGAGGAGACAGGATGGGTTCTTCTCTGATGATATGATTGGCAGATTAGATGAGTCTGCCTATTCTCATGTACTTTATTGATGATGTTAGATAGTTTCTTTATCGCTCACTAAGCCTGTTGTCTAACTCAACGTTTTATGTTTCCCTCTTATTACCTTGGGCTGTTCATCCATTGTGTGGATGGGCAGACTGAGTAGCAGGTAACAGGTAGCAGATCTTAGTGGATGATGTTGTAGATTGATGACAAACTGGAAGCTTGCATACTAGTTTTTTTACTTTACATATCATGTTGTTTTCCTCTGTTTGATGTACTCTTTGAGTGTTGTAGTGAGGCCTTTTTACAGAATTTGTGGATGTAATCCGACTATGTTATGTATATTCCTTGACGATATGGAAGTTTAAAATTCCATGCAATTATGGTTCACTATTATTGCATGTTGTATATGTTCTATTATATTTTATCCTTGCACTGTGAGTTATACAACATGTTCCTTTTGTGTTATCCTAACCTGATAATCGTCCACACCTGCCTGGCACGTCTTTTAGCGCATTATTTCCTTTGTTAAGTGCAGGAGCTATGAGAGGTCTTCACATTTTGTATCAGAGCTCTGGTTATAGATTTAGAATGAGTCGTCGAATGTCAAGACACACTGCAAGGGAGGAGAATGTTCTTGTAGGGGGTAATGGCAGTATACCAGACTACCTAGCTATGTTCGAGGCCATGATGGCAGCGATCATGAGGAGGGTATCCACTCAGGAGACAACTGCGGTAGATGTAAGAGTTCAAGTGTAAGTGCCTAGAGTCGTGGACTTCGCAAAGCTATGCAAAGACTTCACTACTCTTGGAGGGAAGTAGTTTAAGGGGACAAAACCGATTGAAGAGACTCAAGGGTAGCTTGATACTTGCATTCGGATCTTTGGAGACTTGGAAATTGATGATGCGACCAAGAGGACAGCTACAGGGCTGAGCTATGTATTAGTGGAACTCTGTCACTCTAAAGACTCCGAAAGATGAAATTTCATGAGAGTAATTCTAGGTCAAGTTTGAGAAAAAGTTTATCTCTACTGTTCATAGTTCTATTCTGTTTAAGAGGTTTGTCGAGCTTACGCAGACAAATCGACCGGTTTTGGAGTATGTTTCTGACTTTGAGGCTTTGTCAAAGTATGCTCATTCATATATTGAAACTCCTTATCAAAAGAATAAGAAATTTTTCGTGGGCTTGGAAAGTACCTTGGGATCAGTTGGTTGATCACTTGGATGATACTTATGAGAAGATTGTGTAAAAAGCTCTGAGGCATGAGAGTTTTTTCCTAAGGAAGAGACTGCTGTTTCAGCTAAAGAGGAATCGAAACAAGCGGTAATAACAAAAATAGAAAGCAGTAGCAGTAGAAAGGAAAAGATGGCCAGAAGAAGCAGAAAGGTGGAGCGACCTGTTTCAACTGTCAACACAAAAGGTCATTTTCCAAGGATTATAAGAACCCGAAGACTGAGAGGAAGTGCTACAACTGTAGAAAGCCTGGGCATGACAAGAAGGATTTTCCATAACTGCTGAGGGATAAGCAGATTGTGAAGATGTATGCTTTGATAGTTGTGACATTGTCTTCAAGGGCTCCTACAGCGGAGGAGAAGGGGAAGAGTGTCATCATTCAAGGTATTCTTTTCGTTGGAGATGTTTTAGTTTGTGTGTTGTTCGATACTGGAGCTTCGCATTCATTCATATGTAATGAGCTTGTGCGCCGCTTGGGTTTAGAACCCGATATATGTGATAAACCTTTTGTTCCGACTAATTAAGTTGGTGGTTCATCCAATTTGTGTATGATTTGTCGTGGTCTAGTGTTGTCAAGTCATGGTTTCTCCTTTGTGTGTGATTGCTTTTTTTGAGCTTCGTTGGGTTAGGGATTATCTTGAGAATGGACTGGCTTAAGAGGTATGAGCAAAAGTGGATTGCGAGAAGCTGGAGGTGACAGTCGGGAATGTGGAAGGGCGAATGGTTGCAATTCGATGTAATCTTGAAGATGTTGTATTCGTGAGCTATTTATATTCGCTTGTGATTTCACGGGAAGACATGTCATCGGTATCGGTCGCAAGTGAGTTTGATTACGTCTTTGACGAGGTCAAGGGGTTGCCGTCGCATCGTGAGATTGAGTTCAAAATCTATTTGGATGAGGATGCTAGCTCTATCATCATGCCTCTTAGGAGGATGATGCCTAAGGAACTTCGAGAGTTAGAGGTGCAAGTATGTGACTTTTTTGGGAAAAGGATTCATTCGAAGAAGTATATCAGAATGGGGCGCGCCAGTTGTGTTTGCAACCAAGCCTGGTGGATCCTTGAGATTGTGTGTGGACTATCGTGAGATAAATAAGTTGACCAAGAAGAACAAGTATCCATTTCCAAGGATAGATGACTTATTCGATCAGCTTCATGAGGCTTAGGTGTTTTCTCAAATGGATTTGGCAACGTGATTCCACCAGTTGAGGGTGGCAAAGGATAGTGTGCCAAAGACAGCTTTTAGGACACCATCCAGTTTCCTTGAATGGTTGGTGATGCTATTTGAGTTGACTAACGCACCAGCGTATTTTTTGGATCTTACGAATAAGGTTTTTATAGATCAGTTAAACTAGTCGTGCTTGTGTTCGTGGATGATATTCTGGTTTACTCTCGGAATGAGGAAGAGAAAAAGACACACTTGTGAGTTGTTTTGGAAATCTTGCGAAAGCATCAGCTAAGAGCTAAGTTTTCGAAGTGTCACTTCTAGAATAGCGAAGTGAGGTTCTTAGGTCATGTTGTTTCTGGAAATGGAATATCGGTTGACCCCGCTAAGGTGGCAGCAATCCAGACTGAAATAGACCTAAGAATGAGATGGATGTTCGGAGTTTCCTTGGGTTAGCGGGATATTATCATTGTTTTATCAAGGATTTCTCTAAGATAGCTGCACCATTAACAAGGTTGACTAAGAAGGTTCAAGTGTTCATATGGGATGCGAAGTGTGAGCAAGCTTTTGGAATCCTGAAAGAGAGACTGACGAGTGCTCATGTTTTGACGATTCCTAGCGAGAATAAAAAAATGGTAGTATACATCTGTGACGGCCTGGAATTTCGCTCGATCCGAATCAGTCGTTAAACCGATCTAGACCGTTCGAAACCCCTGAACGTTGAGAACATGACAAATCAGAACATAAACAGAAGAACATTTCATTGCTATTACAGCAATTCCATCAGATACAAGAATATACAGGGTATAATTGAATAAATTACATTTGATAAATATCAGAGATTACAATGAATTACATAGCAGCGGAAAATAATATAAAGCACAACTGAAGGTGATATACGGATACAGAGCTTTCCGGATATCATTCCAGCTGTAAACCAGGATCCTGTGAATATAAATCTGCAAAACCAAAACTACTAGCTGCCCGTGCGGAAAATAGGGGCACCCAGAGTTTAGGTTAAAACAATAAACTCCAGGTCAGTCATGTGACTGGTGTGAGAACTAAAACAGTTATTGAAAACTTTACTTTAAAAGAGAGTAATTCAAGGGACCACGCCGTATAACACGGAACGGGTTTCCTCCCAAGAATACCAGTGCATAGAATAAACAACGCAATGCTTTTTCGAAAAATGAAGCTATTATAAGACCCAGGTCCTATCATACAATGCAACGCAAGCCGGGGGATAGGGTTTTCCCTTATAATAGCCAAACATGCTTGGTACGCTTAAAACAAATCATTTGATACTATAATAAGTGTATAGTGTCAAAACATTTCAATCATAAATATAAATCATAGACGGCATAGTATCCCATGCTACTATGTCGCCATACTAGGCTCTACAAATAAAGCCGCAATACACGTATTGGAAATTGGATTTCCGTCATGAGTCGAGGCAAGGGGCAAGCTCCTCTCCGCGTTCGAGACACTCTAGCAAATGCCTCAGGATTACGCACACTGGGTAACCCCTGGATGCGGCTGGGCCGGTCCTCACTTACGTTAGAGGATTAATTATGCCTGAACACGCGTTTCCCGGTCCTTACAGACCTATAATCGAGGCGCCTCATTCCAACAACCACAAAGGTGAAAAGTATATATATGTCAGGGCTGGTAAGTCACTGACACCACCAAAGCTAGAAAGAAACGTCGTGCTCTCCCAGCGGTCCGTATCCCGTTTTTAACTCATACCGAGGTGTGAGGCTCGCGAATTCACGCTATACACAAAGCTGCCACGTAGGCTGTGCTTTGATCATCAACCACAAGACTTTGCTTTTCAACAGAAGCCTTGATCCATGCATCTCAGCGTGCCACACAGGCAATTCATGCCATGCGACTGATGTCCATCGATATACAACCTCTGAGCTCGTACGTCTCAGAGAAGGGCGTTAAGCAAAATAATAAATTCTCCGCCGCCAAACAGATGTATATTTAATAGAAATCAATCAACACAGAATAAAATCCAATGTCAGACACACAATCCATTTACAAGTCCGTTCTGGGTCTGAACGAAACCGGAGGCACTTTCCTCGCATATCCATCCATCTCCAAGTACGTCTGGACGACCACCAACTATTTCCATCCTCTTGGGTGTACAGCCCAATCAGGATCGTCAGTAATTACCCAAAACGATGTGAAGACTTCCGGTCTTTGACCACCGTCTTCATCTTCGACTTATCGTCGAATCGGTTATTCAGAATGGGTATAAACCCGGACTTTCCGAACAACCCGCGTATTTTAAAAACAAGTGTTACACAAACACAACATACGCCTCATTCCAACTCATTAGCCACTAACCGCAAATTAGCAAGAGAACAATTTCCCAAACATTAACCCCGAAGGCCGAAACCAACATCAGATCAATACCCAGGAAACCACTCTTCTTAGCCAACCTACAGCTAGTTTCTAAATTCCACATTCTTAGGGAAAGGTTCCCATTAATTTTATCCAAGATAAATTCTTTAAAATTTATCCTGTAATCTTCCTTTGGATGTCATTTAAAACCAAATTATGGTTTTTCCAACTAGTCGAGATTAGCGAACCGTAACGAAGTAATTATTTATTTTATTTCCCAATCCCAACCTATTCATCCCATGAAGCAAAACTGGTAATACTCCATATCTAACACCGTGGTGTTATCGGTAAAATTAATTACCATTTCACGTTCAAATCTAATTAAAGATTTAACTATCGCTTTGGAGCAAAACTAGTGATACTCCATTCTCGCTCATCTTCTAAATTTGGGAATTTAGATTACAAATTCACATTCCAATCTAATTTCAGATTCGTTAAAACTCCTTTTACTGGGTTAAAGAACTAGGTGTTATTTAAAACACAGTTCATGACAAATCCAAATCACATTCTATTTGTTATCGGGTTAAAGAACTAGTGTTATTTAAAACACCGTTCACGATAAACCCATTTCAAATTCAATCAAATATACTAGAAATTCGATTATTTAAAACCCCTTTTTAAATCTTATTCATTTATTCAAAAATAATTGGGTTTTAAATTTAGTTCAAAACTAGTTCATTTCGATAAAAACCCATTTTTATCTTTTCAAACATGGAGTTTTTCATCCCAAACTTTCCCAAATCATTTATTATGATTTTACACTAATTATTACTATTTTTAATAATTTTATCAAGGCCCGTACAGTCGATTTCCAACAATGGCCATCGAACTGCACTTATAGCGACCTTTTTCGAATTTGATTTGGACGTATCTCCAAATCCAACCGTTAGATTTCAAATTTCTAATATTCGTTAGAAAGCTCTTTTCGATACGAACCCAACGGTTCCGGTTTTAGGAGAATCCGACGGTCGGATCTCCCGCAATGTCCGTTTGAAATAAATGGTCGAAATTTACGAACTGCCGCGGCGCGGCGCGTTCTATTCAGGCCATTATATTATATATATAATATATATAATATATATTTCATCGATTTCTATTTAAAACGAATTATATAAATAGTTTTGAATTCGTTTCAAAAACATTTTCAACTTCCATTTCAATTCAAATCAAAATTGAATTCCTCTTTATAAATTCGTTTTAAAATTCAATTCTATTCAGTTCAAATTTCAATTCAAATTGGTTTTCTATTCGATTCAAATTCATTTTCTATTCAAATTAAATTCGTTTCGTTTTCTATTTGAATTCAATTCATTATATATTCAATTGAAATCAAATTGGTTTTCTATTTCATTCAATTCGAAATTGTTTTATATTCAATTCAAATCGAAATCGTTATATATTCAGTTCATTTCGAAATCGTTATATATTCAATTCATTTCGAAATCGTTATATATTCAGTTCATTTCGAAATCGTTATATATTCAATTCATTTCGAAATCGTTATATATTCAATTCGTTTCGAAATCGTTATATATATCGTTTGCGTCCAAATGGCGCATCACTAATCAACACGGCTTTATATATTCTATTTCAAATAATTCTTTTTGTCAACACACGACTAATCTCAACGAATGAGTACCGTCCATGTGTGACTATTTTGCTATTTAATATATTTTATAAAAGTTAAGGTATCTATCGTTTGATATTGAATCAGACTTCAACCGTAATTTAGTGAGAGAACGATTTCCTGAACATTAACCCCGAAGGCCGAAACCAACATCAGATTAATATTCAGGAGGCCACTCATCTCATCTATTTTCCAGTTGATTTCTAATTCTATATATGATAAAGATATAAATTTTATTATAAAAATATTTCGTTCAACACATGACTAATATCAACGGATGAATATAGTCAACACATGAACCTTTATTTTATATTGATAAAGATATAAATTTTATTATAAAAATATTTCGTTCAACACATGACTAATATCAACGGATGAATATAGTCAACACATGAACCTTTATTTTATATTGATAAAGATATAAATTTTATTATAAAAATATTTCGTTCAACACATGACTAATATCAACGGATGAATATAGTCAACACATGAACCTTTATTTTATATTGATAAAGATATAAATTTTATTATAAAAATATTTCGTTCAACACATGACTAATATCAACGGATGAATATAGTCAACACATGAACCTTTATTTTATAATATTCTTTATTTTTCAAATTGAAATGAGGCCCAATCAATTACCATATAATGTTAATTATATGGATTTTCATACATCACATGTATATAATAGCATTGAAAGATAATCAACCATCAACCAAAGTGCACTACACTGTATAAGCATCAAATATAAATATCTAACGCTTATAACAGCCTGTCAATCAATCGATCGACATATTTAATCAATCAGGATGAGTGAACTTCAAATTTCATCCCAACACCCGTGTGGGGTTTCAAACAATCAAACACAGATTTTATTTGTGCAGTTGGGCGATGTGTAAAATTTATCGACCCAATCAATGTCAGTCAAATCAGTGTACATAAACAAACCGTCTGGTTTGTAAATGAATATTTTATTTTATTCACTTTCACGTTAAAAATTATATTTTTAACGATAAAACGTTTTATTCAACCTATGAATTTCTATTCAGTTCATTCTTTAAATAAAATGATATTTTTATTTTTCTAACATATTTTAGAAAATTTCGGCGGCATAACGGCACGATACTAGAAACGGGACAAGGCCTAGCCTTATCCCCGGTCTAGTGAAGGCCCACGCCATTCACACATCAATCAAATTCACTTTCGTTATGCAAACCACAAAATTTGGAGTAAGGGTCTAACCTAGCCTTACTCCTTCGCCTTATAACGGCGCACGTCTAATCCTAATCAATTTATCGATTCGATTTTTCACACCACAAACCACATTCAAACCAATATCGCAATCAATCACCAAACAGTCAAACAAACAAGTCCATGGTCTGTGGACGATTGTGTCGGGTGCTACTAAGCACCGTCTGCATCCTAGTATATATATATATAAATATAACTAGAAAAAGAAATTGAAAGGTGAGAAGTTCTCACTTATAGCTATCCAAACATCTTGACTCTTCTTTGATAGAAATCTTCATTGTTTTCGCACCTTCGTCAGCTTCGTCGTCCGTAGCCACTACATATATAAAAATCGAATTTTTACTTCGCTATTCAATATATAAAAATTCTATTTTTCTATCGAAGTTCAATATATAAAAATTCTATTTTTCTATCGAAGTTCAATATATAAAAATTCTATTTTTCTATCGAAGTTCAATATATAAAAATTCTATTTTTCTCACTATGTCAAATAGATAAAAATTATATTTTTATCACGCTATTTTCCACATAAAGACTTCGCCTTTTCTAAAATAAAGATTTAGCCTTTTCAAATCAGTTTTTATTTTTTTTTCAAAAAAATGCAGTTTTTAAATTATTTTTCAAAACAGTTTTTATTTTATTTCCAAAACAGTTTTTAAAACTCTTTTATAAAAATGCAGTTTTTATCCCTTTTTAAAAAATGCAGTTTTTAAATTATTTTTCAAAACAGTTTTTGTTTTTAAATTTCTGTTTTTAAAACTCTTTTATAAAAAAAAACAGTTTTAAAACTTTATATAAAAAAAACAGTTTTTATAACTTATATAAAAATTCAGTTTTTAAGAATCGAAATTAATTTTAAACTCTAAAATAAAAATAAAATAAAAGTAAAAATAGAAATGCTTACCGTATGCGAAGAGGGGGGGCCATCGGCTTCGTCGAGGGTTTGCAGGTCGGAGGGGGTCGGCTTCGTCGAGGGGGGGCTTCGCTTCGTTCAGGTGGTCGCGGCTCACGGTGGCGCTGGGGAGGGCCGTCCGTCGATTGAAGAGAGGGGGGGTTTCGAGGGCGTCGGTCTTCGTCAGAGGGAGGAGGAGGGTGGTGCGACGGGGCTAGGCGATGGTGGCGGAGGGCTCATCGTCGGCGGAGGCGGTCTGAACGGGGGGGGGGGGGGGGGGCGATCGCGATTCCATTTAGGGTTTTTTTTTCTTTTTTTTTCTTTCTTCTGTTAAATTGAAATTCGAACGGGGGGGGGCTTAGTCAACGTCGGAGGAGAGAGAGAGGAGAGTTATTCTTTTTTTTATATATAATTTAATTTAATTTCGAAAAGGTACTTTTTATTTTGACCTCGAAACGAGACCCACCGACTGTCGTCCATAACTAATTACCCCTATCCCGAACACAATGAGATATGTATCGCAAGCTGATTCGGCCGTTATAATCAGTTTCCGTTTAATTTACATTTAAATCAATATATTGAATTTTAAACGTACTTTTCAAATTACCGGGGTCACATACTAACTAGAAAAATTCCAGAAAAATATTTTCTAGCTTCGTATTGACGATACGGTCCTAACAAAACTAGTTTCGTCGAATTCTGAGACCGTTGGAAAAATGGCCAATTTCCAGTCGATTAAAATCAACTGAAACTGGACAAACGCGTTTTCCTTTGCCACGCTCACACATTGATTCGAAAACTTATGAAATTTGAAACCTAGCAATAACTTAACATCACGGACCCAACAAAACTGGTTTCGTCGAATTCCGAGGTCGTTTGCAAAATGTCCATTTTTAAGGGCCTGAATTCCATAACGACTATTCAGAATTTTCAACTGGACATATCTTTTGATTCCCGCTATGAAATCTTGATTTTTCGGATTCGTTGGAAAGATATTATCAATTCGATCCTAAGGTTTTTGGTTTCACTAAAATCCGGATTGTTTTGCACCCGGTACATTCAATTGAAGTTTGAAATCGAATTATCGAACTACCGCGCCATTTTCAATTCTATTTATAATTATATATAAATATTTATATTCTAACGACGACGCGTATAATATATACGATTGAATTCTATTCAAAATAAATTTTCTCGTCGATATTATTTAAAATAATCTATTTTAAATGTTCAAAATTCGCTAAAATTGCCAAAATAAAAATTTTAAACTGGCCCAGAATTTGCGGGTTATTACAATCTCCCCCACTTAAAACTTTTCGTCCCCGAAAAGGAACAAAGTCGAAAGTGGTTTGATTAATCAACTCTATGCTCGATCTGGCTTCCATTCTCTAACTTTTCAGTTTCTGAGAATTTTCAAATTTTCAAAAATTTGGCTAACACCCTAAATTTTTGAAAAATTTCGCCATAACCTCCCCTGCAATGGGAGCATCGGGGAATTTCAAATAGCTTCCCCGGTCCTTCAGATCTCAAAAAGAAAAAGAAAAAGCCAAGCGGCTAGCCAATAGGCTCATAAAATCATCATCACCCAAACAAAACAGGAAATTATGTAGTAAACATGTACCTATTTGTCGGGCAAACAAATTTTATTCTCTGGCTCTAGCCTCCTTGCTATGACCTGTTCAATGTAAGTATATGTATATGCAAGCAAACGCAACCAATTTCAATATAATTCAATATTTGGTTATAATAGGCATAAATGATTAAAATTAGCAAACAAATAAACAAACAACACAATCATCAATCAATTAGTGGATTAGAGTTTCAAATTCATAATTTTGATACATATACAAAAAATCTTGTTTTTGGTGCCAATTCACAACAATGTGTTCTAGCTATATTAGTTTTGGTTCTCACACCAGTCTAATGGAAATATATAGAAATCACACCTTCGAAACACGAACATAAATACTAATGACGACTAGTCAATCATCAGAATCATCTTCGGGCCACTAGAGTATGATTCTATATCTATCCAGTATATTAAAACTTCGAATATACGTTCATGACGCGTATATGCAAAACCTATATATACTCGATGGTCCATATTCAAAATAAATAAATAATCAAATACGTTGAAGTGATTTAAATTTTCAAAACAAAATTGTTTTCATTTGAAAAAAATATACTCTTCACACTCGTTCTAGGATACTACTGATCCTATCTCTAACGAGTCATTCTAATTGGATATTACTAATCCAATATCTGATGAATTCTTTCGTATGGTTCTAATGTGTCTTGTTCTCGAGCTCTGTAAACCAAAGCTCTGATACCAAATGTGACGGCCTGGAATTTCGCTCGATCCGAATCAGTCGTTAAACCGATCTAGACCGTTCGAAACCCCTGAACGTTGAGAACATGACAAATCAGAACATAAACAGAAGAACATTTCATTGCTATTACAGCAATTCCATCAGATACAAGAATATACAGGGTATAATTGAATAAATTACATTTGATAAATATCAGAGATTACAATGAATTACATAGCAGCGGAAAATAATATAAAGCACAACTGAAGGTGATATACGGATACAGAGCTTTCCGGATATCATTCCAGCTGTAAACCAGGATCCTGTGAATATAAATCTGCAAAACCAAAACTACTAGCTGCCCGTGCGGAAAATAGGGGCACCCAGAGTTTAGGTTAAAACAATAAACTCCAGGTCAGTCATGTGACTGGTGTGAGAACTAAAACAGTTATTGAAAACTTTACTTTAAAAGAGAGTAATTCAAGGGACCACGCCGTATAACACGGAACGGGTTTCCTCCCAAGAATACCAGTGCATAGAATAAACAACGCAATGCTTTTTCGAAAAATGAAGCTATTATAAGACCCAGGTCCTATCATACAATGCAACGCAAGCCGAGGGATAGGGTTTTCCCTTATAATAGCCAAACATGCTTGGTACGCTTAAAACAAATCATTTGATACTATAATAAGTGTATAGTGTCAAAACATTTCAATCATAAATATAAATCATAGACGGCATAGTATCCCATGCTACTATGTCGCCATACTAGGCTCTACAAATAAAGCCGCAATACACGTATTGGAAATTGGATTTCCGTCATGAGTCGAGGCAAGGGGCAAGCTCCTCTCCGCGTTCGAGACACTCTAGCAAATGCCTCAGGATTACGCACACTGGGTAACCCCTGGATGCGGCTGGGCCGGTCCTCACTTACGTTAGAGGATTAATTATGCCTGAACACGCGTTTCCCGGTCCTTACAGACCTATAATCGAGGCGCCTCATTCCAACAACCACAAAGGTGAAAAGTATATATATGTCAGGGCTGGTAAGTCACTGACACCACCAAAGCTAGAAAGAAACGTCGTGCTCTCCCAGCGGTCCGTATCCCGTTTTTAACTCATACCGAGGTGTGAGGCTCGCGAATTCACGCTATACACAAAGCTGCCACGTAGGCTGTGCTTTGATCATCAACCACAAGACTTTGCTTTTCAACAGAAGCCTTGATCCATGCATCTCAGCGTGCCACACAGGCAATTCATGCCATGCGACTGATGTCCATCGATATACAACCTCTGAGCTCGTACGTCTCAGAGAAGGGCGTTAAGCAAAAGAATAAATTCTCCGCCGCCAAACAGATGTATATTTAATAGAAATCAATCAACACAGAATAAAATCCAATGTCAGACACACAATCCATTTACAAGTCCGTTCTGGGTCTGAACGAAACCGGAGGCACTTTCCTCGCATATCCATCCATCTCCAAGTACGTCTGGACGACCACCAACTATTTCCATCCTCTTGGGTGTACAGCCCAATCAGGATCGTCAGTAATTACCCAAAACGATGTGAAGACTTCCGGTCTTTGACCACCGTCTTCATCTTCGACTTATCGTCGAATCGGTTATTCAGAATGGGTATAAACCCGGACTTTCCGAACAACCCGCGTATTTTAAAAACAAGTGTTACACAAACACAACATACGCCTCATTCCAACTCATTAGCCACTAACCGCAAATTAGCAAGAGAACAATTTCCCAAACATTAACCCCGAAGGCCGAAACCAACATCAGATCAATACCCAGGAAACCACTCTTCTTAGCCAACCTACAGCTAGTTTCTAAATTCCACATTCTTAGGGAAAGGTTCCCATTAATTTTATCCAAGATAAATTCTTTAAAATTTATCCTGTAATCTTCCTTTGGATGTCATTTAAAACCAAATTATGGTTTTTCCAACTAGTCGAGATTAGCGAACCGTAACGAAGTAATTATTTATTTTATTTCCCAATCCCAACCTATTCATCCCATGAAGCAAAACTGGTAATACTCCATATCTAACACCGTGGTGTTATCGGTAAAATTAATTACATTTCACGTTCAAATCTAATTAAAGATTTAACTATCGCTTTGGAGCAAAACTGGTGATACTCCATTCTCGCTCATCTTCTAAATTTGGGAATTTAGATTACAAATTCACATTCCAATCTAATTTCAGATTCGTTAAAACTCCTTTTACTGGGTTAAAGAACTAGGTGTTATTTAAAACACAGTTCATGACAAATCCAAATCACATTCTATTTGTTATCGGGTTAAAGAACTAGTGTTATTTAAAACACCGTTCACGATAAACCCATTTCAAATTCAATCAAATATACTAGAAATTCGATTATTTAAAACCCCTTTTTAAATCTTATTCATTTATTCAAAAATAATTGGGTTTTAAATTTAGTTCAAAACTAGTTCATTTCGATAAAAACCCATTTTTATCTTTTCAAACATGGAGTTTTTCATCCCAAACTTTCCCAAATCATTTATTATGATTTTACACTAATTATTACTATTTTTAATAATTTTATCAAGGCCCGTACAGTCGATTTCCAACAATGGCCATCGAACTGCACTTATAACGACCTTTTTCGAATTTGATTTGGACGTATCTCCAAATCCAACCGTTAGATTTCAAATTTCTAATATTCGTTAGAAAGCTCTTTTCGATACGAACCCAACGGTTCCGGTTTTAGGAGAATCCGACGGTCGGATCTCCCGCAATGTCCGTTTGAAATAAATGGTCGAAATTTACGAACTGCCGCGGCGCGGCGCGTTCTATTCAGGCCATTATATTATATATATAATATATATAATATATATTTCATCGATTTCTATTTAAAACGAATTATATAAATAGTTTTGAATTCGTTTCAAAAACATTTTCAACTTCCATTTCAATTCAAATCAAAATTGAATTCCTCTTTATAAATTCGTTTTAAATTTCAATTCTATTCAGTTCAAATTTCAATTCAAATTGGTTTTCTATTCGATTCAAATTCATTTTCTATTCAAATTAAATTCGTTTCGTTTTCTATTTGAATTCAATTCATTATATATTCAATTGAAATCAAATTGGTTTTCTATTTCATTCAATTCGAAATTGTTTTATATTCAATTCAAATCGAAATCGTTATATATTCAGTTCATTTCGAAATCGTTATATATTCAATTCATTTCGAAATCGTTATATATTCATTTCATTTCGAAATCGTTATATATTCAATTCATTTCGAAATCGTTATATATTCAATTCGTTTCGAAATCGTTATATATATCGTTTGCGTCCAAATGGCGCATCACTAATCAACACGGCTTTATATATTCTATTTCAAATAATTCTTTTTGTCAACACACGACTAATCTCAACGAATGAGTACCGTCCATGTGTGACTATTTTGCTATTTAATATATTTTATAAAAGTTAAGGTATCTATCGTTTGATATTGAATCAGACTTCAACCGTAATTTAGTGAGAGAACGATTTCCTGAACATTAACCCCGAAGGCCGAAACCAACATCAGATTAATATTCAGGAGGCCACTCATCTCATCTATTTTCCAGTTGATTTCTAATTCTATATATGATAAAGATATAAATTTTATTATAAAAATATTTCGTTCAACACATGACTAATATCAACGGATGAATATAGTCAACACATGAACCTTTATTTTATATTGATAAAGATATAAATTTTATTATAAAAATATTTCGTTCAACACATGACTAATATCAACGGATGAATATAGTCAACACATGAACCTTTATTTTATATTGATAAAGATATAAATTTTATTATAAAAATATTTCGTTCAACACATGACTAATATCAACGGATGAATATAGTCAACACATGAACCTTTATTTTATATTGATAAAGATATAAATTTTATTATAAAAATATTTCGTTCAACACATGACTAATATCAACGGATGAATATAGTCAACACATGAACCTTTATTTTATAATATTCTTTATTTTTCAAATTGAAATGAGGCCCAATCAATTACAATATAATGTTAATTATATGGATTTTCATACATCACATGTATATAATAGCATTGAAAGATAATCAACCATCAACCAAAGTGCACTACACTGTATAAGCATCAAATATAAATATCTAACGCTTATAACAGCCTGTCAATCAATCGATCGACATATTTAATCAATCAGGATGAGTGAACTTCAAATTTCATCCCAACACCCGTGTGGGGTTTCAAACAATCAAACACAGATTTTATTTGTGCAGTTGGGCGATGTGTAAAATTTATCGACCCAATCAATGTCAGTCAAATCAGTGTACATAAACAAACCGTCTGGTTTGTAAATGAATATTTTATTTTATTCACTTTCACGTTAAAAATTATATTTTTAACGATAAAACGTTTTATTCAACCTATGAATTTCTATTCAGTTCATTCTTTAAATAAAATGATATTTTTATTTTTCTAACATATTTTAGAAAATTTCGGCGGCATAACGGCACGATACTAGAAACGGGACAAGGCCTAGCCTTATCCCCGGTCTAGTGAAGGCCCACGCCATTCACACATCAATCAAATTCACTTTCGTTATGCAAACCACAAAATTTGGAGTAAGGGTCTAACCTAGCCTTACTCCTTCGCCTTATAACGGCGCACGTCTAATCCTAATCAATTTATCGATTCGATTTTTCACACCACAAACCACATTCAAACCAATATCGCAATCAATCACCAAACAGTCAAACAAACAAGTCCATGGTCTGTGGACGATTGTGTCGGGTGCTACTAAGCACCGTCTGCATCCTAGTATATATATATATAAATATAACTAGAAAAAGAAATTGAAAGGTGAGAAGTTCTCACTTATAGCTATCCAAACATCTTGACTCTTCTTTGATAGAAATCTTCATTGTTTTCGCACCTTCGTCAGCTTCGTCGTCCGTAGCCACTACATATATAAAAATCGAATTTTTACTTCGCTATTCAATATATAAAAATTCTATTTTTCTATCGAAGTTCAATATATAAAAATTCTATTTTTCTATCGAAGTTCAATATATAAAAATTCTATTTTTCTATCGAAGTTCAATATATAAAAATTCTATTTTTCTCACTATGTCAAATAGATAAAAATTATATTTTTATCACGCTATTTTCCACATAAAGACTTCGCCTTTTCTAAAATAAAGATTTAGCCTTTTCAAATCAGTTTTTATTTTTTTTTCAAAAAAATGCAGTTTTTAAATTATTTTTCAAAACAGTTTTTATTTTATTTCCAAAACAGTTTTTAAAACTCTTTTATAAAAATGCAGTTTTTATCCCTTTTTAAAAAATGCAGTTTTTAAATTATTTTTCAAAACAGTTTTTGTTTTTAAATTTCTGTTTTTAAAACTCTTTTATAAAAAAAAAACAGTTTTAAAACTTTATATAAAAAAAACAGTTTTTATAACTTATATAAAAATTCAGTTTTTAAGAATCGAAATTAATTTTAAACTCTAAAATAAAAATAAAATAAAAGTAAAAATAGAAATGCTTACCGTATGCGAAGAGGGGGGCCATCGGCTTCGTCGAGGGTTTGCAGGTCGGAGGGGGTCGGCTTCGTCGAGGGGGGGCTTCGCTTCGTTCAGGTGGTCGCGGCTCACGGTGGCGCTGGGGAGGGCCGTCCGTCGATTGAAGAGAGGGGGGGTTTCGAGGGCGTCGGTCTTCGTCAGAGGGAGGAGGAGGGTGGTGCGACGGGGCTAGGCGATGGTGGCGGAGGGCTCATCGTCGGCGGAGGCGGTCTGAACGGGGGGGGGGGGGGGGGGCGATCGCGATTCCATTTAGGGTTTTTTTTCTTTCTTTTTTTTTCTTTCTTCTGTTAAATTGAAATTCGAACGGGGGGGGGGCTTAGTCAACGTCGGAGGAGAGAGAGAGGAGAGTTATTCTTTTTTTTTATATATATAATTTAATTTAATTTCGAAAAGGTACTTTTTATTTTGACCTCGAAACGAGACCCACCGACTGTCGTCCAAAACTAATTACCCCTATCCCGAACACAATGAGATATGTATCGCAAGCTGATTCGGCCGTTATAATCAGTTTCCGTTTAATTTACATTTAAATCAATATATTGAATTTTAAACGTACTTTTCAAATTACCGGGGTCACATACTAACTAGAAAAATTCCAGAAAAATATTTTCTAGCTTCGTATTGACGATACGGTCCTAACAAAACTAGTTTCGTCGAATTCTGAGACCGTTGGAAAAATGGCCAATTTCCAGTCGATTAAAATCAACTGAAACTGGACAAACGCGTTTTCCTTTGCCACGCTCACACATTGATTCGAAAACTTATGAAATTTGAAACCTAGCAATAACTTAACATCACGGACCCAACAAAACTGGTTTCGTCGAATTCCGAGGTCGTTTGCAAAATGTCCATTTTTAAGGGCCTGAATTCCATAGCGACTATTCAGAATTTTCAACTGGACATATCTTTTGATTCCCGCTATGAAATCTTGATTTTTCGGATTCGTTGGAAAGATATTATCAATTCGATCCTAAGGTTTTTGGTTTCACTAAAATCCGGATTGTTTTGCACCCGGTACATTCAATTGAAGTTTGAAATCGAATTATCGAACTACCGCGCCATTTTCAATTCTATTTATAATTATATATAAATATTTATATTCTAACGACGACGCGTATAATATATACGATTGAATTCTATTCAAAATAAATTTTCTCGTCGATATTATTTAAAATAATCTATTTTAAATGTTCAAAATTCGCTAAAATTGCCAAAATAAAAATTTTAAACTGGCCCAGAATTTGCGGGTTATTACAACATCGATGCATATGGTACTGGACTCAGAGCAATGTTGATGCAGAAGGATAGGGTTGTAGCATACGAGAGTTAACAGTTGAAGCCACATGAAAGGAATTATCTAACTCCTGATTTGGAGTTAGCAGCAATCGTGTTAGCTCTAAAGATGTGGAAACATTACCTGTTGGGAGTTCGATTCGAGTTGTTTACGGATCATAAGTCATTGAAGTATCCGAAAAGGGTTTGAATCTTAGATAGCAACGATGGTTAGAGTTTCTGGCATCATATGATTTTGGTATAGCCTATACTCTTGGTTAAGGTAATGCAATGGCGGATGAGTTGAGTTGAAAACATGCAAGTTTGGGAGCGATGGTTTTGGAAAGGAAACACCTCGAGTACTTGGTTAGATTTGATTTCAGGCCACAGTGTGAGATGGAACCTGAAATGTTGGCAAGCTTGTCGATAAGACCTACTCTTATCAAATAATTGGCGAAAGCCAAAAGCATGATGCAAAGCTATTGAGGTTATCCAGAAGTTGAACCAGAGAATAAGGAATTCGAGGTCGATCGGGATGGTTGGCTTCGAAAATAAAGATGATTGGTTGTTCCTGACATTAACGGATTAAGAGATGAGGTTCTGAGGGAATGTCATCACTCAAAATTGACAATTCTTCCTGGTGGTAACAAGATGTATCAGGACATGAAGCGAGCTTACCACTGGGAAGCGATGAAGAGGGATGTTGGAAAGTTTATTTCCAAGTGCATGAACTGTCAGCTAGTGAAAGCTAAACAGAAGAAGCCGAGCGGATTGTTTCAGCCATTAGAGATTCCTACATGGAAGTGAGAGAAGATATCGATGGATTTTATCTATGGACTACCTAGAACTAGGGTAGGAAATGAAGGCATTTGGGTCATCGTGGATCGTTTGAACATGAGTGCAAGATTTACTCCTGTCAGATCGAGCAGGACAACATCAAAGTTGGCTGAGCTTTATATTAAATGGATAAATCGATTCCATGGTATCCTAAAGAGCATAGTGAGTGATAGAGATCCATTATTCATGAGTGGATTTTGTAAGAGTTTGTAGGAAGCTTTGGGAAACCAAGTTGTGCTTGTGTACGGCTTATCATCCCTAAACCGGTCGTCAGACCGAGAGGGTTAATCGAATTTTGGAAGATCTCCCAAGGGCTTGTGTATTGGACTTCGGATGATCAAGGGAAGACCGTCTACATCTGATTGAGTTTTCTTATAAAAACAGTTACCATTCGAGCATTGGGATGGCAACATACGAGGCATTGTGTGGTAGACCGTGTAATTCTCCGGCATATTGGATAAAAATTGGAGATAAGTTGATACTTGGGCCTGAGATAATTAGAGAAACATCAGATTGTATTGAGATCATTCAGCAACAAATGAAGGTAGCCCAAGATTGTAAGAAGAGTTATGCCGAAAGGCATCGAAAAGATTTGGAATTCGACGTTGGCAATATGGTTTCGTGAAGATTTCGCCGTTGAAGCACGTGGTTTGATTCGGAAGTAAATGAAAGTTAGCTCCTAGGTTCGTTGGACCGTTTCCGATAGTCGAGCGAATTAGAAAGCTCACATATAGACTGGGTTTGCCCGAGAAGATGTCGAGTGTGCACAATGTCTTCCATGTGTTGTTTCTATGGAAGGATGTGCATGGTTTGAATGTGGTGGTATCTCCAAAATAATACGAAGACCTAAAAGTTGAGACCGTAGCTACGAAACCTTGTAAGTCGCTTCGTGTTATTGGGAATGACACGAAACAACTTAGGAGGAATATGGTTAAGCTAGTCAAGGTACATTGGAGTGAGGATGATGAAGATTGTACGTGGGAGATGGAAGAGAGTATGAAGATGACCCATCCAGAACTCTTCGTCAGTATGACCCATTAATGTCATGTCACCTTATACCACTGTATCTTGTACAATTTTGTTAGAATTCTGCATGCTAGGTTAAAGCTATGGATGCATGGCTTGAAGGATGCTAGAATGAGTAGTAGATTGGTTGCTTGTAGATGGTAGGCCTGCGGAGTTGTTATGGTTGCTTGTGTTTGCCTGGAATTTCAGGGGCGAATTTCCTAAAGATGGAGAATGTAATAGCCCGCATTTTACGTATTGAAGAATCATAAAATATTTTTATTTAATTCCTTGATGGTTGGATCATTCTCATATTTTGATATGTTGATTATGGGGATGTGAGACATGTCCATAATTTTTACCAATTTTATTTATGACCATTTTGCCCCTATCAGTCTTGTACAGGGTACAACTTTTGATTGAGAATGAATCAGGTGCTGAGATCCATTTCATTGGAAAGGAAATGATGTTTCCAATTTCGTAGAGTGGTCACATTAAACATTTGGTTTAGTGGTTTGGAAGGAATCGTTGTTCTATTGTTTCACAATTTTTGTTTAGGTTTTGTAAGCCATTAATGGGATGATTTGGTGTGGCCCATTAGTGGGCTGGTTGGAGGCTACAAGTAGGGGTAGAGGCATGGAGAATAGCTTACTTTCTTCCTTCTCCCATTTGGTTGAGCTCGTGATTCTCCTTGCTCAATCAAATACACGTTTCTTCCATTAAAATTCTAGATCTACACAAGAAGATCGAAGATCTACATCGAGTAAAGCTAGATCTACATCAAGTGAAGGAAGATTGCATCAAATTGAGAGGTTTGAAGAGTGTTCCTCGCTTTTCGGATTGGGAATTTAGTGATTTCGAGTTAATTTGAAGTATTGGCGAGTGATAAGCATCTCTCACACGGATTCAATCAAGTATATGGCTTGTTTGATCTTATTTTTCGTCAATTCAAGTTGTTTTCACCTTGATCTACATTATGGTAAGTATATTTTCATTTGAATCACCATAGGATCTAATCTAGCAACTTAAATTGGTAATTCTTATGTTAATTCATACGTTTATATAAGCTTAGATCCATTGTTTTTGTTTATTCGTTGATTTATCATGATTTTTCTATATGGTTGTTGATGAATAATTGTCATTTTAGTGTTGAAGATGATTTCATAAAGTGTTTATGGTTGAATTGGATGATTTGGGTGAGTTGGTTGCATTGATGTTGTCGTTTGGTGATGGAATGGTCGAGATATGAGTTAAATTTATGAGATCTGGAGTCGGGTCGTTTTTGTAATGGGTCGTTGATGATGTGGCAGGCTCAAGTCGTGTGGTTTACTACTCAAGAAATGGATGGGTTGTCGGCTCTAGGTCTTGCGAGTCAGATCGTGGAGCTTTTGAAGGCTTCGGGTCGTGGGTTGGCGATGACGAAGCATGAAGTCAGGTCCTTGATAAAGGCCATGGTCAGGTCGCAGTAGATTAGGTCATTGGCTTCAAGTAAATGAAGGGACCAGGCTGTGGGTGTCATCAGGTCGTTCAAGTGAAACAGGTCGTTCATAATATGTTGAAGCAGGCTCGTGTGTAGTTGATGGGTCGGTCCGTTTTCGTTGAAGGGAAGTTGGAAGCATATGGGTCGACTGAAAACACTTATGGGTGTTTGGAGAAGGCATGGGTCATTCGAATGACCCATGGGGGTCGGTTGCGACCTAAAGACAAAAATGTGGAAAACGACCCGGTGATGGGTCGGTTTCAGAGATGGACAACTCAACTATTATGGACCATAAATTGATGTTATTTTGGTTCGGTTTTGGACATGACTTCAACGTGAGTTCAAGGTTGAATGTCAAAGTGTTATGATAGGTTCGTTGATTGATGAAATGTAATGAATATGAAGACGACTCATAGATGTTAATCTCGCGGATAATGGTTGCTCAAGAAGACGCTTAAGCTTATCTACAATCGCTATCCATGACGACCAAAGATATCAGAGGCCGAGAGATTATCATTAATCGGAGGTTCTAGTGGGCTCAAAGCAGGGGTACAATGGGGACGCCTAAAACGCCAGATGGGTCGAGTACCCTAGGGAAAAACTTGACGAGCCTAGTTGTATTCATCGAGGAAGACAAACATATAATGCATACGGCGTATGGAGTTTTGCTAGAACCGGGGTTACCATTAGCCCTGGCTGAATGTCCAGATGGGCCGATCATACGATTAATGACGGTTTCAAAGCAGGATTGGAGGTGATAGCTAGAGTCATGGATGTTGATTGTTTTGCTTATATCGTCTTGTGCAGATCATTCGACATTGAAGAAAATATCTCTTGAGTGCTTGTTTGATGTTGGTTTAGGCCTTTGGGGCTTTCGCTTGGGAGATGTCAATATCGATTAGGACCTATGCTTGATAATTGATTGTCATGAATGTACTGTTTGTTTCTACTTGATTGCTATAAAGGCTATCCGTAACAACCCAGTCTTTCTAAATAATTCACGTATTTTATAAACAAGTGCTATAAAAACACATCATACGCCTCATTCCAATTTTGGATATTCTTTTAATAAAATATTCATATTATTAGGGAAAGGTTCCCATTAATTTTATACCAGATAAATCCTTTTAGATTTATTCTTTAATCTTCTTTTGAATATCATTTTCAAAAGATTTATTTAACTAGTCGGGATTAGTGAACCTTATCATTTATTATTAATTCTAATCCCAACTTATTCATCCCATGGAGCAAAACTGGCAGTACTCCATATCTAATATCCACGTTGTTATCGGTAAATTTAATTACCATTTCACGTTCAAATCTAATTAAAGATTTGACTATCACTTGGATTCAAACTGGTGGTACTCCATTTTCGATCATTTCAAGAATTTGATAAATCTAATTGTCACGTTTCCATTTTAATCTAATTAAAAATTCATTAAAACTCTAGTTTAGTTTTAATGCCCAATTCATTACTTAATGATTACTTAAATTTAAGATATTTATCTTATCTTTTAACTGGGTTAAAGAACAAATGTTATTTAAAAACATTGTTCACGATAAACCCAAAACCGTCTTCCATCAAAATGGAATCTTCATAGAAATCAGCTCAATATATAATCGATATAAATTTCCGTATCAGAATAATAATATAAATGGAATAACGGACTTGTAAATGGATGGTATCTCTGGCATTGTATTCCTTTATGCTGTATTCGTTGATCTCTGCTAAATATGTATTTGTTTGGTGGCGGAGAATTTGTTCTCTTGCTTAACACCTTTCTCTAAGTTTAGAGGTTATATATTGGCAGAAATCAATGGTATGGTATGGACTAACAATGTGGCATGCTAAGATGCAAATGATTAAGGCTTTTGTTGAAAAGCAGAGCCTTGTGGTTGATGATCAAAGAACAACCTATTTAGGCATAGCTTTTTGTATAGCGTTACTTCGCGAGCTTCACACGCCGGTATGAACCAAAAACGGGATGAGGACTACAAGGAAATGGACATATGTTAGTTTCTAGCTAGGAGGAATGTCAGCGTTTACAAGCCCTGGCATTTTACTCATGTGGATGTTGCTTACTACTTAATGGATATAGAGGCGCCTTGGATATATATTTATCGGTCACTGCAGGACCGATGGATGTTCTGGTCGACATTACTGACCAAATTATTTTATGCCCCATAGGGCACGCTAACATATAGTTTATGGTATAACTAATCATTGACAGATGACTGGCGCTGTTGATAACCGCAGGTGCAGTCGCGGCTGTATCCTGAGACTCGGGCTAGAGAGTCTCGAATTGGTGGGGATAATCCCTTTCCTCGGTTCATAGATGGAAACCCAATCTCTAATACGCAATATTCAGTTTTAGTTGTAAATATATACACAACGATGTAATATAATGGTACCTACGTCGCCTATGATTGATACATTTATATTCGAAGTTGATTTATTCACTTATAGTAATAATAAAAGATGAAATTTCGCGTATCAAGCATTTTTGGCTATTATAAGGGAAAAATCTATCCTCCGACTGCGTTCATTGTGTGATGGGACCTGAGTCTTATAATAGCTTTATTTTTCCAAAAAGCATTGCGTTGTTTTATTTTAAACTAAGATCATGTGGAGTAAACCCTTTTCGTGTTATATGGCGTGGTCCCGTGATTCACTTAACTTTAAAATCAAGTTAATAATTGTTTTGAGTTCTCATACTAGTCCCATGACTGACCTGGAGTTTATTGTTTCAACCTGAACTCTGGGTGCCCATATTTTCCACATGGGTAGCTAGTAGTTGGGTTTTGCAGATATTATCTTCACAGGATCCTGGTTTGCAGCTGAAGCGATATTCGAAAAGCTCTGTATCCGTGTATTTCTTTTGGTTGTATTTTGTATCATTTTTTTCCGCTTCTTTATACAAAAGTAATTTAAATATCTGATATTTTATTTCTATTGTATATTATTTATTCATACTATGGAATGTTCTTGTACTCTGATGTGATTGTTGTAATAAGCAATGAAATGTTCTTCTATTTGTGTTCTTGATGAGTGTTGTTCTCAAAACAATCCAGGCTTTCCTCTACGGGGAAGTTTGGGTCATCACACTATCACTGTTGTATGTAGAGGAGACGAGATGGGTTCTTCTCTGATAATATGATTGGTGGATTAGATAAGTCTGCCTATTCTCATATACTTTATTCAAGATGTTACATAGCTTTTTTATTGCTCCCAAAGGTTGTTGTATGACTCAAGGTTTTGTGTTTCCCTCTTATTACCTAAGCCTATTCATGCATTGTGTGGATGGGCATACTGAGTAGTAAGTAACAGGTAGCAAATCCTAATGGACGATACTGCAGACCCAAGTCATGGGTTGTGTAATCCTTCTCATGAACTCTTAGTTGCCTACATCCATACACACCACCCTACCCTCTTACATCAGTACCTCGCCTAATCCCGTGCCACAAGCATCCATGTAGACTGTAAACACCTTGCCACCATCAGGAAGAGTTAGGGCAGTTGTTGTTGTCAGAGCCCTCTTTAGCCTCTGAAAAGCATCTTCAACATCAATGCTCCATGCAAAAGCTAAGTTTTCTTTGTCAGACGGATAAGAGGAGTTAAGATCCGCACAAAGTATTTAATAAACTTCCTATAATAACCCGCTAATCCAAAGAAACTTCTGGCCTCCGTCTCATTCTTAGGTACCTTCCAGTCTTAAAGTGCGACTACCTTAGCGGGGTCCACCGCTATCCCTTTCTTGGAGACCGCATGCCCTAGGAATCTTACTTCCTTCGTCTAGAAATGACACTTAGAAATTTTTTCTTTAAGTTGATGTGCTCTAAGCGTACTTAGAACCTTGTTGGGCATGTTCTTATTTGAAAATCCTTTATTTTTCAAAAACTTTTCTTCTGATCTTATAACCTTAGGCTCTGATACCAAATGTGACACCCCCACGTTCGTTAGTGTCACTCTTAAGAGAATGCATTAAGTTTCGTGAAGCGCAATAGGTAAACGACAAAAATTTTTACACGACATACATAAATAATACGGCGGAAAAGTTAAAACTTTTATTTCAATTTGAAACATGCCATTACATCTCAAATGTCAAAAACCAAAATCATCCATCTCAATAATATCATAGTACAAAAACCATAAAAATAACCCTCAGCTGTCATTACGAATAACATAGATGAATAAACGGAAGAAAGTACATGAAAAAAGAGAGTTATCCAAGTCCAAGCAGAATCACGATCTCAACTACTGACCAATCCCACTCTGAGAACCCGAGGGGGGAAAGGAAGAGAGAGAAGGAAAACAAAATGATTCTGAAATAAAGTTTGGCGAGTTCCAGTAATTTTTAGTATAAGCATATGAAAATGCGTGAAGACAAATAAATAATAATGGATGAGAAATTACAGTAATACATGTATATAAGTGCAAGGTAAACGAGATATCAAGACTAGATAAAAGATAGATTAAAATTCTCATTCGTATCCCAAGAACTAAGTTAGTTCACCAAATTACTAGTATTAACAGTATTAGGTGTTACCCTTATTACTACCCATGCGATCGACTCCCTATTATAGGAACATCCTGCGTTAGCCCCGGAAGATAGTAGGTCGTATCAGTCCCTAACCTTGTAACTTATAGAACACAGAACTATTTGTAGGTGTTACAGTGTCTTAGTTTCCTGTAATTGGACCCGTGCATGCTCATGACTCCGCCGAAACGCACCCGTACCCACCCCTAAACCTTGAACCTCTTATAATTCAGTTGAGTAAAGCGTGCCCTGGCCCCTAACTTGTGTGAGGCCCCTACCGAGATACCAGCAGGGATACTAACTAATATGGGTTCCACGCAACTTGACACAACCCACCCTCTAGGCTTGTGTCTCTGTGTACCTAGGATTTAAGAGCCCCGAAAACCTGATACAAATTACTAAACTTGGTAACTCTTAGCTTGTTAATTAATAGATGTAACTTAGTAGGTTTAAGTTCATTGATAAGCATGCTTGTAAATGTTAGGGCATGCAGAATGCATATCTTAAGGCAAAATAAACACTAGAGGGGGGTGAATAGTGTTTATAAGGAATTTATGAAAACCTTAAACTTATTTTATCTATTTTATGAATCACACTATGATTATCACACCAGAGATGATCACAAACATAGAACCAAGCACAAATACAGAAATAAACAATATTAAATGTAGAAAAAGGAAAGAACACACCAGATTTTATACTAGTTCGGATTACTCCTACGTCAAGTCCCATGCAATGCTGGATTGCGCAAAGCTTTATTATTATCAATATCCAAGTACAACCCCTTGATTTCATGGCTACAAGGTTAACACCATTCCGCACACCCTTGATTTCACAACTATATGGTTAACACCGCTCCCTTTCCTTGATTTTAGGGATACAAGGAACGCACCCTTTCCCAAACACTTCCAAATAATTATAATAGCCCTATAACTCTTCATTAACACTTTAATTCAAAGAGTATTTGATAGATATTATGAAGAGATGGAGTTCATTATAATTTGAGAAGAAATCGACTAAGTATAAGTGTATAAATCCAGAAAATGATGTATTTTAATGGTGCTATGTAAAGGGGTGAAGATGGAGAACAAGAACGATAAAAAATTCGAAATTAGCCCCTTTTATAGTGTCTCAATAGTTGCAATGTTTCAGAAACGTTACAAATAGTGAAAAGACATTTCCTTTGAAAATTGAAACTATGACAGTTGTATGTCGACATAGTCATTTATGTATATCGACATATGTACATATATTTTGTTTTTAAAACTATTTTTCAAGTGTTTAAACTAATATATATTCTAGAAATTCCTGAAATAAAAATTAATGTTCAAAATAGATTTTCTAAAGTATAAAAACATAGTAATATATTATATGAACATATTTATATAGTTATAAGATTTAAAACTATATAACTATATATTATAAACTTATATATATGTATATGTTTGAAATCAATTGTAGTATAATAGTTTGAAATCAAGATTTGAATTTTGAATTTTGAAAATCAAAATTTGAAAATCAGAATTAGAAAATTTGAATGTCAGAATTTGAATCTGGAGTGCTATTCAGAGTCTTACATATAAACTAGACTCTATTACTATATTTTTCTTGAACTCTTGAAATCTTGATAACTTGATAACTCATGAGTCGTGAATCTCTGTTGTATTCCGAATCTCTAGAAACTCTAAAACTGTACAGTCTTTAGTATTTAGGTCCTGTATACAAACCCTGCATATATATGTATATACATTCTAGATAGAAATGTTAGTATATGTTTTATAATCAATTAATAATGAAAATTGAAATATGTTGTTGTCATCAAAACTGTATTCTCCAACAAAGTCCCCCTTTTCGATGATGACAACCTTGATTTATAAAATATTCGTACATGTTGATACTTTTCGATCTGGTCCTTCGAATACTGCCCCTGTCATCATGAATACTACATACTTCCCCTTAAACTAAGCCTAACTAATCCTTATTTTATAATTTCTCCCCCTTTGTCATCAACAAAAGGAAATTCTAATAATATTCCGCTTAAATTTATACCATAAATAACTATATCATATATGTATATATATATATATATATATATATCCTAAGGTTATAATTGTATTCAAATATACATGACTCCCCCTAAATTCATGCCAATATAATACCTATATACTATATATATATATATAACTATTTAATACTAACTTTAAAATCTCTGAAAACTAGATAGAAAACTAACATTAAATAAATTAGACATTGTTTTACAATACAAATGATACAAGCCATAAAAAATAAAACGGTTTATGAAAACACGAATATACCACATATTACATCGCATGTACCAATAAACGGGAAACTAAACACCTAATGCTTCTTGATGATTGGGGATTTTTGAATTAGGAAATTGGGATAATAGAGACAAAATTCACAATTTTGTTCAACTATATTACCTTCTCTATCGAAGCATACTTCACCAACGCAATTGACTTGGTCGTCTTCCTCCATGCCTTCAGGTTGTGCCTCTTCTTCTTCCTCTTTAACCATTTCTTCCTCTTCCTCTTCCACTGTTTGATTATCATCTTCGATGATAATCGGATTTGTGTGATTATCCATAACAAAATTTTGTAGATTTCTCAATATTTTCCCATGTTTTACATGCTCTTGATTCATCCTTATTTGTAAAACTTGGATTTCAGCAAGCATTTGTAAAACATTCTACATTTTCTCCTCCAATTTTATCACACGAGCGAGAGTAGTGTGATGAAATGGACCTTCGCATGGTCCGGCGGACGAAGCGGGATTGATTTGATTAATGTAATTAGTGGAGGCCATTGTTTTTTTATAGTTCATAATTTTTCTAGAAACGAAATGAGAAGATGAAGAAGAAAATTCAAAATTGGAAGTTTAAATAGTTGTAATAACTAACTTTTGGGGGAATTAATTTTTGAAATTTGGAAGTTATATGTCGACATGTCAAAAAATGTATGTCGACATATGTGTGTTTTTTATTTTATTTTTTTGATTTTTCTTGCTATACTTATATATATTAATATATTTAATAACTCTAATTCACTAAATGAACAAATACCTAATTCTCTTCTAAATTTAGTAAATGTTTCTTCGTTTAATGGGTTTGTTAATATATCTGCTATTTATTTTCCTGTTTCTATAAATTCAAATGAAATTTTCTCTTTACTTACGTTATCTCTTAGAAAATGATGTCCTATATCGATATGTTTTATTCTTTAATGATGGGTTGGATTTTTAATATATTTATAGAGCTTGTATTATCGCAGTATATTGGTGATTTATTTACATTTAATCCAAAATCTTTTAAAGTATGTTGCATATATATCATTGTAAACAAGCCAGAGCAGCAGATATATATTCTGCTTAAGTTGTTGACAAAGATATTGTATTCTGCTTTTTACTAAACCACGAAACTAGTAAATGTCTTAAGAAATGACATGTTCCACTAGTACTTTTACGATCGGATTTACGTCCTACATAATAAGTGTAACAACCCATATTTTAATAACGTGTAATAACCATAAATCAAGGAAGAATTAATTTTTAAAACAAGAATCAAGGGAAACGGGTTACGCCATTGCGTTTGTCTCGAAATTCTTCTTGGAAACGAGTCCGAGTTTTCGAAAATCGGAGTCCGTATGACCAAGTTATGACCTTTCGAAGTTTTCAGAAATTTTCAAGTTCAAAACAGCTCAGAATTCAAATTCAAATTTCGAATTCAAACCCCAGAATGCACTGGGCGGGAAATTTCCCGCCCAAGACCAGGTCGACCTGGGGGTCGTCTATAGAGTCGACCTGCCTTGTGATATCTCTGTGTATGTTTACCTAGATAATACTCCACCAAAACTAGTGCATTCCCTTTGTGAGTGACCCTAGCGGAGGTGGGGTGTTACATTTGGTATCAGAGCAGAAGGTTACCAGGCTGGGCAAAAGTTTTAAAAACCTTCTGAAACTATTTTCAAAACCATTTATAAAGAAGCATTTTTCAAGAAAAGTTTTATGTTTTAAAAGGCTATTCCCCAAAAGCCATTAGCACTTTCCTTTGTTTCCTCATTTGAATCTTTTTCTTTTCGGTTTTTAGCATGTCTGATCTTAACCTTCCTGAGGGAATACCCGTACCTGGATGGTTCCGAAGGTACTTAGAAGCTAGGGCCAACGGCGTGGGCCCGACATACATCCCTCCTCCTCCTCCCCCAGTAGCCGCGGTTCCTCCTCCTCCTGGTACCGCCTTTGCCAAAATATGCAAAGACTTTAAAGCAATGGGCGGCAAGAACTTCATTGGAACTGAAACCTTTGTTGAGGCCCGAAACTGGCTAAAGGAGACTGAAGACTTGTTTATTATCTTTGATGTGGAGGACCATAGAAAAGTTCAGTTGGCAGCATGGTTGTTGAAAGAGGAAGCTGCATTTTGGTGGGAAGTCACCAACACTACCAGGCCAATTGAGACTTGGGCAGACTTTATAGAGAGGTTTGGGCTTAAATTCTTATCATCAGCAGAAGAGAACCTTCAGATGGAAAGGTTCCTAGCACTCAAGCAAGGGGACATGTCTGTTAGGGAGTACGTGAATAAGTTTAATCAGCTTGCTCGGTTCAATTTGGACTTGGTCAACACGGCCTAGAAAAAGGCTGTACGCTTTGCTCGGGGATTGAACGAGCCACTACACAGTTTGGCCATAACTCATATAACCATGGGGGTGACCTTTGAAAGCTTGGTGGATATGGCTCTACTTCATGAGGAAGACAATAATAGCAAGAAGGAGGTTAAGCCTAATGAGACTCAGAATAAGAAAGTTGACTTCAAGAAGGGAGGCAACAAGAATAACAAGGGCAACAACAGCAATAATAACAAGGCACGTGAGACAAGGAAATGTAACTTTTGTGGTATTACGGGACATCTAGCTAAAGACTGTAGAAAGAAGAAGAGAAAGTTGGGTGAATGCTTTCATTGTGAAGATACTGGACACATCAGCAAGGATTGCCCTAAGAAGCAAGGACAGGGGAAAGGGCAGACCCATCGAGCAGGACCTTCTGGAGGGCAGTTGCATGCTCTCAACACCACTCCAACTCTTGACCGAGGTAGTAATATTTCTGTAGAAAGCCTTGTTTACATTTCTGACTTTCTTGTTCGAACCTTATTTGACTCTGGCACATCGCATACTTTTATTTCTTCTGATATTGTTGAAAATATGCACCTAAGTACTAGTCTAGTTGAGGATCCCGTCATAGTTTCAAATCCAATTGGGGGCTCCGCTCACTTATCTATGATGTGTGTGGATTTGAGGATCTCTATCTTAAGCGTAGAATTCACATGTAATGCTTATGTTCTCGGATTTATGGGATACGGTTTGATACAAGGTATGGATTGGCTGTCCGATTATGGAGCCATTCCTGATTGTGAACAAAGGGTAGCGAGGCTCATGACTCGCCTTGGTAATACCCTTGAAACTTCTTGTAACCCTAAGGGTCTGATCATGTTGTGTTATCTTGAATCTCTTGACTCGTCCGTCGATAATTTGCAATCTGTAAGTGTGGTCCGAGAATATCCAGATGTTTTTGATGAGGTGAGGGGGTTACCTCCTAAACGTGAGATAGACTTCCGAATTTATCTTGTTTATAATGCCAAGCCAGTTTCATTGCCCGTTAGGCACATGGCCCCGCGAGAAAGAAGAGAGCTCAGTAAACAAGTTAAGGAGTTGGTTGAGAAAAATTTCATAAGGCGAAGCATTTCTGAATGGGGTGCTCTGGTGGTATTCCCTACTAAGGCGGATGGATCGCTTCGTCTGTGCGTAGATTATCGTGAGTTAAACAAGCTGACGAAGAATAATAGGCACCCACTGCCAAGAATCAACGATTTGTTTGACTAGCTTGTGGGGACATCTGTTTTCTCTCAACTCGATCTAGCCACGGGATTCCATCAGCTTAGAGTGGCTGAGGATAGTGTAACACCCCACCTCCGCTAGGGTCACTCACAAAAGGGAATGCCCTAGTTTTGGAGAGGTATTATCGAGATAACATCACAGAATTATCACAAGACAGAACATAAATAAATAATTAAGTAAACAGCGGAAGAATTTCTGAGCAAAACAGAACTTCATTTCATTCCAAATTAAACCATGTCTTTTACAAACATTTCAAGTAACTTCATTACAACTGTCTTGTAATAATAGCCAAAGAAGCAGTAATTTAAAAACAGTAAACAGCTTATTCCCCAAGTGCAGTCAAAAGAAGCAGCCATAGCAAACCGTACATGCTGAGCCAAAGCAAGTGATATCCAAGCTAAGAGCTAGTTATTCCTCCCTGAGAACCTGGGGGGGAACGAAAGAAAAAGAGGCGAAAGGAAAAGGGTCAGTCATAAAGACTGAGTAAGTTCTAGTGACTTTCAGTGTAAAAACGGTTAAAACAACCTGTCATGAATGAACTGGAACTAAACTTAAGAATAGTGTCAAGGTGGACAAGATAGACTAAGGTGATCAGGATAAGTCAAGACAAGTCAAGTAAAGCATCACATGTTCGAGATCCGTTGCATCGACTTCACTAGTATACTAAGCCCGTGTCACAAGTTAATCACGAAATAAATCCCACGGCCCAATATCATGAAACGACCCTAAAACGGGGTCTGACCCAAGTACGGGGTCCTACGGAGCGATTATCTAGTCGATCGGCTCCCTACAAGTTCTAGCTCGTCAAGTGTCCGTGTCATACGGCTAATCACGAATGTAGTCACCTGTGCTGGGTCCACCTTCAGGTGTATCAGCCCTAGGGTGTCAACCCCTGACACGATTCAAGATGCACAGATAAATCTACGGATACCCAGTGTCTGCCCCGGATACGTGCACGATCGTAGTCCGCCGAACCTACACTGGCGTACTCCACTGCCGTCGTTCACCTCTTACAATCAGCCCAGTAATCGTGCCCCCACCCGGCCTAACCCCAGGGTACCTTGATACATCTAGAGGGTTACTGCTGAAAGGGGTCGTGTCTAGGGTTTCGCCTAATAGATTAGGTCATGTAATTCGTGACCTATCCCGCCTAACAGATCAAGTCATGTAATTCGTGACTCAATCCCTTTCTAGTCTAGTCATGTCAAGATGGTTAAGTATGTCATTTCAGTTCACGACTTAACCCGCCTACGTGTCATGTCAAGTTGGCTAAGTGTTGTCGTTTTCAAGTTTATGACTTAGCCCTACAAATCATGTTCAAGTTGGTTAAGTTGTCTTTTCATGTTCATGACTTAACCCTAATTGGCATTAATTGATTCGTTAATGCACCGAACCACTCACATTGGATCCTGTTGTTCGTAGCCACTGGATTTGCCGGGCAGTTCCGGGCAGGTTTACGCTACGAACTCAACCCAACCTCGGGTTTCAAGCGCGATGTGACCAACTACCCACATTGGATCCTATTGTTTGTAGCAACTGGATTTGTCGGGCGGTTCCGGGCAGATTTACACTACAAACTCAACCCAACCTCGAGTTGGCCACTTTCTTGTTTTCTAAAGTCATGCCCATGTTCTTAACAGATTTTGATATCATGTTCATATGTCAACTTCGTGCCCAAATAAGGCATGTTTTAAAGTCAAATTATGGCATGTTCAAGTCAAGTTTTCGTGCCATATTTCATGCCAAATTTCATGCCAAATTTCATAGTTTATGCTTATAATTAATTCAAGTTTTGCCTATTCTACCCAATCGTATCCCCAACGTATATAAACGTACTTCGTTCACAAGTATAAACAATTCAAGAGATAAAGGGGAATAACACCAAACATGTGATAGGCATATGTGACAGTTACAACATTACTTGCATAATAAACAGGCTATAACATATCACATAGTTGTAATACTAGTATGATGATAACTTGGCATAGTAATGATTCCAACTTAATTTAACATGATGATTTCAACTTTGCATCATAGGCATAATAATCATTGCGGCATCATAATAATTTTATTATAAACATGAAACATTAAAGGCATAGTAATCCTAATAGGCATAGTGGATTCCAATTTAGCATTTTTACATAATAATTCTCATAGACATAATAATTCCAATTTCACATAATGATTCTCATCTAATATTATAAACATAATGGTTCCAACTTAGCATTTTTAACATGATTAACATGATAGACATAATGATTCCTATTTAGCGTTTTTAACATAATGATTCTCAATTAACAAGATAGACATAATGATCCCAATTTGGCGTTTTTAACATAATTAACATGATAGACATAATGATTCCTATTTAGCGTTTTTAACATAATGATTCTCAATTAACAAGATAGACATAATGATCCCAATTTAGCGTTTTTAACAATTCTAACATTATAAACATAATAATTCCAACTTTTCATCATAACCTATCAATACCCAATTTTTCATTAATCATGATGGGTATATTAACATCACAGGCATAATTCCATCAATAGTCATAGCCATGGTTTAATTAGCACCATAGGCATGGTTTAATCAACATAAAGATTTCATAGCGATTTCCATGGACATGGATTAGTCCAACTTGCCAAACAATTAAGCCCAAATGATTCATAACAACATAAAAATCATGACAAGTTTAACCTGCAACGTTGCCATAGCAATATCCCCAAATTATAATTCAACGATAAATAATATAAACAATGGATTAGCAATAGTACATAAATTCAGTTTCAATTCATCGCATGTCCATATTGTTTTAGCGTTTTTGCCTAAAAAGTAACATAGAACTTACAATTATGAAGCAAATAACTCAAATAAAATAGTCCCAAATTCGTTGTCTAAGGCGTCGTAGTTGTTGTAGCTTCTAGTTGTAGCCTTCAAGAATCATCCTCCTTCTTCTATAATTTTTTTTCTTTGTATTTTTAATTTAGAGCTCTAGGTTTAATGGCGGCGGCCTGAGGCTAAAATGAAATGGTATGATTTAGGCTAGGTCTTAGGTCCTTTTTATAATGTTTGAGAGTTGTTTTAGACCGTCGATGGAGCTTGATTCAACAATAGCCGTTCGTTTGAAGGGGAGGCCAATCCAGAGCTTCCACCTAGCCCTAGTGACAAAGCAGCCCTCTGAAAATCGACCAAACATAGACCAGGCCAGCCAGGGTGGGCTGGGTTCGACCTGGCTCTGGACCAGGTCGACAGCCCTGTCGACAGCCCTGTCGACAGCCCTGTCGACAGCCCTGTCGACCTGGCTAGCCAGGTCGACAGCCCAGTCGACCTGGCTAGCCAGGTCGACAGCCCAGTCGACCTGGGTGCCTTAGGCGGGAATTTTCCCGCCTTGGCCAATTGGGCCCGATTTTGAATTTTAAACTTGTTTTTCTGAGCTGTTTTCTTCTGTTCGAATCTAAACTTAATTCTGAAACTTCCGGAGGCCATATCTTCTTCATACGGACTCCGTTTTTCGAAAACTCGGACTCTATTTCGCGTATTTTTCCGAGACGAACACAATGGCGTATCCCGTTTCCCTTAATTCTTTGATTTGAAATTAATTATACTTTAATTTGAGAATTTCACTGTTATAGAATACACGGGGTGTTACATTCTCCCCCACTTAAAAGGATTTCATCCCCGAAATCTTCAAGTTAGGAGGAATGTAAATCCTAACATCAAATCATCCATCTACTCATCCATCAAACACGAGTATCCATTGTCCTTAAAAGACTTCTAATGCTTTATGATCATATGCGAAGTGTGTGTATATGTTCCTTAGCTAATGCTAATGATCAGGCCTGATTGATCTCCTAAATGCAAAATATGTTTAGTGAAATGAATCCAATATGTATGCAAATTTTTTCCTATAATTCATAATTTCTACATGAGTGCTCAAACATTCAATCATATGCAACAACCAAATGATAGCACAACCAAGTTTCAAAATAAACACTCATGCATATGCAACATGAAAATGTGTCTGAGCCGATCTAGTGCCTAATGTGTATTCATGCATCCACGAGCAACCACTTGCGACCACTTGCAACCATTTCGCAATCATAACATGTTTCAATTACATTTTTACATCCAAAAAGATTCTACCTATGGTTCTCAAGATAGGATCGAGGAGAGAAATAGGATAAAACAAAGCATCTAGAATAAGTTAACGATGTACCGCCAGAAGGTCCGGTCTGCTTCTCAGGGCAGTCCTTGCTGATGTGTCCAGTCTTCCCACAAAAACATTCACCGTGCTTTCTCTTCCTCTTTCTACAATCCTTGGCTATGTGCCCTTCCGTACCACAGTAATTGCATTTCCTTTTATCGCGTGAGTTGTTGTTCTTGCCTCCCTTCTCGGAGTCTACCTTCTTATTCTTAGAATCGGTAGGCTTGACCTCTTTCTTCCCTTGAGAGTTTTCTGCCTCTGTCTCCTTCTTGCCCTTATCTTCCTCATTCAGCAATGCCATCTGCACCAACCTTTCGTACGTAGCTCCCATGGGTATATGGGTCATGGCCAAACTGTGTAATGGCTCATTCAACCCTTTGACAAAGCGGAGAGCCTTTTTGTGCGGGGTGTTGACTAGGTCTAGTCCGAACCTAGCCAGCTCGTCGAACTGATTAACGTACTCTTTGACTGTCATATTCCCTTGCTTAAGAAATAAGAATTTTTCCAACTGAAGACTCCTTTCAGCTTCTGAGAGAAATTTAGCCTCAAACCTTGCCCTAAAGTCCTCCCATGTTTCCACTGGTCTTTCTGCATTAGTGACTTCCCACCAGTAGGAAGCCTCGCCCTTTAGTAGCCACACTGCCAGTTGTACTTTCTGCCTATCTTCTACCTCAAAGATGACGAATAAGTCCTCGGTTTCCTTTAACCAATTCCTAGCTGCCACGAAGGACTCAGTTCCATGAAAGTCCTTTCCTCCCATAGCCTTAAAATCTTTACATATCTTAGCAAAAGTGTTTCCCCGTGGAGGAGGTGGAGGAAGAGGTGCTGCTGCAGCTGGACGATTTCCTGCAGCTGGGGGAGGGGGAACGGTAGGACCTGGCTGGGTGACCCTTGCTTCTAAGAATCGTCTAAACCAACCAGGTATTGGTACACCCTCTGGCAAGTTAAGTTCTTCGGACATGATGATGCTGAAACAAGAAGGATAGATTTAAAACGAAGGATAAGAGATAGTGCCTATGGCTTTTGGGGAATAGCCTTTAAAAACTTTTTCTTGGAAAAGGCTTCTTTGTAAATGGTTTTGAAAGATTTAAAAGGTTTTCAAAACTTTTGCCCAGTCTTGGTAACCTTCTGCTCTGATACCAAGTGTAACACCCCACCTCCGCTAGGGTCACTCACAAAAGGGAATGCCCTAGTTTTGGAGAGGTATTATCGAGATAACATCACAGAATTATCACAAGACAGAACATAAATAAATAATTAAGTAAACAGCGGAAGAATTTCTGAGCAAAACAGAACTTCATTTCATTCCAAATTAAACCATGTCTTTTACAAACATTTCAAGTAACTTCATTACAACTGTCTTGTAATAATAGCCAAAGAAGCAGTAATTTAAAAACAGTAAACAGCTTATTCCCCAAGTGCAGTCAAAAGAAGCAGCCATAGCAAACCGTACATGCTGAGCCAAAGCAAGTGATATCCAAGCTAAGAGCTAGTTATTCCTCCCTGAGAACCTGGGGGGGAACGAAAGAAAAAGAGGCGAAAGGAAAAGGGTCAGTCATAAAGACTGAGTAAGTTCTAGTGACTTTCAGTGTAAAAACGGTTAAAACAACCTGTCATGAATGAACTGGAACTAAACTTAAGAATAGTGTCAAGGTGGACAAGATAGACTAAGGTGATCAGGATAAGTCAAGACAAGTCAAGTAAAGCATCACATGTTCGAGATCCGTTGCATGGACTTCACTAGTATACTAAGCCCGTGTCACAAGTTAATCACGAAATAAATCCCACGGCCCAATATCATGAAACGACCCTAAAACGGGGTCTGACCCAAGTACGGGGTCCTACGGAGCGATTATCTAGTCGATCGGCTCCCTACAAGTTCTAGCTCGTCAAGTGTCCGTGTCATACGGCTAATCACGAATGTAGTCACCTGTGCTGGGTCCACCTTCAGGTGTATCAGCCCTAGGGTGTCAACCCCTGACACGATTCAAGATGCACAGATAAATCTACGGATACCCAGTGTCTGCCCCGGATACGTGCACGATCGTAGTCCGCCGAACCTACACTGGCGTACTCCACTGCCGTCGTTCACCTCTTACAATCAGCCCAGTAATCGTGCCCCCACCCGGCCTAGCCCCAGGGTACCTTGATACATCTAGAGGGTTACTGCTGAAAGGGGTCGTGTCTAGGGTTTCGCCTAATAGATCAGGTCATGTAATTCGTGACCTATCCCGCCTAACAGATCAAGTCATGTAATTCGTGACTCAATCCCTTTCTAGTCTAGACATGTCATGATGGTTAAGTATGTCATTTCAGTTCACGACTTAACCCGCCTACGTGTCATGTCAAGTTGGCTAAGTGTTGTCGTTTTCAAGTTTATGACTTAGCCCTACAAATCATGTTCAAGTTGGTTAAGTTGTCTTTTCATGTTCATGACTTAACCCTAATTGGCATTAATTGATTCGTTAATGCACCGAACCACTCACATTGGATCCTGTTGTTCATAGCCACTGGATTTGCCGGGCGGTTCCGGGCAGGTTTACGCTACGAACTCAACCCAACCTCGGGTTTCAAGCGCGATGTGACCAACTACCCACATTGGATCCTATTGTTTGTAGCAACTGGATTTGCCGGGCGGTTCCGGGCAGATTTACACTACAAACTCAACCCAACCTCGAGTTGGCCACTTTCTTGTTTTCTAAAGTCATGCCCATGTTCTTAACAGATTTTGATATCATGTTCATATGTCAACTTCGTGCCCAAATAAGGCATGTTTTAAAGTCAAATTATGGCATGTTCAAGTCAAGTTTTCGTGCCATATTTCATGCCAAATTTCATAGTTTATGCTTATAATTAATTCAAGTTTTGCCTATTCTACCCAATCGTATCCCCAACGTATATAAACGTACTTCGTTCACAAGTATAAACAATTCAAGAGATAAAGGGGAATAACACCAAACATGTGATAGGCATATGTGACAGTTACAACATTACTTGCATAATAAACAGGCTATAACATATCACATAGTTGTAATACTAGTATGATGATAACTTGGCATAGTAATGATTCCAACTTAATTTAACATGATGATTTCAACTTTGCATCATAGGCATAATAATCATTGCGGCATCATAATAATTTTATTATAAACATGAAACATTAAAGGCATAGTAATCCTAATAGGCATAGTGGATTCCAATTTAGCATTTTTACATAATAATTCTCATAGACATAATAATTCCAATTTATCATAATGATTCTCATCTAATATTATAAACATAATGGTTCCAACTTAGCATTTTTAACATGATTAACATGATAGACATAATGATTCCTATTTAGCGTTTTTAACATAATGATTCTCAATTAACAAGATAGACATAATGATCCCAATTTGGCGTTTTTAACATAATTAACATGATAGACATAATGATTCCTATTTAGCGTTTTTAACATAATGATTCTCAATTAACAAGATAGACATAATGATCCCAATTTAGCGTTTTTAACAATTCTAACATTATAAACATAATAATTCCAACTTTTCATCATAACCTATCAATACCCAATTTTTCATTAATCATGATGGGTATATTAACATCACAGGCATAATTCCATCAATAGTCATAGCCATGGTTTAATTAGCACCATAGGCATGGTTTAATCAACATAAAGATTTCATAGCGATTTCTATGGACATGGATTAGTCCAACTTGCCAAACAATTAAGCCCAAATGATTCATAACAACATAAAAATCATGACAAGTTTAACCTGCAACGTTGCCATAGCAATATCCCCAAATTATAATTCAACGATAAATAATATAAACAATGGATTAGCAATAGTACATAAATTCAGTTTCAATTCATCGCATGTCCATATTGTTTTAGCGTTTTTGCCTAAAAAGTAACATAGAACTTACAATTATGAAGCAAATAACTCAAATAAAATAGTCCCAAATTCGTTGTCTAAGGCGTCGTAGTTGTTGTAGCTTCTAGTTGTAGCCTTCAAGAATCATCCTCCTTCTTCTATAATTTTTTTTTCTTTGTATTTTTAATTTAGAGCTCTAGGTTTAATGGCGGCGGCCTGAGGATAAAATGAAATGGTATGATTTAGGCTAGGTCTTAGGTCCTTTTTATAATGTTTGAGAGTTGTTTTAGACCGTCGATGGAGCTTGATTCAACAATAGCCGTTCGTTTGAAGGGGAGGCCAATCCGGAGCTGCCACCTAGCCCTAGTGACAAAGCAGCCCTCTGAAAATCGACCAAACATAGACCAGGCCAGCCAGGGTGGGCTGGGTTCGACCTGGCTCTGGACCAGGTCGACAGCCCTTTCGACAGCCCTGTCGACAGCCCTGTCGACCTGGCTAGCCAGGTCGACAGCCCAGTCGACCTGGGTGCCTTAGGCGGGAATTTTCCCGCCTTGGCCAATTGGTCCCGATTTTGAATTTTAAACTTGTTTTTCTGAGCTATTTTCTTCTGTTCGAATTTTAAACTTAATTCTGAAACTTCCGGAGGCCATATCTTCTTCATACGGACTCCGTTTTTCGAAAACTCGGACTCTATTTCGCGTATTTTTCCGAGACGAACACAATGGCGTATCCCGTTTCCCTTAATTCTTTGATTTGAAATTAATTATACTTTAATTTGAGAATTTCACTGTTATAGAATACACGGGGTGTTACAGATAGTATTGACAAGACTGCGTTTAGGACTCTAGATGGTTTCTTCGAATGGCTCGTCATGCCGTTTGGGTTAACGAATGCACCCGCGTACTTTGTAGATTTGATGAGTAGGGTGTATCGGGAGTTCCTTAACAAGTTTGTAGTGGTTTTCGTGGATGATATTTTAATCTTCTCAAAAGATGAAGAAGAGCATGCTAGACATCTCAAGGAAGTCATGGAAACGCTTAAAGCACACCAGTTAAAGGCTAAGTTCTCCAAATGCCATTTTTGGAGGAAGGAAGTTCGGTTTCTTGGACACGTAGTTCCTAAGAAAGGCATAGCCGTGGACCCTGCAAAGATGGTTGCGGTGTAAGACTGGAAAATTCCTAAGAATGCAACGGAGGTGAGGAGCTTTCTCGGTTTGGCAGGCTACTACAGGAAGTTCATTAAGGACTTCGCTAAGATTTCAGCCCCTCTTACTAAGTTAACAAAGAAGAACCTAGCTTTTGCATGGGACATAGAGTGTGACGTTGCTTTTCAGAGACTCAAGAGAGCCCTCACCACAGCTCCAGTTTTGGCATTACCTGACGGAGGCAAGGTGTTTACGGTGTACACAGATGCGTGCGGCACGGGGTTAGGCGCTGTCCTAATGCAAGATGGGAGAGTAATATGCTAGGGAGGCAGACAACTTAAAGTTCATGAGAAAAAATATCCCACGCATGACTTGGAGTTGGCCGCGATTGTTTTTGCGCTTAAAGCTTGGCGCCATTATCTTCTAGGGGAGAGGTTCGAGCTGTATACCGACCACAAATCGATTAAGTACCTCTTCTCATAGAAAGATTTGAATTTGAGACAACAGAGGTGGATGGAATTCTTGGCATCATATGACTTCGATATAGCTTATACCCCTGGCAAGGGTAATGTGGTGGCGGATGCACTAAGTAAGAAAAGGTTGACCTTGAGCCCCTTGTTTGTTGAAAGGAAAAGTCTAGAGTTTATAGCAACCTTTGATTTTACACCTGCTTTTGAGTCATTAACTGTTACATTAGCATCTCTTGAGTTAAGACCTACACTTCTAGATCAAGTAGGGACTTCACAGAAGGAAGACCCACAGATAGTTGAAATCATGGACAAGTTGATTAGTGGTGAGACGTCAAGTCACCTCAGTGGGTATGCCATAGATGACAAGGGATGGCTAAGGCGTGGTGGAAGGCTATGTGTCCCACAAGTAGGAGACTTAGTAAGGAAAGTTCTCGAAGAAGCGCACCACTGAATATGACTATACATCCCAGAGGGGATAAGATGTATAGAGATATGAAACTCATGTTCTTTTGGGCTGGGATGAAAAAGGACGTGGCAGAGTTCGTTTCAAGGTGCATGGTATGCCAACAAGTAAAGGCCGAGTTGAAGAAGCCCGGTGGGCTATTACATCCTTTGGAGGTTCCGCAATGGAAATGGGAGAGTATCTCGATGGATTTCGTGGATGGATTGCCTAGGTCAAGGAAGGGAAATACTAGCATATGGTTCATAGTTGATAGACTCACGAAATGTGCTCACTTCACTCCGATGAAAAGCAAGAGGACCGCATCATGGCTAGCGTCTGTTTACCTTCGAGAGGTAGTACGGTTGCACGGGGTTCCTTCTAGTATAGTTAGTGATCATGACCCGATTTTCACTAGCCAGTTTTGGAATAGTCTGCAATAAGCAATGGGTACACTACTGAGCTTAAGCACGGCCTATCACCCGCAGACAGATGGACAAACCGAAAGGGTAAATAGGGTACTAGAGGATCTTTTGAGACTATGCATTCTTGACTTTGGTGGTACTTGGAAAGACCATCTTCCTCTCGTGGAGTTTGCATATAATAATAATTACCAAGCTAGCATCGGAATGGCACCGTTCGAAGCCTTGTATGGAAGACCGTGCAGATCACCAACTTGTTGGTGGTAAACGACAAATAGGCTTATACTTGGGCCCGACATGATAAGGGACACTTCTGAGAAGGTTGAGTTGATACGAAGACGGATGAAAACATCCCAAGATAGACATAAATCTTATGCGGACAAGAGAAGGACAGACCTAGAGTTCGAAGTCAGAGATATGGTCTTTATAAAAGTTTCTCCGTTACGCAATGTAGTTCGTCTTGGAGCAGTTGGAAAGCTAGCACCAAGGTTCGTAGGACAACTCCCTATCACTGAGAGGATTGGACAAATGACCTATAAGGTAGACTTACCCGAGAAGCTGACCAGAGTACACAATGTCTTTCACGTCTCGCATCTCCGAAAGTGCTTACATGAATCAGCCGAAGTGGTTGAGCCAAGCATCCTTGAAGACGTAGAAGTGGAAAAAGAAGCAACATTGATGCGAGTTCCGATTTGTATCTTAGGAACGGAGATTAAGAAGCTAAGGAATCAAGAAGTCAAGCTAGTTAAAGTTCAGTGGAGTGAAGTCCAAGAAGACGCAACTTGGGAAACCGAAGAGAAGATACGCGCGCTTTACCCATTTCTTTTTTAGGGTACATTCTCGATCTCTTTTTCCAATAAACTTGAAAACCTTTTCTTGTCATGCTTCTACTACCTACGTTTGTCTTGTTATCTTCTCGATCTTATCTTGAGAACCTTAGGTAGAACCATATGGATGTAAACATGTGATTGAAACATGTTATGGCTGATGTTTGCAAATGGTTTCAAGTGTTTGCAAGTGATTGCTAGTGGATGCATGACACACATTAGGCACTAGATCGGCTCAGTCACATTTTCATGTTGCATATGCATGAGTGCTTATACTTGTACATGGATGGAACTTGTTATGCTATCACTTGGATGTTGCATATGAATGAATGTTATGTGCACTCATGTAGGGATTATAAATTATGTTTGGAATCTGCATACATGTTGGATTCATTACACTAACATATTTTGCATTAAGGAGGTTTACTGAATCAGTAACCGCCTGATCTTTTGCATTAGATAAGTACATATACACACACTTTCTGCATATGTTCATACAACACTAGAAATCTTTTAAGGACAATGGTTGCCTATGGATGATGCTTTGAGTAGATGGATGATTGGATGGTAGGATATATTCTTTCTAACTTAGAGATTTCGGGGACGAAATCCTTTAAGGAGGGGAGAATGTAACAACCCTTATTTTAATAACGTGTAATTACCATAGATCAAGGCAGAATTAATTTTTAAAACAAGAATAAAGGGAAACGGGTTACGCCATTGCGTTCGTCTCGAAATTCTGCTTGGAAACGAGTCCGAGTTTTCGAAAATCGGAGCCCGTATGACCAAGTTATGACCCTTCGAAGTTTTCATAAATTTTCAAGTTCAAAACAGCTTAGAATTCGAATTCAAATTTCGAATTCAAACCCCAGAATGCACTGGGCGGGAAATTTCCCGCCCAAGACCAGGTCGACCTGGGGGTCGACTATAGAGTCGACCTGCCCAGGACCAGGTCGACCATAGAGTCGACCTGGGGGTCGACCTGGTGACAGAACCCATTTTTGAGTCTGAGTTCGTTTTGATGTTTCTGGCTCATTTCTGTCTACATTCGTTGGCCTGACCCTATATAAACATCCCCTAACACTAGTCTCTCTACACAAAATTCTCTCTAACCTTATGCTGCTCTAATTCTGGTTAAAAAGTTAGAGAAAGGGACTACTTCTTCTACGTCGAAACTACGTTAAGAGAATTGCTGATTTGGGGATTTCTGTTAGGACTCGACTAAGCATATAAAGATTCAACATCGACTTTCTTTTTCTAATTCTCAAACCACGATCTGTAAGCCCCAGTTACTTTTAGATTTAAACTGTAAACGTAATATGAATATGTTGTAAATTGAAATTGGACCTACGTATGATGACTGTTTTACATCCATTCTTGTTCATCTTGGATCTTGACTTTTGGGTATATTACTATGACATTGATTTGGGGCCTATTCATGTTGTAAATCAAAGAAAAGAAAAACACCTCATATTATCATGATTGCAATGTTGAATCTGCTATTAGTCACAAGTTTATGACTATCACCTTATGTCAACCGTTACCATGACTATCACCTTATGTCAACTGTTATCTTGACTAGTACCTTATTTTGCTAGATTTGGAATCTTTATGTTTGAGGTCAATATTCCATATGCCAGTAATGTTATAATCATTTATCTCAAGTTGTACCATGCTATGCTAGTAATCATTTTTGCCACCTTATACCTGTCCCTTTTTTTATGTTATTCCCTGATTAGATTTATTTGTATCGATTCGAGTTTACGTGCGATGGGAATACGATTTGGGTAGATTAAGTAAAACATGAATTGGCTTTGAACTTGAATATGAACGTTATTATAACTTGAACATGTATTTGGACAAGAACTTGACATGAAATTTACATGAAACCTGACATGAAACTCGACATGAATTTTGACATGAAAACTGAACATGACACTTAGATAAACTTTAAAATGGCCAACTCGAGGTTGGGTTGAGTTTGCAGTGTAAATCTTCCCGGAACTGCCCGGCGAATCCAGTAACTACAAACAATAGGATCCAATGTGGGTAGCTAGTCATATCGCACGTAAAACCCGAGGTTAGACTATGTTGTGGTGTAAAACTGCCCGGAACCGCTCGGCAAATCCAGTGACCACAATAATTAGTCTAATATGAGAGATTGGGTGCATTAATGAATTAATGCCACATGATAGGGTTAAGTCATGAACCACTTGAATATACTTAACCAATTGGACACGATGATTTGATAGGGTTAAGTCATGAACCACTTGAACACACTTAACCAACTTGATACATGATTTGGATAGGGTTAAGTCATCAATTTGAATGACAACACTTAACCCATTAGAAACCCTAGTTACGCGGTCCTTTTCAGCAGTAACCCACTTAGATGTATCATGATACCCTGGGACTAGGCAGGGTGGGGCACGATTACTGGGCTGATTGTAAGTGACCAGAACGACGGCTGAGCAGGTGCGCCATTGTAGGTTCAGGCGGACTATGGTCGTGCACGTGGTCCGAAGTTGAAAAAGCAGGCATTGGGCACCAGTAGGTTTACACTGTGCGTGCTTGATTCGTGTCGGTGGTTGGCACCATAGGGCTTGATACACCCTATGGTGGACCTAGCACAGGTGACTACATTTCAGGATAGGGCCGTATGACACAGACACATGACGAGCTAGAAGTTGTAGGGAGCCGATCGATTGGTAGATCATACCGTAGGACCCCATAATGGGTCACTTCATGATATTGGGCCAAGGGATCATTTCATGGTTAATACTTGACATGGGTTAAGATACTAGTACAGTGGGTGCAGCGAATCTTGAATATGCGATGCTAGACTTGACTTATCTTGTTATCTTAATTATCATACCAGTCCTGTTATCATCCTTATGTTTAATTCCAGTTTTCACATGTCATGTTACCTTTACTAGTTTTTATACTGAAAGTCACCAGGGCTTACCAGTCTTATGACTGACCCTTTTTCTTTCGCCTCTTTTTCTTTCGTTTTCCCCCCCAGGTTCTCAGGGAGGAAACACTAGCTCTTAGCTTGGATTTAGCTTGCTTTCTGTCAGCTCATGTACGGTTTGGTCTTGAGCTATGTTATGGCTGCACTTCTGCTATTTATGGGGAATAATTTACTTTTGTTGTCTTAAGTTAATGCTTCTTTATCTAGAACTTGATGTAATGGAATAATTTGTACCTTGGATATATGAGGTTTTGACTCTTTTCTTGAAAGTAATAAAAATTGGGTTTTTAATTTCTACCGCTGCTTTATTTATGTTCTGCCTTGTGATATCTCTGTGTATGTTTACCTAGATAATACTCCACCAAAACTAGTGCATTCCCTTTGTGAGTGACCCTAGCGGAGGTGGGGTGTTGCAATAAGCGTCGCAATAAGAAATTAAATCAAACGAATCATCCTTAGGATAAAATAATCCAAAATCTAATATATGTTTTACATACCTTAGAATACGTTTTACGGCTTTTAGATGAGTTTCCTTAGGTTGTGACTGATATCTTGCACAAAGACATACACTATGCATTATATCTGGTCTATTAGTGGTTATATATAATAATGTTCCTATTATACCTCTATATAATTTTTGATCAACTTCTTTTGACGTATCATCTTTACTTAAGGCTATATTAGTTGCCATTGGTGTTGGTCTCACATTAGTTGTTGTTAAATTATATTTATTAATTAAATCTCTCACGAACTTTTCTTGATTAATAAATATTCCATTCTTTAATTGACTAATTTGTAAGCCTAATAAGAATGTCAGTTCTCCTCTATGACTCATCACAAATTCTTAGATCATAATTTGTGAAAATTCTTTATTTATTTTATTATTTGTTGATCTAAATATTATATTATAAACATATATTTGTACTAATTATATATCGTTATTATTTCTTTTAATAAAAAATTTATTATCTACTGCACCATTTCCGAAGTTATATTATAATAAATAATTTCTTAATCTATCATGCCAAGCTCTAGAGGCTTGTTTTAATCCATATAATGCTTTCTTTAATTTATATGCGCGGTCTAGAAATTTTTCTTCTTCAAAAAGAGGTGGTTGTTCTATATATACGTCTTCTTTAAAATATTCGTTTAGAAAAGCACTTTTAACATCCATTTGATATAATTTCAAATTATTATGATTAGCAAGGGCTAATAATATCCTAATAGCTTCTAATCTAGCTATGGGGGCATACGTTTCATCGTAATCTATTCCCTCTTCCTGAATATAATCTTGTGCTACTAATCGTGCCTTATTTCTTATGACCTCACCATGTTCATTCATTTTATTTTTATAAATCCATTTAGTTCCAATTATAGTTTTATCCTCTAGTCTAGGAACAAGTTCTCAAACATCATTCCTGGTAAATTGATTCAATTCTTCTTGCATAGCAAAAATCCATGAATCTTCGGATGATGCTTCCTTTGGATCTTAGGTTCAATGTTTGAAATAAATGCTAAATTACTCATATTAATTAATTCATTTTGAGTCTTAACAACATATTGAATATCTCCTAAGATATTTTCTACATGGTAGTCTCTTAGTAATCTAATTCGTTTATTTGGTTGATGAATTTCATTATTTACTTTATTAATCTTGTTTTCACATTTGTCTTCATTCTTTGTATTATATTCTTATAATTTTCATCAAAAAAGACATTCAATGTTACTTCAATGGTATTAGTTCTTAAAATAAAACTCTAAGTGATTTACTTCTTTCTGAATATCCAATAAATATTCCTTTATTAGATTTAGAATCAAATTTGTCTAAATTTTCTTTAGTATTAAGGATAAAATATTTACTTCCAAATATTATAAAATATAATAATTTAGGTTTCTTTTTATAAAAAAGTTCATATAGTGTTTTATGAGTCAAGGGTCTTATTAATATTTTATTTAATATGTAACAAACTGTTGCAACTGCCTCAGCCCAAAAATTTCTTAGTAAGTTACTATCAGATAACATGGTTCTTGCACACTCTTGAATTGATCTATTCTTACGTTCAACTACTCCGTTTTGTTGAGGGGTTCTTTGGAAAGAAAAATTATGGGTTATTCCCTTTTTATTACAAATTTTTTCAAGACTTTCATCTTCAAGCTCTCCATTAGGGTCACTACATATTGTTTGGATTTTTAAAAATAATACTACATATTGGTTATATTTTTAAAAATAATACATTTTGAATTCTTTTAGAAAAGGTTTTAAATTGATCAAAAACATCACTTTTATTTTTAAGAAAAATAGTCCAGATAAATCTAGAAAAATCGTCGATTATTATGTAAACATATCTACTATGATTTATTGATTGAGTTTGGGATGGACCGAATAAATCCATGTGTATTACTAATTGTTGCGAGGTTATAATTTCCACTTTTGATTTAAATGAATTTCATTTTAATTTTCTGAACTAACAAGCGTCGCATAAATTATTGACTTATAAATTTCATTTTGGGTAATCCCCTAATTGAATCTAACTTTGCAATCTTAGAGATGTGTTTGAAATCTATATGAACGAATAAATTATGCCAGGTTCAAGGGACACTTGTATTGGCCATAAGACATAGATTATCGTTGGAGATTTTCATACTTAATATATAGATATTTTTCTTTCTATCTCCTTTGAATATTATTTTTGAATTCCTATCTGCTATAAAAAAAAATATCTTTCTCAAAATTGATTATATAGCCTTTATCGCAAAGTTAACTTATACTTAGTAGATTGTGTTTTATATTCCTAACTAATAAAATATCAGAAATAGTAGGAGTTTCAGAATTACCGACATTAGCGATGCCAACTATATATCCATTAGAGTTATCTCCGAAGTTTATCATTCTTCCATCTTCATATATTAGATTATTCAGTAATTCTTGATTTCCCGTCATATTTATTGAACAGCTACTATCCGATATCCATTTGTCCTCTTTGTTTTCCTCCATTTGTCCATCAGAATTTGAATTCTCAACAGCCATGTAACACACCATTTCAGAATTTGAATTTTGAACAGCCATGTAACCCATCTTTTTAGAAGTTGTAATAACCCGAAAATCTGAGCCAATTTAAAATTTTTATTTTGGCGATTTTAGCGGATTTTGATTATTTAAATTGAATTATTTTAAATAATAACGACGAGAAATTTATTTTGAATAGAATTCGAACGTATATATTTATTTGAATCGTCGTTAGAATATAAATATTTATTTTAAATTATAAAAGGAATTGAAAGTGGCGCGGTAGTTCGATAATTCGATTTCAAAGTTCAAATGAATGTACAGGATTCAAAATAAACCGGATTTTAGCGAAAACAAAAATATTAGAATCTTTTTGAGAATATCTTTCCAACAAATCCGAAAAATTGAAATTTCATAGCGGGAATCAAAAGATATTTCTAGTTAAAAATTCTGAATAGTCGCTATGGAATTCAGGCCCTTAAAATGGAAATTTTGCAAACGACCTCGGTTTTCGACGAAACCACTTTTGTTGGATCCGTGATGTCAACTTATTGCTACATTCCAAAATTCGTAATTTTTTGAATCAATATGTGAGTGTGGCGAAGGAAAACGAATTTGACCAGTTTTAGTTGATTTTAATCGACTGGAAAATGGCCATTTTTCAAACGGTCTCACAATTCGACGAAACTAGTTTTATTAGGACTGTATCGTCAATACGAAGCTAGATAATATTTTTCGGGAATTTTTAGAGTTAGTATGTGGCCCTGATAAATTGAAATGTGCGTTCAAATTCAATATATAGAGTTATATTTGGATTTTGATGAAAACTGATCGAAACGGTCGAATCAGCATACGATACATATCCCATTGTGTTCGAAATGGGGGTAATTAGCTATGGACGACAGTCGGTGAGTTTGATTTCGAAGTCGAAATAAAAATTTGCTTTTTGAAATTAAATAATTAAATTAAATAAATAAATAAATAAATCCCCCTTCATCTCCTATACCCTCTCTTGGCCCCCCCTCTCTAAAACATAAATCAGAAAGAAAAAAATGAACGCGTAGATGCGCAACGCCCTCCACCAGGCGACGCCGACCACCACCCGCTCAGGCGAGATCCCCTCCGGCCCTTCCTCGATCCATGCAACCCTCCCCCTCTTCATTCGATCCCCTCTAGTTCCCAGACCCGCCCCCTTTTCTGAAACCCCCAATTCAACCCCCTCCCCCTCCCCAGCCAAAAATAGCCGCCGCAGCCACCCTGACTCCCTTAGCCGACCACCACCGCCTCGTGCATCCCCCGGCGGCACCTATCACTGACCCACACCGAGCGCAACAGCCCCCCTTCTTCGCCAAAAAAATGTGAGTATTTCCTTTATTTTACTTTGTTTTTATTTTAATTTGAAAGCTTTATTTTTGTTTTATTTTGTGAATCCTTCCTATGAAATGGTTGAAAACCGAAAATTTATATTTTTAAAATATTGAAAGAGATTAGATTTTTATCTATTTAAAGTTTAGATCTTTATTCATATGAAGTGAAGATTTTTTTAACACCTTAAAGATATGATTTTTATATAGTTAATCGAATAGAAAAGTTCGGATTTTTATATAGTTAATCAAATAGAAAAGGTCGGATTTTTATATAGTTAATTGAATAGAAAAGGTCTAGTTAATCGAATAGAAAAGGTCGGATTTTTATATAGTTAATCGAATAGAAAAGGTCAGATTTTTATATTAGAAAATTTTGAATCTTTATATAGTTGGAATGGTGAAGTAAAAATGAGATTTTTACATATGAAGACTTAGAGAATAAAAATATAATTTTTGTATGGTGAGAATTATAAAAATAGAATTTTTATCGATATAGTAGCTATATAAAAATAGAGTTTTTATCTATATAGTAGCGGTATAAAAATGCGATTTTTATATACATAGCAACAATATAAAAATCTGATTTTTATACATGTAGTGGCTACATACAGTGAAATTGGCAAAAGGCGAACACGGCGAAGATTTCTACATAAGAAGAGTTGTGGCGGTTGGTTTAGCTTATCTGTGGGAACTCTTCACTTTTAAATTTATTTCTAGTAGAATTATATACTAGGATGCAGACGGTGTTTAGTAGCACCCGACACCCGTCGTCCACAGATCATGGATGACTTGTTTGTTTGGTTGTTGTGTTGTGAAATTTGATTGTGTGATGTGAAAAGAAATAAAATATTTTATAGTTAAAAATATGATTTTTAATGTGTATATAAAATAAATATTTATAAACAAATCGGACGATTTGTTTATATTCACATATTTGACTGATATTGATTGGGACGATAATTTTACACATCGCCCAACTACAGTGTTTGATTGTTTGAAACCCCACACAAGTATTGGGATGATATATGACATACACTAATCCCAATAATTAGTTGTATGTCGATCGATTGATTGACAGACCGTGTAAGCGCTAATTATTTATATTTAATGCTTATGCAGTTGTGTGGTGCACTCTGGATGATGGTTGATTATTTACCATTGTTATTTTATACATGTGTTGTCGAAAATCCATATAATTAACATTATATGGTAATTGATTGGGCCTCATTCCAGTTTTGAAATAGAATATCTGAATAGAAATATTTGAATAGAAATATTTGAAATAGAAACATTTGAAAAGGAAATATTTGAAATAGAATATTTGAAAATAGAAATATATGAAGCCATGTTGATTAGATTGATGCCATTTTAACGTGAACGATATTATATCGATTTTATTCATTTTTCAATGAATATTGATAGGATTTCGAAATTTGAATTAAATTGAATAGGTTTGAAATTCGATTGAATTGAATAGATTTGAAATGAATTGAACTTCGAATTAATTTGGAATTTAATTGAAATCGATTTGAAATGAAATTAAAATGAATTTATATTTAAAAATCCGGTTTTGATTTGAATTTGAAAAGGAAGTTGAAATCATTTTGAAAACGATTTTAAACGATTTATAAAATACGTTTTGAAAGGAAATCGGCGAAATATATAATATATATATATAATGGCCTGAATAGAACGCGCCGCGCCGTGGTAGTTCGCGAATTTCGACCATTGACTTCGAATGGATATTACGGGAGATCCGACCGTCGGATTCTCCTAAACCGGAACCGTTGGGTTCGTATCGAAAAGAGCTTTCTAACGAATATTAGAGATTTGAAGTCTAATGGTTGGATTTCGAATTATGTCCATATAAAATTTGGAAAAGGTAGCTGTAAGTGCAGTTCGATGGCGGTTGATGGAAATCGACTGTACGGGCTTTGATAAAATTATTAAAAATAGTAATAATTTGTGTAAAATCATAAGAAATGATTTGGGAAGAATTGGGATGTAAAACTCCATATTTGAAAAGATAAAAATAGATTTTTATCGAAATGAACTAGTTTTGAACTAGAATTATAATTCTATTTATTTTTTTAAAAAAATAAATTGAATTTGAAAAGGGTTTTAAAAGTAACCAGAATTTCCAATAATTGAATTGGAATGGATATGAATCGAAATTGTCTTTGGAATATTTCGATGTTGGATTTCGAGATTATACAGATAGCGTTATGGAAAATTGAAAGATATATAGATATCGTTATTTCCAATACGATATTTGTTGGTCGTAGAATTTGATATTGAATATAAGCCGATATATTTTCTATTCAGAGCATTGTATTTAATATCAAATGTGATTTGGGTTTGGCGTGAATGGTGTCTTCATTAACACTGTTCTTAAGCCCAGTTGAGAAAAGGATTAAATCTTTTTTATTTAAATTTAATGAAGTGTACCAATTAAATAATATTTAATTGGAATTGAATTGGTATTGATTTTTGGGTTTATCGTGAACAGTGTTTTAAATAATACTTGTTCTTTAACCTGATAATTAATGGAATGTGATTTTGGGTTGTCGTGAGCGGTATCTTCAATAATACTGTTCTTAGACCCAAAGGAGTTAAGAAAATCAGAAACTAACTGGAGATTAGTTAAGTTGAATGGTTTCTGGGGTATTGATCTGATGTTGGTTTCGGCCTTTGGGGTTAATACTTAGGGAATTGCTCACTTGCTAATTTACGATTAGGGGCCGATTGAAATGTGATGTGATTTTGGGGTTTATCGTTAACCGTGTTTTAAATGAAACTGATTCTTTAACCCAGTTAAAGATTAAAACTAAGTGGAGTTTTAATGAATCTTTAATTAGATTGAAAAGATCCAAAATGGAGTATCACCAGTTTTGGTTCAGGCGATAGTTAAATCTTTAATTAGAATTGAACGTGAAATGGTAATTGAGTTTACCGATAACACCGTGGTGTTAGATATGAAGTATTACCAGTTTTACTTCATGGGATGAATAGGTTGGGATTGGGAAATAGAATAAATGATTACATCGGTGTGGTTCGCTAATCCCGACTAGTTTGAATTGATATTCAAAAGAAGATTAAAGAATAAATTTAGAAGAATTTATCTTTGATAAAATTAATGGGAACCTTTCCCTAAGAATGTGAAATTTAGAAACTAACTGGAGATTAGTTAAGTTGAATGGTTTCCTAGGTATTGATCTGATGTTGGTTTCGGCCTTCGGGGTTAATATTTGGGGAATTGTTCTCTTGCTAATTTACGGTTAGTGACTGATGAATTGGAATGAGGCGTGTGTTTGTGTAACACTTGTATATTATATACGCGAGTTATTCGGAAAGACCGGGTTTATCCCATTCTGAATAACTGATTCAACGATGAGTCGAAGATGAAGACGGTGGTTGAAGACCGGAGGTCTTCACGTCGTTTGGATAATTACTGATGATCTTGATTGGGCCATACACCTAAGAGGAGGGAATCAGTTAGTGATCGTCCAGACGTACTTGGAGATCGATGGATATGCAAGGTACTAGGTGCCTCCGGTTTCGTTCAGACCCATAACGGACTTGTAAATGTACTGTGTGTCTGACATTGGATATCATTCTGTGTGATTGATGGATATCGGTTGCATGGAGTGGTTTGCCTATGTGGCATGCTAAGATGCAAATGATCAAGGCTTCTGTTGAAAAGCAGAGTCTTGTGGTTGATGATCAAAGCACAGCCTGTGTGGCATAGCATTGTGTAGCGTTGATTCTCGAGCCTCACACCTCGGTTGTGAACCAGAAACGGGAGAGGACATCAGGGAGGGCATGCGTTTCCTTCTAGTTAGAAGTGGCGTCAGTGGTTTTACATGTCTTGACAAGTTTGACTTATGTGGTTGTTGCTGTTGCGAGGCGCCTCGGATATATCAGTGACTATGTGAAGCCGATGGAGTCATTCGTTGGCTCGTTTACGCCCCATAGGGCGGGGAGACGTATTGTTCAGGCACTATAATCCACTCTGTGTGGACCGGCCCTGACGATCCATGGTGCAGTTGCGGTTGTTCCTGAGACATGGGCTAGATTGTCTCGAATTAGCATAGGACGATCCCTTTGCCTTGGTTCACAGATGGAAATCCAACTTCCAATACGTGACAATTGCGGTTTTGATTGTATACCTATATATGGCAACGTGGTATATGGTACCCATGCCGCCTATGATTGATATTTATGATTGTATATAAAATCAGAAACTAACTGGAAATGAGCTAAGATGGGTGGTTTCTTGGGTATTGGCCTGATGTTGGTTTTGGCCTTCGGGGTTAATACTTAGGGAATCGTTCTTTTACTAATTTACGGTTGGAGTCTGATTAAGAATCAAAAGATGAAATTTAGCATACCAAGCATTGTTTGGCTATTATAAGGTAAAACCCTATCCTCTGGCTTGCGTTGCATTGTGTGATGGGACCTGGGTCTTATAACAGCTTCATTGTTCTTTATTTAGCATTGCGATGTTGTTTTATGCACTGGTATTCTTGGGAGGAAACCCGTTCCGTGTTATACGGCGTGGTCCCTTGATTTACCTAACTTTAAAATAAAGATTAATAACTGTTTTAGTTCTCACACCAGTCCCATGACTGACCTGGAGTTTATTGTTTCAACCTAAACTCTGGGTGCCCTTATTTTGACACGGGCAGCTAGTAGTTTTGGTTTTGCAGATTTATATTCACAGGATCCTGGTTTGCAGCTGGAATGATATCCGGAAAGTTTTGTATCCGTATATCTCCTTCAGTTATGTATTGTATTATTTTCCGCTGCTATGTATTGTAATCTCTGATATTTTTCTGGTGTATATTATTTGTTTATACTCTGTATATTCTGGTATTCTGATGGAATTGTTGTAATTAACAATGAAATGTTCTTCTATCTGCGATCTTTTGTGTGTTGTTCTCAAAGTATCCGCTCTTTCCTTACCGGGGAAGTTATGGGTCCTTACAGTGGTATCAGAGCTTTGGTGTGCAGAGCTCGGAGAACAAGACACGTTAGAACCAAACGAGAGAATTCATCACAGATTGGATTAGTAATGTACAATTAGAATGACTTGTTAGAGATGGGATCAGTAGTATCCTAGAATGGGTGTGAACAGTATATTTTTGAAATAAAATTGAAAACAAGTTTTGTTTTGAAATTTAAATCGTTTTATATGTATTTGAATATTTATTTTAAATTAATTTGGACAATCCAGTATATAAAGATTTTGCATATACGCCTTGCAAACGTGTATTCGAAGTTTTAATACACTGGATAGATATAGAATCACACTGTAGTCGCTCGGAGATGATTCTGATGATTGATCGATCATCATTAGAATTTATACTCGAGTGACGAAAGTGGGATTTCTATGTACTTCCTATTGACTGGTGTGAGAACCAAAATTAGATAGGGCTTGTTGTTGTGATTTGGCATCAAAAATGTGATTTTGACTATATATCAAAGTTATGAATTTGAAATGCTAATCAACTAATTGATTGCTGATTCTACTGTTTGATTATTGTTTGATTAATTAAATATTGAACCTACAACCAAATTGAATCAAATAGTGAATTGTATGGTAAATTTATCGCATTTGCATGCATGTACATGTACTTACGTTGAACAGGTCATAGCAAGGAGGCTAGAGCAGAAGAATAAAATTGTTTGCCCGACAAATAGGTATGCTTACCATAATTTACTGTTTTGTTTGGGTGATGATGATTTTATGAGCCGATTGGCTTTTTCGTTTTCTTTTGGATTGAAGAAGGTCATGGGAGGCTATATGAAATATCCCCAAGTCCCCGGTACAGGGGAGGTTATGGCGAAATTTTTCGAAAATTTAGGGTGTTAGCCAAATTTTTGAAAAATTTGAAAAGTTCTTAGAAACTAAAAAGTTGAAGAACTTAAGCCGTAATGAAAATAATGAAAGTTGAGTTGATTAGTTAAACAACTTTCGGGTTCGTTCCTTTTCGGGGATGAAAAGTTTTAAGTGGGGGAGATTGTAATAACCCGGAAATCCGAGCCAATTTAAAATTTTTATTTTGGCGATTTTAGCTGATTTTGATTATTTAAAATGAATTATTTTAAATAATAACGACGAGAAATTTATTTTGAATATAATTCAAATGTATATATTTATTTGAATCGTCGTTAGAATATAAATATTTATTTTAAATTATAAAAGGAATTGAAAGTGGCGCGGTAGTTCGATAATTCAATTTCAACGTTCTAATGAATGTACAGGATTCAAAATAAACCAGATTTTAGCGAAACCAAAAATATTAGAATCTATTTGAGAATATCTTTCAAACAAATCCGAAAAATTGAAATTTCATAGCGGGAATCAAAAGATATGTCCAGTTGAAAATTCTGAATAGTCACTATGGAATTCAGGCCCTTAAAAATGGAAATTTTGCAAACGACCTCGGTTTTCGACGAAACAACTTTTGTTGGATCCGTGATGTCAAGTTATTGCTAGATTCCAAAATTCGTAATTTTTCGAATCCATATGTGAGCGTGGCGAAGGAAAACGCGTTTGACCAGTTTCAGTTGATTTTAATCGACTGGAAAATGGCCATTTTTCAAACGGTCTCAGAATTCGACGAAACAAGTTTTGTTAGGACCGTATCGTCAATACGAAGTTAGATAATATTTTTCGGGAATTTTTAGAGTTAGTATGTGGCCCTGGTAAATTGAAATGTGCGTTCAAATTCAATATATAGAGTTATATTTGGATTTTGACAAAAACTGATCGAAACGGTCGAATCAGCCTACGATACATATCCCGTTGTGTTCGGAATGGGGGTAATTAGCTATGGACGACAGTCGGTGAGTTCGATTTCGAAGTCGAAATAAAAAGTTGCTTTTTGAAATTAAATAATTAAATAAATAAATTAAAAAAAAACCTTCATCTCCTATACCCTCTCTTGCCCCCCCCCCTCTCTAAAATATAAATTAGAAAGAAAAAAATGAACGCGCAGATGCGTGACACCCTCTACCAGGCGACGCCGACCACCACCCGCTCAGGCGAGATCCCCTCCATCCCTTCCTCGAGCTACGCAACCCTCCCCCTCTTCGTTCGATCCCCTCCAGTTCCCAGACCCGCCCCCTTTTCTGAAACCCCCAATTCGAACCCTTTAGCCAAAAATAGCCACCGCCGCCACCCTGACTCCCTTAGCTGACCACCACCGCCTCGTGCAGCCTCTGACGCCACCTATCACTGACCCACGCCGAGCGCAACAGCCCCCCTTCTTCGCCAACAAAATGTGAATATTTCCTTTATTTTACTTTGTTTTTATTTTAATTTAAAAGCTTTATTTTTGTTTTATTTTGTGAATCCTTCCTATGAAATGGTTTAAAACCGAAAGATTATATTTTTAAAATATTGAAAGAGATTAGATTTTTATCAATATAAAGTTTAGATCTTTATTCATATGAAGTGAAGATTTTTTTTAACACTTTAAAGATATGATTTTTATATAGTTAATCGAATAGAAAAGTTCGGATTTTTATATAGTTAATCGAATAGAAATGGTCGGATTTTTATATAGTTAATCGAATAGAAAAGGTCAGATTTTTATATAGTTAATCGAATAGAAAAGGTCGGATTTTTATATTAGAAAAGTTTGAATCTTTATGTATTTGAAATGGTGAAGTAAAAAAGAGATTTTTATATATGAAGACTTAGAGAATAAAAATATAATTTTTATATAGTGAGAAGTATAAAAATAAAAATTTTATCGGTATAGTAGCTATATAAAAATAGAATTTTTATCTATATAGTAGCGAAATAAAAATGTGATTTTTATATACATAGCAACAATATAAAAATGTGATTTTTGTATATGTAGTGGCTACGGACAGTGAAATTGACAAAAGGTAAACATGGCGAAGATTTCTACATAAGAAGAGTCGTGGCGTTTGGTTTAGCTTATCTGTGAGAACTCCTCACTTTTAAATTTATTTCTAGTTGAATTATATACTAGGATGCAGACGGTGTTTAGTAGCACCCGACACCCGTCGTCCACAGACCATGGATGACTTGTTTGTTTGGTTGTTGTGTTGTAAAATTTGATTGTGTGATGTGAAAAGAAATAAAATATTTTATACTTAAAAATATGATTTTAAGCGTGTATATAAAATAAATATTTATAAACAAATCGAACGATTTGTTTATATACACTGATTTGACTGATATTGATTGGGATGATAAATTTTACACATCGCCCAACTGCACAAATAAAATCTGTGTTTGATTTTTTGAAACCCCTCACGGGTATTGGGATGATATATGACATACACTAATCCCAATAATTAGTTGTATGTCGATCGATTGATTGATATACTGTGTAAGCGCTAATTATTTATATTTAATGCTTATGCAGTTGTGTGGTGCACTCTAGATGATGGTTGATTATTTATCGTTGTTATTTTATACATGTGTTGTAGAAAATCCATATAATTAACATTATATGATAATTGATTGGGCCTCATTCCAGTTTTGAAATAGAATATCTGAATAGAAATATTTGAATAGAAATATTTGAAATAGAAATATTTGAAAAAGAAATATTTGAAATAGAATATTTGAAAATAGAAATATATGAAGCCGTATTGATTAGATTGACGCCATTTTGATGTGAACGATATTTATATCGATTTTATTCATTTTTCAATGAATATTGAAAGGATTTCGAAATTCAAATTAAATTAAATAGATTTGAAATTCGAATTGAATTGAATAGATTTGAAATTCGAATTGAATTGGAATTGAATTGAAATCGATTTGTAATGAAATTAAAATGATTTTATATTGAAAAATCCGATTTTGATTTGAATTTGAAAAGGAAGTTGAAATCGTTTTGAAAATGAATTTAAACGATTTATAAAATATGTTTTGAAAGGAAATCGACGAAATATATATTATATATATATAATGGCCTGAATAGAACGCGCCGCGCCGCGGCAGTTCGCGAATTTTGACCATTGACTTCGAACGGATATTACGGGAGATCCGACCGTCGGATTCTCCTAAAACCGGAACCGTTGGGTTCGTATCGAAAAGAGATTTCTAATGAATATTAGAGATTTGAAGTCTAACGGTTGGATTTGGAATTATGTCCAAATCAAATTTGGAAAAGGTCGCTGTAAGTGCAGTTCGATGGCCGTTGATAGAAATCGACTGTACAGGCCTTGATAAAATTATAAGAAATAGTAATAATTTGTGTAAAATCATAAGAAATGATTTGGGAAGAATTGGGATGAAAAACTCCATATTTGAAAAGATAAAAATAGATTTTTATCGAAATGAACTATTTTTGAATTAGAATTATAATTATAATTCTATTTATTTTTTTTAAAAAAAAATTGAATTTGAAAAGGGTTTTAAAAGTAACCAGAATTTCCAATAATTGAATTGGAATGGATTTGAATCGAAATTGTCTTTGGAATATTTCGATGTTGGATTTCGAGATTATACAGATAGCGTTATTGAAATTTGAAAGATATATAGATATTGTTATTTCCAATACGACATTAGTTGGTCATAGAATTTGATATTGAATATAAGCCGATATATTTCCTATTCAGAGCCTCGTATTTAATATCAAATGTGATTTGGGTTTGTCATGAATGGTGTCTTCATTAACACTTTTCTTAAGCCTAGTTGATAAAAGGATTAAATCTTTTTATTTAGATTTAATAAAGTGTACCAATTAAATAATATTTAATTGGAATTGAACTGGTATTTATTTTTGGGTTTATCGTGAACAGTGTTTTAAATAACACTTTTTCTTTAACCCGATAATTAATGGAATGTGATTTTGGGTTGTCGTGAGCGGTATCTTTAATAATACTGTTCTTAGACCCAAAGGAGTTAAGAAAATCAGAAACTAACTGGAGATTAGTTAAGTTGAATGGTTTCTGGGGTATTGATCTGATGTTGGTTTCGGCCTTCGGGGTTAATACTTAGGGAATTGCTCACTTGCTAATTTACGGTTAGGGACCGATTGAAATGTGATGTGATTTTGGGGTTTATCGTGAACCGTGTTTTAAATGATACTGATTCTTTAACCCAGTTAAAGATTAAAACTAAGTGGAGTTTTAATGAATCTTTAATTAGATTGAAAAGATCGAGAATGGAGTATCACCAGTTTTGCTCCAGGCGATAGTTAAATCTTTAA